>JAFMOD010001006.1:801528-934410 GCA_019802435.1 Corydoras maculifer | reverse complement strand
TTTTTTTTTTTTTACAACAGGTATTTGTTGAAGAGATGTGTCTTCAGCAATTTTTTAAAACTATTCAGTGATTCTGCCTTACGGACAGATTTGGGAAGAGCATTCCACCATTTTGCAGTGGTGGACGCCACGGAGTGAGACTTACCTGCTCGGTGAGGTGGAATCGTCAGGCGGCAATCATCGTTGGAGCGAAGAGAACGGGTCGGAGTGTATTTAGGAAAGATGGGGTGAAGGTAGGAAGGGGCGGATCCGGAAATGGTTCTGTATGCTAGAGTCAGTGATTTGAACTGAATGCGAGCAGCTACAGGAAGCCAATGGAGAGAAGTGAGTAAGGGAGTGACATGAGTTCGCTTGGGCTGGTTAAACACAAGTCGGGCTGCAGAGTTTTGAATTAGTTGAAGAGGTCGGATTGTTGACGCTGGGATACCGGCAAGTAGCGCATTACAATAATCGAGCCGGGATAGGACTAGGGCTTGAACAAGCAGTTGGGTGGCATGTTCAGTCAAAAAGGGTCTGATCTTCCTTATGTTGTAAAGGAGGAATCTACAGGAGCGGGCAGTTTTGATGATATGATCAGAGAGTTTAAGGTGGGAGTCTATTGTAAAGCCAAGGTTCCGGACCGAATATGTAGGGGAGATTGTGGCGCCATCAATTTGGAAGGTCAGGTCGTGATGGATTGAGGGTCACACTCAAAATGTTTATCTCCATGTGTCAGCATATCCTTTGTTAGGATTAAAACATAACATAAACTGATGTTTTGGTCTACATCTGATCTTGGTCAAATTACTCATAAAACAGTTACAGTTACTGCTTTGAGAACAGTGCGAATTCATTGCAAGCCATGAGACAAGGGTACTTGTTAATCATATGTCGAGTAGTCAAAACAAGTCAAGGACTCAAATTATTCTATATTTATTGGTCTATTAGAACATTGTACATTTTGTTGTACTGTATTAATTACAGTAAACTACACCAGTACAAATGAGAAATTATACTTTTTAAACTGCTAAATGCATTGACCTTCAGAATATTTTTACATGGCTGACCACTGGAGATACTGAAAATCTTGTGGCACACCAAAAGTCTGAATTTAGGGAATTAAATTATGCTGTTGTTGACAATCGATATCAAAGTAAAAGATAAAGAATTGCACACTGATGTTGATTCACTGTTTTAAAATAAAAACTGTGGATATGCCAGGAACACAGCTTGAATTATTAAATATGAAATATTAAAAAAGAAGGCCTAGTACAAGAAATTTTCACCATAAAATCAGGAAACTCAGGACATTTTACTGTAGGGTGACAAGTGAGCCAAAAGTTTGTTCAAATCTATGAAATACACTAAAGTTATTTAGAGAATTTAATGGAAATTTGTTCTTTGATAATTTGCCAGGGCGGCACGGTGGCTTAGTGGTTAGCACGTTCGCCTCTCAGCGCTAGGGACTCAAATCCCCATCTGGGTGGAGTTTCAATGTTCTCCCTGGGTCTGCGTAGGTTTCCTCCGGGTTCTCCGGTTTCCTCCCACAGTCCAAAAACATGGATCAAGTCAATTGAATTCTCAAAATTGCCCCATATAGAGTGTGTCTGTGTGAGTGAGTGTGGCCAGCGATGGATTGGCACCCTGTCCTGGGTCTATCTGCCCAGCGCCCGAGACGTTCTCCCCTGGATGGGCATGGGGAACCCCACCGCGACCCTAATAGAGAATAAAGCGGAAGATAATGAATGAATGAATAGTTGATTGAGTAATATTTAAGTGGCACTGCTCTCACTTGACCGTTTTCCAAGGAAAAAACAATATATGAAAATGCAAGCACCTGAAAACACATAGGGCAAGAGATTCATCAAATGAAAAGCACTTTTAAATTTGGTGTATCTTATATTTGCAATTCAGGTTACTGGGTTAAATAAGAATAAGAATTTCAACATGTAAAAGAGTGAATGACCCTGGATTTCGTCATTTTAATAAGATCTATCATTTTCTATCACTTATAGTTCTTTGTTGAATACAATTAATAAAAATAATAAAAAAAACTAATTATTAAATTTAATTATTGCAATTAAATTGTGTAGTTCAAATAGTTGAGTTTATAGTTTTATACTGCACGCACTGGGACAGGATTTTTCAGATACAAGAACAGGAATTATTAACAAACATGCAGTACCAGCTATATAGCTAAATCCTATAGGTCTATTGGTTTGGGCATTAGAGAATAAGTCCTAGTTATTTATTCAGCATCCATGCATGATTGTTCAATAAACTAAGGGGCTTTTAATCTATGAACAATGTTAGACCACAGTGATCAGAGGAAATAACACTAGTTAACACCTTCATAAAATAATCAATTTATTATTCGTGCTATCTCTGTATCTGTTATGTTTCTAAGACATTTTTTACTGTATGTATATTAACATATGAGGCCAACATTAAATGTCTATCCATTCATTAAGTATAAATAATTTTAAAGTAACCATTAAACCATTAAAATTTACATATTTTCAGCTTTTGACATTTTCAAGAGATGCTATGGCAAATTCTACTGTGGGTTTTAACCCTTTATGTATGTCAAGACTTTCTGCACTATCTATTAATGGATAAAAATGGTCAAAATGAAATGATCTAATTTTGGCACCAACTCTAACAGATAATGAGCAGTCAGACACTGGTCTGTTTATAGAGAATCTAAATGTGCTGCACTGCCACCTTGAGAGTTGTATAACAAAATGTCAATTCTTACAGAAAGAGTGTAAATTCAGCCATGCTTTCCTCCCACAATGTGCAAAAATAGGATATACGCTTTAATCGTTAATGCTCTGACACATATTTTACGTTTTGCAATCCAAATCACTATTGAATACCCGGCAAGTTTTCAAACTGTAGTCAATAAATAACCATAACTTGTAAGGTTACATAAAGTTTGTGCCCATGTATTCTGTAAAAAAAAAATTAAATACAACACTATATACCTATTTGTTGATTATCTGCATTTGCTGGAAAGAACATATTGTGATTTCTCTGCTTGGGAGGTTCTACTGATCTGGTGTATCAAATTAGCCTTAACCATGGTTTCGGTTTTTATGCGGCACCAAATACAACATGAATTTATTTTTATAGTTTATTTTTTAAAAATGTTCTCTAGCAAACCTAGCTGCAACACAGACAAAATCAGGACAGAAATGATTGGAAATGTATAGTGATTATTGGTTTTAGGATATTTAACAGAATTGAGAATGAGGCTATTAAAAAGAGAGGCAAAAACAGATCTTGTCTCACTATGCATCCCAGATAATTGTTGAAAAAATAAAAAAATAAAATTTATTAAAATAATTAATTCTCACTGCAATTTTGCAAAGTATTTCAGTCTTTTCACAATTAATACTGTACATGTGTATACTTTAATGTGTAAACACTCACTGATGAATGTTTCTGACCTTCAGTCTCTCTTTAAAATAGAAAATGTCATGCTCCTGTAATAAAATAAAAATTGTAGATCCTTTAGGAACCATTGTCATCTAACCCTAGAGACAACTGACATTGAGACCTATTTGGATTTTGGTCATTTGCAGTAAAAAAGTATTTCATTTAAAAAAATATTAAACAAAGTATACTGAAGTATCCATTATGGGCAATAATGCAAAACATTACAAAACTCATTTATTCATTATCTTCCACTTTATCCTATATTAGGGTCACGGGGGGGGGGGGGGGGGTTCCCCATGTCCATCTAGGGGAGAACATTTCAGGCGCTGGGCAGATACACCCAGGACAGGGCACCAACTTATCGCTGGGCACACACTCACACACACAGACACGCACACAAACACATGCTACAGGGGGCAATTTGGAGAACTTAATTGACTTGATCCATGTTTTTGGACTGTGGGAGGAAACCGGAAACCCACGCGGACACGGGGAGAACATGGAAACTCCACCCAGATGGGGATTCGAACCGGGAATCCCTAGCGTTGAGAGGCGAACGTGCTAACCACTAAGCCACCGTGCCGCCCCCCATTACAAAACTGAATACACAAATAATACAAAAGTTACACAAAGACCCAGCTTGTATTATGGTTATGTACAACAGTTTTAACTGTTTCCCCATGGCCCACCTTCTGCCTCTTTACTGCAAACAGAAGGAGACCTAATTACAGATATGACATGGCAGGTGTTACCATTTACCATATCTGCATCATAGCCCTGCCTCCCATTCACAGGCTCCACCCCATCATGCCCTCGTGCCACAGCAGCCTACAAACCTGACTCAGTGACACCAGTTATGTTAGAAGGGACAGAACAGAGGAACATAATTCCAGCTATTTTTTGTAAGTCTATGTCCCAGTTTAAACATAATGCTAGTAAATAATTAGAAATATGTTAACTTTTGACTTTGTAGAAAATAAAATTAATATTTCTTAAATGATTATTGCTCTCATTACTGTGGCATTTTGGAAATAGGAACTTAAAACTGGAAACATTAATAAACATTAAGAACCGTCTTTTAATACAGTGTATGGAAACTTCTGGTTTTAACTGCATAAAGAGAAGCTTAGCCTTAGTGCTTTTTCATTGCAGAGTCATATTGAGTATATCTATTGAGAGAGGAAGTGATGTAGAGCACCACCCGATTACGCCATCTGCCTTTTCAGTACATTGCACAGTTTTTACCAGGAAGTTGGACAAGACCCAACCAAGCCAAAGTGGAATTAAACACAAACAAGGCTTTGGTGAAATTTAAGGTGTTATCCATAAAAGCATTGACACTTTTGCAATAATTACAAATGCAACAGTCTTATGGGCATATAAAAGACAAGAATAAGAGCATGACATGCAGTGCTATAAAATTTACCTGTTGAACACAGTTATGTGCCAATGTGTATGGATAACATAAAAACCACTGTAACTGGAATAATCTACTGCCAGATCACATTACAGCCATGGATGAAAAAGGCAGCAATTAGAGTAGCAAATGCATTTCAATTCAATCTTCATTTTTAATTACAGTCCTACAGCCTCCTGAGAGAGCTTGGAGTGTTTTAAAGATTACACACAGCACTTCCCGTCATATGGATTTATTTATCTAGTAGGATGGTTTTATTTTACCGCAATTTTAATTGCCCAAGTCTGTCACATATGCTTGATTGCTTTTATGTATAAAGTAGCTAATGATGGTGCCCTTGTTTCAGGAAACCACATCTATAAAGGGAAAGGTAAGGCATAAGCTACAACATGCATAATCTTTTGTGAACCAGCCAAACATGTACATAAATTCTGAAGTAATAAAAAGAGTTTTGTTTTGTGATTTTGAAATTGTGAACATCAGAAACCTGAAAAAATACATGATGTTCACTAGTGTAGACATAAATAAATTGCCAGGAGGATAAGTAGTCTAGCTATGTTTATACGGGATCAGTAGGCTAAGTGCTCTAGTTAAATTCACACAATGCACCTGTACTGTTCTTTAAACATGTATACAGAAATAATAAACTTTAAATATACATACAACATATAACACAATTATGAAGTGAGCATCTTTAGTTTCCATTACAAAAAAATTATATCAGCTGCTCCACAAAGTCACTGGACAAACCACAGTGCTTAGAACACACAGCTAACAATTACAACACATTCTTTGGTGAACGATTTAAAAATTATCTAGCCCTTATTTATAAAAAGAAACACAAAACACACTCCAATAATTAGCCCCGGCACTGGGTAGCATTATGTGGGGTCCTTTTTTTATCAAAGCAGTGATGCTGTTAAATTAAATATGTAGATTTCAAAAGATCTAAAGAAAAGTTTAGCCATGGTTAAGCCAGCTTTGATTGATTTAATACAAGTGAGGCCCCAATTGGACCTAATTACAAAGCCAAATGAACATTGACTGTAATTATCACAATTAACAGCACTGGCCCGGCTCTGTGGACTGGTGATTAACATCAGTCCAGCCCAGAGCAAACAGAGCTGCAGCTGCTGTACACAAACCAGCAGGACACATTTGATGGTTTGGAGAAGAATGAGGGCTCTGTGGGTACAGCTTAAAAAAGATCTGGAAGTGAGTCACAGCGAATCTGCTGCAAAACTTTTTTCCTGGTTTAAAAATAAGTAATGTGCAAAATGTGTGTAATTCTGTGAAATACAAAACATAATACTTACTAACTCACCAACAATTTACAGACGAATGTCCTTTAAAAGACTTTTTGAAAAAAAAACTAGAGTGGTTGTGAAAGCAAGACTTTGAGGCAGTTCAAACAGAAAAAATATGAAAACCATCTAAGTAACTAAAACAAATCTGGAACCATTATGTTTCTATGTTTCGAAACAAACATTTATTTGAAATAAAAGTAAGTGGTTAACAACTTCTCTTAAGGTAATTTTTTTGGTGACGCCATGTTTTTGCCTAGGTCATAATTGAAACCATTGAAAATGCAACTCTTTTCACATTAGCCTGTTTAAAATATCAAAACTGTTATTTTGGTTCATTAATTTATTTACGTACAATACATGCATACTATCTTTATATGTTAAATATCCACCAATTTCATGCTTCCTCCCACCAAGTAACTATGGTAAATAACATCAGTTGATCTTTTGTTTGATATTATTAAGAAAGACTGGTTATGATTGATGTAACGAGTAAGTTTCTTATTTTCTTAAAATAAAAATTTGACAATAGCTAACTAGTGTCCCATCAAGTACACAGGCAGTGCTAAAAACGTATGATGCTTTTTTGTTTTTTGGTAGTAAAGGACAATGTTTACAGAATATAAAAATAATTTCTCAAAAATAAATAGTGTTAATACAGTGGATTGAGCTCTGCCACAGTAAATTAATTCACATGTAGTGATGCATACTTTTATACATAAACCTTATATTTTTTTCCCTTTACTATGCAAAATGTGTAGATATTTTGTACTGTCCTTTTTCTTTTAATTTTATGTCTAGACAAAAGCAATGGGTTACCAGAAGAAAGAGATAACCAGGTCTTTCTCTATTTGCTGCACACAGCAGTTGGGAATTAAATCAGAAGATTGAATTTGGACCCTCTACTCTGAATAATCTGAATCATCCCTCTCAGCACCAGTAATTACTGATTTTGACACACACAATATTGGACCAGCTAAAGCAGATTGGCTTAACTGTGAATTGGATTTAGGTGTTTCTTCTTAGACAGGCATCAGCATTTATATTTGTTCTACCATTATATAATATATATATATTAAAATATATAATGTCTAAATTATGATTTGATTCATATGACTTTACTTGGTTATTTAACTTAATTACCTACTAAGAAATCTAAGTAATCCCTTTTAGTTAAGCTACTTTAGTCAAGTTATACCAGGAAAATATGCTGCACTGTGTCAAAAATCAAACTTTGTTTACCACTTAATGCTTTATTAGCTCTAACTGATTTGCTCTGTCTGCTTTTCTTTGAGCTATCACCAACTCTCTATCCATAACGCACTCATAGCACTGTGGCAACAACAATAACTGAACGGAACCTGGATTTCTATTATTCTAGTGGCTTTGTAGATCTGCCAGGATGGCCTCACTGCACTAATTCAGTGTCTCTAATTTTGAAAGATGAACACCTGATTGCACAACCTGTACATGGATGTCCTGCACTATTGATGCTGCCTGGCCACTCAAAGAGTATGAGTCTCCAACTGGGTCCTGGTCCTCCCAACTTTTTTTTCCCCAAAAAAACCCAACATTAATAGGTTAATAATAAATTTAGACTGTAAATAAAAAGCAGTAGTAAATTATTTTTTTAAAAGTAGGTTATTCATTATTTAGCGGCACGGTGGCTTAGTGGTTAGCACGTTCGCCTCTCAGCGCTAGGGATTCCCGGTTCGAATCCCCATCTGGGTGGAGTTTCCATATTCTCCCCATGTCTGCGTGGGTTTCCTCCGGGTTCCCCGGTTTCCTCCCACAGTCCAAAAACATGGATCAAGTTAATTGAATTCTCAAAAATTGCCCCATATAGAGTGTGTCTGTGTGAGTGAGTGTGTGCCCAGAGATGGATTGGCGCACTGTCCTTGGTCTATCTGCCCAGCGCCCGAGACGTTCTCCCCTGGATGGGCATGGGGAACCCCACCGCGACCCTAATAGAGGACAAGCAGGAGATAATGAATGAATGAAAGGTTATTCATTATTTATGGTAGAAAGAATTGGTCAAATACTGTATGATTAAAAAAGTATTTGAGGTCAAATTTGTCCACTGTGAGCGGAATAATAAACTCCACTCTCATACTTTTTCAAGAAGCTTTTTTAGCTACTGACATGTATTTTTGGGAATGTGCTCTCAATCAATAGCTATAAGGCTAGAAATTTTCCACAAGGAAAATTCTGCTGCTGAGCGATGCCCCTGACAAATGCCGGAAAGCAGCATTCAGGATCCTTATGGTAATGTTCAAAAATGGGTAACGAGTAACAAATTGTGAATGGTAAATGTTTAGTAAACGGGTAAAATCAATTAATATTTATATAGATATACCATTTTTATATACTTTTTTTTTTTTTTAATCGTCATCCTTACTAACCCCTAATCCCTTATTGTATCTGTGAAATTCTATTTGAGCTTTTTCCATTTTATTTTGTTTACACCAAACATTTGTTATATTTAGGCATAAACATCCTATAATCTCATAATTTTTTTTCTATAGAGATCACATACTGCATGTGTTAATAATTTAAAAGAGAACTTTGACTTTGTCCTTCCTGTAATGATATTTAGGAATCTTTTTAATGAGTTCACTTCATCAGGATCATCAATACAATTCTGCATTAGCTTTCTTAATTCAGACAATTCAGTGTACAGAAAGGCTGTCCATAATACGCAAAACGTAACAGTTAAACATAGAGATTGCAATGAATTGACTTATGTTCACAGTTTTCAATAAAGTCAGCAGAAATCCCTCATGTTGTTTCAAATTAATAGTCTGGGTGAGGAGTCAGAGCAATCCTTTTCCCATCGATGTCAACGAAAGAGCGGCTGCATTTGAATAATGGATGTGCTACACTGGACAGTGGAAGGGCTAAAGATCTCAGGCAGACAGCAGACTTCAGGAAAGCCTAATCCAGCTGCTCAACTGTGACCTTCATGAACTGCTGTCATTGCAAACAAGAGTTCCCCTCCAGCCAAGGAGACACTTTAAATTCTGGACAAAAACCATCATCCATGCAGTACATGTCATGACATAAATTGTTAATTGTTTTTTACAGAAAATTAGTTTAAAAAGATAAAAATGAACTATAGAATCTAATCAGCTTAATAATGACTATGCTAATGTTAACCCTTAAGCCTGATCTGGTCTCTCTGTCTCTGTCTCTGTCTCTCTCTCTCTATATATATATAATTAATATAAAATTAATTAACATTAAAATATAATTAATTAATATAATTTATATAAAATTAATATAAAGAAATTAAGATCATTCCACTATTTAGAAGTCATGAAGTATATGGGAAGTAAATTGTCACCACAGTGGGGTGGAACAACCACAAGGCAATCACCGTGAGTAACTAAAATATGGTGTACTTTTTAAAAAATTATTTTGAAGGAGCAAAACCAGAGTTCATTCAATAGGTCAGAGTAAGGACCAGGGATTACCCGAATGCCAATAGAATAAAAAAAACAATGGCGTTTCCTCCATGTAAGTGACGTAGACTGAAAATATGAGCAGAAATTATAGTGTCAGCTAGAGGAAAAAGGAAATGTGTATCTGGGTGTCAGCACAGCAGTGATATAAAAAACCCAAGTCTAAATGATTGAGGTATACAGATCTCTAAAGGCAACTATGCCAGCTAATAAATATTAGACATTTAGTAAATATTGGGGACTATGTGTATTAATCTCAACCCAAATGAATAACTAGGTCCACTGCTCAGCAAATGTTAGTTTTCATTTCTGCTCTTAACAACCCAATTCATTAGGTAAACCCATATCGATGTTGTGGTATTAGGTAGTGAAAACATAGAAGTGAACAAAGTGCAGGGACTTACAGTCTTGTACATTTGCAACAGATTTCCAATATCAAATGCAATAATATACTAAAATGAATAGGTTTATATAAATCATTATATAATGTAATCAAACCAATTACATAATAGTAGTTATTTGTCTACCACAAACAAATCAGTGCACTTGCAAACAGAAAGATAAACCCTAATGCAGCCCATGATAGGATTTTAGCTGAACAAAAACTTTTGGCTTCCATGGGCAGTGAAAAAAATCTATCTATATATAAAGTGTTCCAACTCTTTGCCTGCAGCTGCATATCTACTGTAACTCTCTTCTATACTGCCACTGATAGCCTATTAAAAAGAATTGTCCCATTTTTTACATGGGGAGAAGGTTAAATGGAAGCTTTGTGGTCAAGTGAAGATGCTATAGTTGAGTAAGTGAGTATGTCATAGTGCTTTTTAATCAGAGGTTGAGCACTGAGGACCATCAGGATGTGAAGAAAGCCATGATTTGTAATGACAACATATGAACAAGTGTTTACTTAAAAGATGAATCCCAAAGTAAAGACATATTACAACTTTGTTCAAGTCTCTGTATTTGGAAAACAGTTGTGTTAAGACACAATATTATATCAGCATTGTAAGCTGACTGGTAAAACCAGATCATATAACATTATGCTATAATTTTCAGACTGCTGTCTTATTTTTTGTGGCTAAGGCTCTATAATTTCCCTTATTTTGCTGCACAGACACAGACAGACAAGCCAGAGGTTAGATTCATTACCTGCTTTTCTGGCTGCTCATTTCATTCATGTGACTGACACCAAATCATTTTTCTCACGTAGTTAGCCTTCAGGTTTCTGTTATTCATTCCTTCTGCTTTTAACAGCTAATAATAGAAAATTATTAAAAAACAGCATAATTTTGTAAAAATGCCAATTGGATTTATACTAATGGTTTTTGCTAATGATCACAGACTTAATGACTGTATGTATAGCCATAAGGGAGCTGTTCAAAGTAATCAGTGACAGACCACACAATTTTTGAACTGAAACTAGACGACCCTATTTAGAAATGTAAAACATGTGGGTATCTTATGTTAGACAAGGTGTTACATTTATTTTTAAAGACACATTTTATATCTACTATTGAAATATTTCCTGGAGGTAAAATGTGCTTTGGTATAATTAAGTACACTTTACACAAAGAGTTTTCAATAATCTTATTAATCCAATCAAACCTTACCATGTTACCCCTGTTCCATAATAATTCAGTAAAAAAATGAGGACCAAATATGCACCTTTACAGTCAGGTGCAAAACCTGCTATTAAAATGCATAGCAGGTTGAACTCTAGGGAATGTTCACTAGGCAGCTGTTTTTCAGAACGGTCTGACTGGCTCTCTCATCGTATGACCAGGTCCTTGTGGAATGCAAAAAAAAATACAGCTTTTTTCCCCTTTTTTTTTTTTTTTACTTCAAGACACTTAAGTCAAACTTTTCTGTTTATATGACCTACTTTACCAGCAAAGTCAGGTGAGCTCAGCCATGATAGTTTATGAGCCCTCTCTAAATACCCCATCCTGCTTGTCATTTCAGCAGTAGTAAATTGCATTGAACCTGTCCTGCTGTGGACAGCAGGAATGATACTGATGTGCAATATCTCATTGTGACTGCTGTCTAAGTTATCTTTATACCTTTGTCACATCTTTGATATCTTATGCCCACACTGCCATCCTGCCCTAGCAGCTGTCCGGTGCCACAAAATGGATCACACACAACTTATGAGGGTTGTTTACACATATCTATTTATATAGTCTTATGCAACAGTTTTATTTATTTATTTTCTGATCTACTTTTTCTAACCAGGACCACAGGGGTGATAGAAGCCATTTCCAGTGCCAGTAGAGCAACAGACAGGGACACACTCTAGACAGGTCAACAGTCTATTGCACAGCACATATAGGAAAACTTTTGTATCTTCAGGTTACCTCCATGTTAACTCCACATAAACAACATGCATATATTTGTTGCCCACTCTACCTGGGTTTTAAACCCAGGAGATTTATTAGTGTTAAAACACTATTTGCCAACTTCAATTATTTAGAAATTGAAATCACAACACATAATTCATGAACAGAGAAAAATAATGGCACACTTTTAGCATTTTTTTGTAAGAAAACTCAGGGCAGTAATCTTCTACTAAAAACAGTATAGTCTCTAGGTTTAATTTTTTTTTTTTTGTTTTTTTAATATTACCAAAGGGTAAAATCAATTAATTCATGAAATATTCCAGTTTACACTTAAAATTTGTTTTAAAATAATGGACAACTTAAAATGACGGACAATGAGATCATGCTAGTGTTGTGGGCTACATGGTGGCTTAGTGATTGGCACGTTTCCCTCTCAGCACTGGGAATCTAGATTCAATTCCCGATGTGGGTGGAGTTTCCATGTTCTCCCCGTGTCCGCATGGGTTTTCTCTTAGAGTTAATTGAATGTTCTTAATTGCTCTTGTATTTGCTGTATTTTTGTGTGTGCGTGAGTAAGTGTGTTGCCAGCAACAGATTGGTGCCCTATCCTGTATGTATCTGACCAGCATCTGAAACGTTCTCCACTGGATGGGCATGGGAAAACCCACGCCGACCCTAGTAGAGGATTCATTGTAAGATAATGAATAAATAAATGAATGCCAGTGTTTTTGGGAAAAGAAAAGCATCTGTTATGTCAAAAAGTATGTTGGTTATTTATTGGCAACCCAATCAAATCAATCATGCAGCAGAAGTAAAGAAAATAATAAGAATCAGAAAATATTCAGACAGCAAATAACTTAAATAGATAAATCAAATGATATTTGCATAATCATACTGTTCTTTATTTATTTATTATTTTTTATTGCTGAAGGTGTATATATAATCTGTATTTAAATATTTGAATCAGGCACTTGTCATTAAGATTTTTCTGTTCTGTTGGAAAACATAGTTAAAATATATTTTATAAAACATACCTACTGTTTTGAAACAGTACAGGTAATTTTTGAGCACTTATGGCTACAGGTATAAAAGGCTGTTTGGAACACATCTGCAATAATTATAAAGTCACTGTGTACTGACACTGGGTAAATTGGCTTTGCCCTGCAGCTCTGCCGGAATCAATCAGCAAATCATTTAGCAACTGTGTGCTGTATGGATGAACTTCATGAAGTGTGTTCTTGTTAATGATCAAATGTCCTCTACTCTGAGTTAATTCAACTAACCAACTGTTTCAGCTTTGTTACCAGATGTCTAAAATACCAGCCCTCATTTATATATTTTCTATTTTAATTATTGATATTATTGATTGTAATCAAATTAGCAGTCTGCTAAATAAAACAATGGAAATCAATTTGGTTAGAGATCACTGCACTTTTCAGTTTGACGTAGGGTCACTGGCTTTCCCATACACAGCTGATAAAGTATAATGTAGGTATACAAACAAAGAAACAAACTGAATGTTATGCATTAACTTTAGGCCTTAATGGTAAACCATGCAAACATTTTTTTATTTAATCAGGGAATCTAAAAAAATATATAAGCAGCATTTTAGTAAAAGAGAAATGTAAGTGTATTATTATTTCACTAAAATATTCATCTGTGATTTGGTGCCAGGGACACTATACATTATTCATGTAATGCTTTAACCTATACTATGACTTATGTTAAGATAATAAGAAGAGCAGAATTATCTGTGTGGTGGTGTGTAGCTAACTGTATGACAGCACTAAGGGATCAGACAGAAACTGTTGCTATTTATACCACACTTAGTACCCACAGGCAACAACCACCATCTGTATGAGCACACTGAGAATCTGGCACCACCCTGCACTGCCTCAGACAGGAAAAAATATCAACATAAATAGCAGCACTTATAACTATGCTATCATGTGAACACAATTAGAGTTGATTTAACAATTTAACGATTGTAGAAGAAAGACCAGGTAACATAAGAGTTACCTATCAGTAAGTACACCTGTATGTGATAGACATGTATGCTAAACATGTGGTATATAATTTTGATTATATCTGTTTCCTGCTTAAATGCACTTAATATTAAAGCAATATTAAATTAAAATAATTTGTTTAAATTAATCATTTTTATATTTTATATTATATTTTATATATTTTTATATTTATATTTTAAATTATCAAAAAAAAGAGCTCCTGTAAAAATAGTTTTTACCACTTATTCCCAATATTGTTTAATGACAGATCATCTCTTATTCATACACTGTATTTTCAAGATTGTATATTTTTTCTGAGAAATGAAAGTGAATTGAGTTGTTACAAAGTTTTTGATGAAAGCGTCTGCTAAATGACTAAATGTAAATGTAAATGAGACTGCAAAGTTGTTAAAAAACACCTGTAGCATAACATCCAATGTTTTTTAAATCTATTTATTCTTTCTATTGTAACTTCTGTAAATAAAACTACATTTAAAACATAAATTTAGATATATTCAAAATGTATTAAAATGTTAAAATACAGATAATTTACAGATGGCTTAGTGGTTAGCACGTTTGATTCTCAGCGCTGGAGATTCAGGTTCAAATCCCAATCTGGGTGGTTTTCATGTTCTCCCTGAGTCCAAAAACATGGATGCATGATAAACTGAATGTCTCACAATAAAAATTGCCCCATATAGTACATGTTTGTGTGTGTGAATGTGATCGATTGGCACCCTGTCCTGGGTGTATCTTCCCAGCGCCCAAAACATTCTACCCTGGAAGGGCATGGGCACCCCCCCACGACCCTAGTAGAGGATTCAGCAGAAAATAATGAATGAAAGAATAATTTTATCATATTCACAGCAGGGTGGCACGGTGGCTTAGTGGTTAGCACGTTTGCCTGTCAGCGCTAGGGATTCCCTGTTTAAATCCCAATCTGGGTGGATTTTCCATGCTCTCCCCATGTCCGCGTGGGTTTCCTCCGGGTTTTTCGGTTTCCTCCCACAGTCAAAAAAAATGGATCAAGGTCAATTAAATTCTCCAAATCACCCCATAAAGAGTGTGTCTGTGTGAGTGAGTGTGTGCCCAGCAATAGATTGGCGCCCTGTCCTGGGTGTATCTGCCCAGCGCCCGAGACGTTCTTTCCTGAATGTGCATGAGGAAACCCACCCCCCCCCCACCCCTAACCCTAGTAGAGGATAAAGCGGAAGATAATGGATGGATGGATATTCACACCAAATAAAGTAAAGCTCTTAATAGAGGAAAAATAAAACGATTAAAATGATGGCCTGAATGGCTGAATGTACTGGTAATTACCTCAAAACATTAGTGTTTTGCTTTGTTTTAGTGTTCCAGCACACCAACAGTTCTGAGCATTGGCACAAAAAACATCCTGTGTAGTGAAGAAAACATCTGTAAATGATGAGGTTAGTTTTGTTTGTAGGGGTCACATACTTATACAAGGTATCATTTACCACTTTGCTTGGTATATAGGATGAACACATGCACTGAGTTATTTTATCATGATGATTTTAAATACACTTTTCAAACGATTATTTATGCTTGTGTTTTTTTGTCCAAGACCAAGTGTACTTCATTCCCACAGTTATCATCATATTGTGAAGTTGTTAATAGCAAGAGTCAAAATTTAAGGTCTCATTTCAGGTGAAGCAAAAATTACAATTCACTAGCCTGGTTTAGACCTCTTTTGATGAACAAACTTTGACAATGACAAAGTCATTGTTCTCTCATTTGTAAGTCACTTTAAATAAAAGTGTCTGCTAAATGACTAAATGTAAATAAAGTATTATAAAACATAAAACACATTGTATTTATATAATTTAAATGATAGAAAATTGCAGTTCACCAATACATGTGGATGATACTCTATTCATCTTAGCAAATGCTTTTAAACACAGTGATTCCGTTTTCTGCACTGCGCTATGTGTACAGCACTTCAACACATCCTAGCCTGGACCACTTTACACATTTGCTATTTATACAGCACCTGCTATTAATAGCACTCTCCCCCAAAACACCTTTCTCCCCTGCAAACCATTGAGCTCTTTTCTGCAGGCTTGCAGCATACTCTAACCCTAGAAAAATGACACTGCAGCAGAATTTTCAATATACATAACATTTTAGAAGAAGCAAATAATATGGCAATTAGAAACCAGGAAATATAGAAAAAGCCCTTAATATCAAACAATGCAATGTTTTCCTTTTGATTTTTCATTTTCAAAATAAGACAGAGAAATATCTGGCCGTTACGACAAGGAAAATATGTGTTTTGTTTACTATTTTGCATATTTCTGTCACCAAAAGAAAGATGATAGATCAGTGAATACTGCAAAATTTTTGTCCTGAAACAAACATATCCAGTTTTTCATTACTCAATTACAGAGCTCATGTTCTGTGAATATACTATTGGGAAATTATTCAAAAGCATCTTAAAAAATAAATACATTAAAATAATTCAGGGCGGCATGGTGGCTTGGTGGTTAGCACGTTCGCCTCTCAGCGCTAGGGATTTCCTCCGGGTTCTCCGGTTTCCTCCCACAGTCCAAAAACTTGGATCAAGTCAATTGAGTTCTCCATATTGCCCCTATAGAGTTTGTATGTGTGCGTATCTGTGTGAGTGAGTGTGTGCCCAGCGATAGATTGGCGCCCTGTGTATCTGCCCAGCGCCCGAAACTTTCTCCCCTGGATGGACATGGGGACCCTTTCATTCATTCATCATCTCCCTCTTTATCCTCTTTTAGGGTCGCGGTGGGGTTTCCCATGCCCATCCAGGGGAGAGCATCTCGGGCGCTGGGCAGATAAACCCAGGACAGGGCGCCAATCCATCGCTGGGCACACACTTACTCACTCACTCAGACACACTCTATATGGGGCAATTTTAAGAATTCAATTGACTTGATCCATGTTTTTGGACTGTGGGTGGAAACTGGAGAACCCGGAGGAAACCCACGCAGACACGGGGAGAACATGGAAACTCCACCCAGATGAGGATTCGAACTTGGAATCCCTAGTGCTGAGAGGCGAACGTGCTAACCACTAAGCCACCGTGCCGCCCATGGGGACCCTAATAATAATAATAATGATATAATATAGGATATAATATAGGGGCTCAGTGGTTAGCACCTGCTTCTAGAACAAAACGACAATCTCATTGTAGTGTTGTACAAATGAATTTGTTACATACATTACATTTAGTATTTGCCACAGTGCTGCATTTAATAAAATTAACATTGTTTATCTCATCTCACAAAGTGATGCCCCATGCCCATCCAGGCAAATTGTTTCAAGCACTGGGCATATACACCCAGGACAAGGTGCCAATTCATCACTGGGCTCACTTACTTAGACACACACACACACACACAGATGTGGCAATTTAGATTAAGAGCAGCCAATACACCTTAAATCTAAGTTTTTGGGACTGGAGAACCCAGATAAAATCCATGCAGACACAGGGAGAACATGGAAATTCCACCAAGATCGGGACTTAAATCTGAATCCCTAGTGCTATGAGGCGAATGTGCTAACCACTCGTGCTGCCCTGTTTATTTATATGATCAGACACAAGGAAAACTTACATGCTCCAAAACACAAGTGGTTCACATCTGGTAAACATTTGGTAACACTACTAACATGTGAGCTACTTTTGCCTCTAATATGGTGCACATGTGCTGTCAATCCATGCAGCAAGCTGGCTAAATGAAAATACGGAATGTAGGCCAGAATAATTTTGCTGTCATTGATCATAGAAACACCTTAATATGGGATGGGACAGTGAATGAAGGTCACTGGACACTGATTAGAAATAGAAGCTTAGTAACAGAAACAATGAATTTTGTATTGCAATGAAAATAAGTTTTCTTAATATGCTCATAATTATCTTTGATTGCAGGGTAGCTATTTTCTACGAAAAGCAAAAAGAAATAAGATATATTAAGACATGTCTGTTATTATATAGCAATGAAACAGATTATGGAAAACAGCAATTGCATGATGCATGTGTGTCAACTTACCACTTTATGTTTTGATTTGGAAAGTTTTTAAAATGACATGATCACGATCAGTATAATGAGATGGAATTGTTTCAAAACATAATACTGACCTTGTTGGTGGTATGTGTAATTCCATTCTATAAAGTTCTATAACGCTACTTAAATGTACAAGTCAAAGTGACTGCTAAAGCAGATTTGCTGCGTCTCGTGTGGCGGTGACAAGCACGTTTCCGTGCAATGGATTAACTGTTATTATCCTGCCATCTAGTGGCAAAACTGCGCTTTGATTATTTAAACCCAGGTCAGATTGCTCTGAAAATTTTGAACACTGACTGCGAAACAGCATCATCATCTGACGAGATGACACATTGACAAATGTTGGCAAATGAAGTCGCAAATGTTTTAAAAGTATTTTATAACATTCATTTATTCATTCATTCATTATCTTCCGCTTTTATCCTATATTAGGGTCACGGTGGGATTCCCCATGCCCATCCAGGGGAGAACATTTTGGGCGCTGGGAAGATAGACCCAGGACAAGGCGCCAATCTGTCGCTGGGCACACACTCACTCACACAGACACACTCTATATCGGGCAATTTGGAGAATTCAATTGACTTGATCCATGTTTTTGGACTGTGGGAGGAAACCGGAGAACACGGAGAAAACCCACGCGGACAACATGGAAACTCCACCCAGATTGGGATTCGAACCAGGAATCCCTAGTGCTGAGAGGCGAACGTGCTAACCACTGAGCCACCTTAATAGTCTAAATTTAAAGTTAAAATTTTAAGGGCTAAAATAGCATTTGACATTTTCTATGAAGCAACTGTCAACGGTTTGGGGAAATGTTCAAGTAAGTGTCCCACTTCTTCTTTTCCAAACTAAGTAAGAGCTGTTGTGACATTCTTGGGTTTTGCTCTTTTAGTATTTTAGTATTTTAGCTAATGTTATAATACCTAGTGTTATAATAAGTAGTTTAATCAAGTAATTCAAAAGTTTTTAAAACATAAAATATTATGCATTGACTAATAAAATAAAAAGTGGTTATAAAAATGGTTTGTTATGATTAGTGTTTAGGTTGTATTTTATAGTTGTTTTTTAATATGTCATTGCAAAATGGGATATGATTTACAGGAAATTTCATCATCTCTTAATCATGTGGACAGTAGTTTAAGCAGTAGCACAGCCATTTTTGTGAGACAGTATTGGCTATGATTTTATTAAGCTAATTTATATATAAATTACCTATATCTAACATAATAAATTTTAATTATTTAAATATGTTATATTTATCAAATACACTCATACAATCCATTATTTGAATTTTGTTTATACAGTGCAGATTTTCTGTTAGGTACAGCTGGGGGACGAGCGGTCTCCTAAAAGGCTTCTCATTTTTGGACTAATCTTCTTTTTTTTGTTTTTTCAAATTGGGATTTAGTTAATGTAGTCTATCTTTTAAAAGTTGTCCTTATGTATTTAATGTTTTTTTGTTGCTTTGTGGTAATTTGTAAGACATATAAATATATTTGAATGCATAATCTAGATGTTGATTTAGTTACATTGTATTTTTATATTATATCACACAATGGCATAAAAACAATGGGTCATTTTTGTGTGTATGTAAGTGTGGGATGGGCTGAGGAATTAAAGACAATAACTCTCTGTCCAGTCACTTTGTTAGCGGGGAAAGGAAGGGTAATGGAAGTGGAGTAGGACAGCTGTCATCAGTCTGCCTCAGCTGTTGAATGATGCATTAGCTAAACTAGGAAATAATATTTTATCTTGCCTTATAATAATTATCTTTGTACTATATATATATATATATATATATATATATATATATATATATATATATATATATATATATACACACTATTGCCCAGCGATAGATTGGCACCCTGTCCTGGGTGTATCTGCCCAGCGCCTGAAACGTTCTCCCCTGGATGGGGAACCCCACTGTGGCCAATCATTTTATCAACAATAAATAAAAAAGCTTGGGCTTAGTAAAAAAATATTGTATTTTCCATTCTCATTTCATCATTTCTGCAGATGTCACTTATAACGTAAAAGCAAATATTGTTTTTTTCACTACTGTCAAGTTTAGACTGAGCAGTGCAATGTGTTTGGTTAAAGTGTAAAAAGTAAAGTAGTTTCACAAAGTTCAAAAGATAAAATTAGATCGTTGGTAGCCAGTTACAGAGAAATGCTGTGGTGAGCTTTGTTAATGTTGCATAGACTTTATGGTCAAAATGTGATAATTTTTTTTATTTATCCCCATAACCAATTTTTACTTGTTCTGTGAAGTGACTTTGAATGTTATGAAAGGCGCTTATAAATAAAATGTATTATTATTATTTCATTATAATTTTGAATGTAATTCAGAAGTTCTTTCATCTTACTTCCTACTTCAAAGCTATTTTAAATATCAATGTTCCTCAATAAGTTTCTTCTTCTTCTTGTTAATATTATTATTACTATTATCTCTTCTTATCTTCCACTTAATTCATTACTAGCTCACTAACACAGACACACACAGTATTTAGCAACTACCTTGCACCTAGTTTAGCATGCCATCTGGAATGCCTTTGCAACTACCTATGGACACTATAATCACTATCTGCCAAAAACCCTAACAATTATCCAGGCAGATAGTTAATTCAAGCTGACACATAAACACATATCCAAAATTTATGTCTAGTATTACTGTAATATTCATTTTCTTTGTTTGAACATTTTATATACATTTTATATTGTTTATTTCAAACAAAACAATAAATGCAAATAATAAAGTATTTACCACACACATTTACTTTTAGAATTTAAAGCAGGTGTGTTTTTAGAATTAAGTACATAAAGTGCAAAAAGAATGTATATGACTATGGAAATTTACTTTTGGTTCTGTTTTGAGTAGTTTTGCAGATTGATTTGGTTTTCTCTCACTTCTCTGTTGCTCCTTTATATCACATGGGCCTAACAGTTTCCACCCCTCCTTTCCTGCCATATGTGTTGCACTGCTGCCTCACTCTTAGTTGTGGCAGGAAGTTAAAAATGTTCACATCGACAGCCGTCTTTGGTATCGCATTTTAAATACTGTAGACAACTAAGTGTAAACTGTGAGTAAACATGGTATGTTTCAAATCATCCTAATATTTGTATGCTTGTTTAGTTTTATTGAGCTAGTATTTTGTTATAGTGACTTGACTAGGCTACTTGGTTTCCTGTAAACTTAATGGGTCACATAGATTGATTTATACTCACTGGAGAGTTTATAAAAAGGACATAAAACTTAAAAGTCTATCTTACTCTTTCTTAAATAAGAAGTGTATAAGAAGCATTTTCTTATGCATTGGCAGGCTTAAGCCATTGTAAAAACCATTACATTTGTTTTCTCATGCTTTAGGTGGATGATATCAAAGTGAGTTTTAAAACAGCTTTTTGGGGGTGAAATGATTAATGAAAGTAATTAAAATTAGGCAAAATGCAATGTGCAGGTTTAACAAACAACAGCCTTGTCTCCTGTTTAAATGTGATACCTGTTCTTCATCTTGCTTCATGATATTTGGAACTTCCTGTATTATAGCAGTTTGAAAAACTTTTAAAAGATATATATATATATATATATATATATATATATATATATATATATATATATATATATATATATAAAAATAATTTTAAAAGAAATTTGCCATAAATTATGTAAACACATTTAGAGAAACAAACCTGTAGACAGTAATTTTTATGATGATTTCCTAATTATCAGAAGCAAGATGCAGGTAACATTTAACAGTGATGCAAATAGTTCCACTGTGAATGATTTACATGAAACACTTATTTACCTATTGCCTATCAAGCTATTGCCTACATGCCACTTGGTTTGTTTATTAATTAAGATTAACTAAAACATGTTTATGAGGGCCGGCGGCACGGTGGCTTAGTGGTTAGCACGTTCGCCTCTCAGCGCTAGGGATTCCCGGTTCGAATCCCCATCTGGTTGGAGTTTCCATGTTCTCCCCGTGTCTGCGTGGGTTTCCTCCGGGTTCTCCGGTTTCCTCCCACAGTCCAAAAACATGAAACAAGTTAATTGAATTCTCAAAATTGCCCCTATAGTGTGTGTCTGTGTGAGTGAGTGTGTGCCCAGCGATGGATTGGTGCCCTGTCCTGGGTCTATCTGCCCAGCGCCCGAGACGTTCTCCCCTGGAAGGGCATGGGGAACCCCACCGCGACCCTAATAGAGGATAAGCGGAAGATAATGAATGAATGAATGTTTATGAGGCCATATAGAAATATATGCAAAAATCTTAACTTCTTAATTTTGGTGAAGCTCTTCTTGAAGTTCATGTGTAACTATAGCAGAAGTCAGTTTTGAATAAGGAAGGGTGAGGCAGACAGTGCTAACATAGCAGATAACATATGCATGAGTGAAAATTAAAAATACACCGCCTTTTAATCATCTAATTTTATTCAGAACATAAATAACATATCAGTCTTTCAAACATGTCTTTGAACTAGATAAATACAATAAACAAATAACTTCCATCTATCCATCCATTATCTTCCACTGTATCCTCTACAAGGGTCATGGTGGGGTTCCCCATGCCCATCCAGGGGAGAACGTTTGGGCGCTGGGCAGATACACCCGGGACAGGGCGCCAATCTATCGATGGGCAAACACTCACACACAAACACACTCTGTACATGTGTAATTTGGAGGATTCAGTTTACCTTGATTCATGTTTTTGGGAGGAAACTGGAGAACCCGGAGGAAACCCACACGGACACGGGAAGAACATGGAAACTCCACCCAGAATAAGTCATAAAAAAAAATTCATTAATAATTAAAGTTTGCAGAAATAACTTGAAACAATGATTTTTCATTTAACTTTATCAGTCTCTTTCATTGTTCACAAAACAATTTGGCTCCCTCTACTTTACATCATTGATTCAGGTCAATTTGAAAGCATTTGTTTCTGCAAACCTGTCACATTTTAAATGGGTTGGACTTTGATGGTGCCACTGCAAAACATTACTATTTTTTTTTACCTATTCTGATTTATGGTGTAATTTGCGTTATTGCTGTGTTTCATGACCCAGATTTGGCCAAATTTAAATTGCTCAATAGATTTCCTTAGATTTCATTCAGGAATACTTTGTTATATCGAGGATTTCATTGTTGACTTCCCAGTTTATGTGGTTGCCAAACAAGCCCAAACAAACATTGGCATTTGGTAATTTAGCAGATGATTACATTACTTTGAACACAGGGCTCACTATACAACAACCCTGGAGCAAGGAGACTTGATTTGGCTTAAGAGTCAACATTGCAAGCTTTGGTGGACAAGGGATTTGAACACTAACCACTAAACTCCAATGCCAAATTGTGCAGATGCAACTGTGCAAATTCACAAACCCATTCTTATTGTATTGTTATTGTACAAATTAATGTCCATTTTTAAGATGTACTTATTTTTCCCCCCAATTTATCTGAGCATGGTCTTTATTTGGGGTTACTTTGCTGAGACATATGCTTCAGTAAGGTGTTGTTAACTACATTTAAATGGTATTAAATATTTAAACAAATCAGTTTGAAATAATTTAATGTATTTTTTATTTAAAATTCTGTTAACACACATTTAAATAACCTATTTATCATTAAGCAGCCAAACCTTTTGCCTCATTACATAACCAAAGTAATGTAACTTCCTTCCTTCTGCGCTTGTTCTTGAAAGATAGAATTTCTATTTAAATGTTGTGGGTTTAAATTCAGGTCCACTAAAGTTACCCATGTGAGTCCTTGAGCAAGGCCCTTACCCTTATTGCACCAGGGGTGCTGTATCAATACTGTGTTTTGATTCACAGGATAATTGGACATATACCTTATTAAGTCAGAAGTGATTGTACTGTTCAACGTGTATACTGAAATTCTGTTCTCATTACTACATTTATCACTGCCAACTGTTGACACCCTGTTACACATGTTCCTTTTTTGTAGATGACAAAACAGTTTTTGCTTGTATATTAGCCTGCCTTACAGACATCATAGTATAGATAAAGTATATGTATATATATATGTATATATAAAGTATATTAGTATAGATAAAGTGTATGTTTAATTTGGCAATAACAAAGCTTATTTTATATTCATTCATGCAAAAACTTGATTCATGAACAATCAACCACCCCCAGGTTAACTCCATCCATTACCTCTTACAATTGATGTGCAGCTAAAACTGAATCTGAAAAAGCATATTTCTGTAAATTTCCTCTTTACAATATCATCATGATCTGACTATTTCTGACTAAACAGGCTGTACAGCTGTTAATCTAAAATGTTGATCCGAATTGCTTGGTTTTAATTTTTTTTAACCATCAGGTTACTGTAGCTGATGCAGAGTTAGGCTGAGCCTATGTAACTGCATTGCTTGTCTCTCTTTACTGGCCCCTTGTAGATGCTCACTTTTATTTTCAGACCCTTACAGTGCTCTTTCATACTTAACCTCTCGTTTCTAAAGTTAGGCCTTTTATATCACCAGGACACCCCTCATATAATTTATCAGTGCTAAATGATTGAAATGGTGTGCCTAACATTAGCCTTTAAGCATTTAAGAAACATATGCATGCTCGTCTTCTGTTTTCTTACATGGGCAAAGAAAAAAAACTACAGTTCCAACTCAGTCTGTGTTATTACTCTGAGTAGCTTTAAATAAGGATTTGCAAAACACCAATTGTGTAGAAAGTTGTGTAGTAAACTACTTTTTAAAAGTCAAATGTAATCTATATTAATGATTTTTGTCTGTATTTTGAGATGCATCCACATTCAATTGATCTGCAGTGTGAACATGGGAAAATTTTACTTCAGTAAAATTAGGTAGCACACAGCTTTTACTTTACAGTTTTCACAGCTTTTTTCTGTTTGTGGTAAGTAGAGGAAGTGAAAAGATCAGCCAGCTTTGTAACCAGGACACACAATAAGTCATTTTTTAAAACAGCAAGCCATTTAAAATATGGTGGAATACATGTCTATCTAATGAAACACTCCAGATAAAACTGATTCCTATAATCTGATTCTCAATTTGTTTTTATTAGGAAATGCACCAGGCAGTGATACCGAAGATTCTTCTCCTACTGTTATTTGGAGAATATGGTAAAATATCATAAATATCTAATCATTATTTATGTGACGTGTGATATATTTCTGTTATTGTCAAAAATATGGAAACTTCCAAAGTTTTATATGACTGTAACAGTTTTACTTGTGTGTTATAGGCATCAATTTCTTTTTTGATGTTTTTAGCAAAATTAGCATTTTACAAAGTATCCCAACTGTTCTGAAAATGGGATTTGTACACAATCTGTAATTTAATTCAGTGTTTTGCTGAAAAAAAATTACAATATTTTATCTTGTAGCAATACACAAGCAGCTCAGTGGTTGCCAATAACCTTAAGAACTTTTATGGAAAGATTTAATTAATTTTATGTTGTAATTAACAAAAAAATGCAGTCTTTGTTCTAATGGGTATTGTACTAACAGTCCATGGTCAGGAAGAATGCATTAAAGCGTCAGTGAGCTCCTGTGATGATTGCATCAAATCTGGGCCAAACTGTTTCTGGTGTCAGGACTTGGTAAGTCAATTATCGTTTTGTAGTTAAAGGTAACTCGTGATAGTGTTACATTTTTTCCTGAAAAGATAGTTGAAGTCTACTATTGATGGATGATAAATATAAATGAAATATTTGCATTCACTTAGGATTTTTCTAATAACTGGTTTAATAACTTTTGAGTTGGTTAGTTAATAAAGAGTGCTGAGCACCTGATAAAAATAAGCAGCTTAAAAACTATTATATGAATAAAGATTTAGGACCTTTTTTATTCTAAATATTATAGAATTTACATCATATCTAAAATATTTTCTTAAAAAACTTTTGTCTACCATTACAGAACTTCACCAAACCTGGGGAGTTGGAAGCAGTACGATGTGACACAATGAAGGAGTTAGCGTCAAAAGGTTGCCCAGAGGCAAAAATAATTAAAGCACCAAGCAGCCATTGGCTAAAATCTAACAAACCACTGTCCAAAAGTACAGAGAATAGTAGTCCAGTCCAGGTGCAGCCTCAAGACATTCAACTAGAGCTAAGACCAGGTATGAAAATAAGCAGAAATTAAATCAGATAATGAAAACTCTGTGCTGTGGTAAAATATGTGCAGCTTAGTTCTTAATATTTTTTTACATATTTATTTACTATATTTTAAACAAAGGGCGGCACAGTGGCTTAGTGGTTAGCACGTTCGCCTTCCAGCGCTTGGGATTCCCGGTTCAAATCCCAATCTGGGTGGAGTTTCCATGTTCTCCCCGTGTCTGCGTGGATTTCCTCCGGACTCTCCGGTTTCCTCCCACAGTCCAAAAACATGAATCAAGGTCAATTGAATACTCCAAATTACCCCATATAGAGTGCGTCTGTGTGAGTGAGTGTGTGCCCAGAGTGTGTGCCTGAAACGTTCTACCCTGGATGGGCATGGGGAACCCCCCCGAGTAGTATCCTCTATCCCCCTAGTAGAGAATAAAGTGGAAGATATCACATACACAGACACACACACACATACACAGGGCAATTTTGCTTTTATATGAAATTTCAGGAGGAGCTTAAAATGCGTTCAAACCTTTACAGGTCAAATTAATGTTTTTTGAATGCACATGTCCAACTGTTAAATGTTTTAGTACTTTTTGCACAAGTTATTATTACTGTTATATAACATAGAGCTTAATGGCAAAATTTACAAAAGGTGTTTGATCCTCAAATCGACCAATTAATGTCCTGTTTTAATTAGAGCTGGAATTTAAACAGTCGTTTTCATCATGCTGTTCACATTTTGACATCATGAGACCAAGATGACGCCTAACAATGGATCAAATAGACAAAAGTGCCATTTTTATGTTTCAAACTAGATGTTCTCAGAAAAAAGTTGCCACTGAGCTTAGAGCGTCACAGAGTGTCATCAGCAGGTTGCAACAGAGATACTGAGAGACTTGAAGAGTCACCGAAAGGCGTAGAAGTGGACATCTTTTGGCCACATCCAATAACCGCTACATTGTGAACAATGCCCTAAAAAACCAGATGATGAATGCCACTCAACTCCGGGCACATTTAAGGGAGGGAGGCACTCAAGTGTCATATCTAAACCATTCGAAACAGCCTACATCAGCATGCTCTGCGTGCTAGACCACCAGGCACAGGCGTCATCTTGCATGCCCAGGGAGCATTTACATTTGAAGAGGAACCAGTGGGCCCCAGTGCTGTTGTCTGATGAAAGTCAAAATCACGTTGAACAGAAAAGTTGGCTGCAAATGATGTTGGCGACGTCAAGGAGAGTGCTATGCATCAGCCACTGTTGTCACCAGACAAGCTTTTGGTGTTGGCGTTGTTACAGTGTGTGCAGGTGTGTCCAGTCGGTACAGAACTACCCTTTACTTTGTTATTGGTACAGTGACAAGCACATACTACCTGAATAACATCATTAATCCAGTGATCGTGCCCTACACAGAACAACACATCTTTATGGAAATCAATGCTCCAGTTCATCAAGTTCACATCATCGAGGAATGGATGTTGGAGACTGGTTTACCTCAAATGAAATGGCCTGCAATTTCTCCAGATCTGAATCCCATTGAAAACCTGTGGGATCAGCTGAATCACCTTGTAGAAGCTAGAAACTCTGCACCCCAGAACCTCAATAAGCTGAGGGCTGCCATTCAAGAACAGTGGGATACCATACCTCAGCAGAAAATAAGTCGACTTGTGAACAGCATGAGACATCATTGTCAAGCTGTAATTGAAGCTCAAGGGCACTTGAGTTCTTGAGATGTTAAATTTATCTTTGTGGTGTACCCACCAGTGTTAACTTTTGTTTCGAAAAATTGTTTGAGATGCGGAAATTACCAGCGCATCCTTCTACTTAAATTCAATATTCAAAGCTTTTATTGTCATATGCACATATAGAAACATGTTTCCCTGCGCAATGAAATTCTTACGATTATGAAAATATATTATAAAAATATAAATATTTAAAAACCAAAAAAAAACACACACACTCTATATACATATTAAACGCAAGGTTATTTACATTGTGCAAAGCTACATTATTTTGCAAATGTCCTACCTTCATGATACATCACTGTAGCATTAACTTTTTACATTTTCTATGAATTTCACCTGAAAAGTCAAATATCCTTAATTTTTTGTGAGTTGTGTATATTAAGGCCTATGGACGCTAAATATATAAAAAACTACACATGGTTACAACTTTTGTTTGCCAGGTGAAGCTTACACGTTCCAGATGAATTTTAAAAGGGCGGAGGGTTATCCTGTCGATTTGTACTATCTGATGGATTTGTCCTACTCAATGGAGGATGATTTAAAGAATGTGAAAAATCTTGGTCTACAAATACTTGAAAAACTAGAAAAAATCACTGGAAATGCTAGAATTGGTAAGAGTACACTTACTTAAGTAATGCCTTTGTTTGTTGTCTGAAGAACTAACCAACATTTTTTTTACTCAGGCTTTGGCTCATTTGTTGATAAGACACTTCTTCCATTCACTGACACAAACACAGAAAAGCTCCTTAAGCCCTGTCCTCCGAAAGAATTGCAGTGTCAGCCAGCATTTGGATATAAGCATGTCCTCAATTTGACAAAAAACGGACAAAATTTCAAAGACATGGTATCTCAGCAAAAAATATCTGGTAACCTCGACACACCAGAGGGTGGTTTGGATGCAATTATGCAAGCTGCTACCTGTGTGGTAAGAACTAAACCCTTTATGTTTTACACAAATTTGATCATCACATTTTCAAACAAACTATTGACAGATAAACTAGTTAAAGGCAATAAGAGATTTATACAATTCTTACTCTTTGTAAAGGTCACAATGCGTTCTACAATTGATAAGCAATTTTTAATTAATATTTTTTTTTAATTATTTTTAATTAATTATTAAGCAACTAGTCATAGTAATAATTAATGAGGTCTTAATACTTCAGCCTGTCTTATTCGTGGCAAGATTGGGATGTGGTTAGTGTGTGGCAACAGTTTTCTTTTTGAAGTTTAAACTGTTTATACACTAAAATTCATCCAAGACCACCTACTTATGAGCTAAAGAAGTTTAGACTATATACTGAGACCAAAGTTTGTTCAGTAATTTTATTATTACATTAAATTCACATTTCTGATGCATTAATAGAATTACCTCCTGTATTTAGGATGTGTGAAAATCTGTTCATGTTTCAGAAAATAATACTTTTTTTTAAAAATCTTAAATAATTAAACATGTTTCAAGTAGTTTTTTTTTCAAAGTAAACTGCATAACATTTTTGAGGAATAATTTCTAACAATCATACAGATAATCTTATTTATACACACAGGACAAAATTGGCTGGGGAGATAGTACACGTTTATTGGTGCTGGCTACTGATGCTGGGTTCCACATGGCAGGGGATGGAAAGCTTGCCGGCATTCTTGAACCCAATCAAGAGACTTGCCAGTTGGACAGCAGTAACATGTATGAAAAAAGCAACATTTGGGTAAGAGTAATTATGTATAAAAGTAAATTTAGATTTATAAAAGGTTTATGTAAACATTTTTCTATTTTTTCTAGGGTTCATCGAAAAATGTCCTGTGTAGTGTATGAATGCTTTCTGAGAATAGTGTCTTTGAGCTTGTGAAGTAGTAAGAGTAGGGTACCACCTGAGGTATAGGTTTGGTTTGTAGTGGCCATGTGCAGCTGAAGCATAGTTTCTGCTGCAAGTAGTATGTAGATGTGCATTTGCACTAAGGTTTTCTTTATTGTTTTTACTGTATTATTTTTATTTTTTTAAAAAAACGTCTATTACGTTTTTCTGTCTCTGTTTTTTTAAGTTTTCCTTTCCCCCCAGGACTACCCATCTGTTGGTCAGATTGCTCGGAAGTTAAAGCAACAAAACATACAGCCCATCTTTGCTGTCACAGAGGATGTTGCCGATGTGTACAGAGTGAGTATTATTACAAGTGGGCTAAGCACTGCACAACTTAAAAAGTTGCGTTATGTAACAGTTAAAACATCTGATGTTTACCTGATAAATGTAATACGGGATTGTCACACACTGGTACACAATGAGAACAGGAGACATGATCAGAATATTGAACCGAGGTGAGATCTGAATCTAAAGTGGAGAGATGAGAGTGAGTCTGTTAAGCAAATGCAGTATCTGTTTTCAGGTCCACCAGCCAGCCAAATAATAAATTACGTTGATTGTTATTATGAATGACCCCCATGTTTGATGCTGGCAAATCCAGTGTTCACTCCTCCTTATGCCTTGATCTGTGATAGAAACAAGTTTAAATAATTGTGTGAAAACAGCTGCTTTTGACATAAGCTATTATAGTAGATTTTATGCTCTAATGAAATCAGCATCTTATTTCAATTCATAGATAGGGGAATAATTATGTGCATGATTAAAACTGGGCAATAGTCAATAAGTTTAATTATGTAATTTTTCAGGAGCTGAGTAAATTGATTCCTAAATCTGATGTTGGTGTGCTGAGTAAAGATTCAGACAATGTGGTGAACTTAATCGTGGATGCATATAATGTAAGTTAAGTCTAAACTCAATAAAATGTAAGTACTTTAAAAACAATATAACAAAATTTGTATTTTTATGTTACGTGGCTATATATTTTGCAGAAACTGTCATCAAATATCATTGTGAGTCATAATGGGCTTCCAGAAGATATATCAGTAACATTTACATCGAATTGTCCTGGAGGAGAGAGGGCCAGTGACAAGGGAACTTGCAATAATGTGGCAATTGAACAGGAGGTAAGGTGTATGACTGTAAGGCTTATAGTTATTTTATGCCATCCATCCATCATTGCAATCCTGCCACTGGTCTGGGGGGGAGGGTGCAGAATCAATAACAATATACGTTTGTTTGTATGGGATGATGTCCTGCCTTTTAGGAAGGGAGAATAGTGGAGGTGGTAGTGCAGGTGGAGAGCTTGAGGAAAGACAAATGTTGAACAAACAAAGTTTTTTTTTTTCCAAGATCACTTACGAGGACAACGATAACCATTCGTCACCACAAGCTACAAAATCTACCCAATTTTGGTATTGTTCTTTGTATGTGTATAAACAAATGTTACCATACAAAACAGGCATATATAATTAGTAAATGACCAGACAAAAGAAAAACATCTGCTGTTGAAAAAGATTAGCGGTGCCAAACAAAAGAAATAAGAGGCAACACCTAAGCCTACTCCAAACACAACAGAACACTAACTGAATTGACTGCACTGCCTACAAATGTACAGTGGGTGGCACTTATTACCTGGGGTGTCTGTCTATATGGGGTAGTAAATCCTAAAAATGTAAGTGCGTGAACATATATATATATATGTACAAAGCTTGCACAGAAAAAGACTAGGATTACTATCTGTAATTGTAGAACTACATAGTGCTTCTATATATGTGAAATGATATATGCATTACCATCATATTTAAATTTTGTAGTTTATTAATAGATAAAGCCTTTTATGTGTAACTGTGAGTTAAACTGTTCTGCGTTCCAGGTGACTTTTAATGTTACTGTTAAAGCAGCAACCTGCATGACAACAAAATCCTTCACCATTGGTCCTTTGGGGTTCACTGAAAGACTTAGTGTAACAGTAAATACACGTTGTTCTTGTCAATGTGACGATCAAAGTGCCAAACATAAATACTGCAATAACAATGGTAAAATTCAATGCGGCACTTGCAGGTATGAAAACTACTATTTTTTATATACCATGTAGGCCTTATCTTTATATTACATGCATATATATTTTTGTCACTGATTCTGAAAACAGTGAAAAATAGTGTTATTGTATTTTAATACAGAATATATGCCCTGCTTCTACCTTATGTTTACCTAAGGTTAAAAGTAAATGAAAAACATCTGAGTTTGACCACACTAGTCCCATGTCCATGGAATATAGTGTAGTACAATGGCAGATATTTTGCCTAACTAATAAGTCATAGCTCAAGATGTTTGACTCCAACAGAAGTAAAAGTAGAGCTCTTGATCTTGTTCTTGATCCAAATGTGATCAATAACTCTAAATGAACCAATTGTCGACATAACGGTGTAGCACACTGGAAGTTTTCTCTTGTTTTGGGAATAATTTTTACTTAAAAATGCCCCCAAACATACAGGTAGATTAGTATCCAGTAGCAGTTAAATTAGAAATGTGATTTAATAAAACCCAAATTTATTCTTCGTCACGATGAACTATGTATCAAGAATTATGGTTTTGGAGGTCCAGTGTAATGATTTGGTTCAGTCCAGTCAGTGCCGAAGTTTACTCACGGAGTGTCTGAATAAATGTACTTGTTTTTGTTTTTTATTAAAATAGAATTATTTTAAAATTTAAAACACAACACATCTGGTTCCCAGGAACTCTACGCCATAAAAATCATTATACAAACATATACGGTAAAATATACAAAAAGATAAGATACAATTCTACAGTGTAGCTGGTTTTCTTCTTTATTCTTGTTGCATTCTCATTTGTAAGTCACTTTGGATAAAACATATGCTAAATGACTAAATGTAAATGTAAGAAACAATTTTTTCCTGCAAATATAAATATTTTCAGTTTCATTAGGAATAAAGTGAAGAAATAATGCAGAAATTGAAAAAAGTATATAAAAAAAAAGATTTAGAAATGTTTGGTCTTTGATTTATTAATATGTATTGTTTTTTCCCCTTATATACAGATGGCATATATTATTTGTATAGTGATAGCATTAGCTGAAATATGAAAATTGACATAACACATGTCACATGCCAATTTTAAAATAACTTTACTACACAGGAATGATGAAATAAAATTGTCTATTTTCTAGGTGTGAACAAGGCTACCTGGGACAAAAGTGTGAGTGTAGTTTAGGCCAAAAAGATGAGGCCACACTAAGGGCTCAATGTCGTAAAGACAACGGCACTGTATGTGAGGGTCGTGGAGACTGTGAGTGTGGGGTGTGCAACTGTCACTTAACAGAAATGGGAAACTCATACTATGGCACCTACTGCCAATGCGATGATGAACACTGTGAGAAATACAACAATGTGCTATGTGGAGGTAAGCTAAGACATAACAAGAATTGTACTGATTTCATAAATGCAGGTTTATATATGAACGGTTGATAAATTATTTCTTTTTAGGCCATGGAAAGTGCAATTGTGGCACATGCAAGTGCAATGAAGGTTTCGAAGGAACAGCATGTCAGTGCAGTTCAGTGAATGATAGTTGTCAGACTGATAATGGCTTATGCCATGGGCGTGGCAAATGTCTTTGCAATCAGTGTTCTTGTGAAAGAGGCTACAAACCACCCAGATGTGAAAGCTGCCCCACTTGCCAGGCACCATGCCAAACTTCAGGGTAAAACTTTTTTATTTTTTTTATTTTATGTTTTATACTTTGATAATCACTTTAAAATATTTGTGTCAATATTTCATTTATAGAGCTGACTTTATAAGTGTAATACAAGTAATATATAAATGCATAAAACTTGACAATAATAACTTGTATCCATATTGAATACAATATAAACATCAATCTTCTTATTTTTTATATTTAAATGCAGGAACTGTATTGAATGTCTGGGATTTCAGACTGGACCATTTAAGAAGAACTGTACTTCTGCCTGTTCACACCTTAAGGCTGAGATTGTGGACAAACTGATTAAAGATAACTGTAGAGTGAAAGACCGGGAAGGCTGCTGGATGCTATTCATGATGACAGAGCTAGATGGATTTGACAAATATGCCGTCAAAATCCGTAAAGTTAAAGGTAAGGGCCAATAATTAGGCAGATGAACATTCCAAATGTTTAGACAAGGAAAAAAAATTATATAAAAAGTTTGGCCACGCTGCTGTATTCTTTTTTCTTTTCTGCAACAAGAGTGATTCATACTATTGCTAAACACATTATAATGTCGATAAAGACAAAAAGACATTAAGTTATGCCACTTAATTATTCTGGTATAGTTACCTTTGATCTAGATTTATAATATGCATTTAAATGTATTTATTTGAATCTTTATATTTCTTGTGATAGAATGTCCTGAAGGGCCAAATGTACCCTTGATTGTGGGTGGATCTCTGGCTGGTGTAGCATTGATAGGCCTTTTAATTCTTCTCCTGATTAAAGGTCTCATTTATGCGAAAGACCTCAAAGAGTGGCGGAAGTTTGAAAAAGAAACACAGCGCTCTAAATGGGCAAATGTAAGTTCTAGTTTGCTTAAGCTGAATTTAATAAGCAGTATGGATCTGAAATACAAAATGGCTTGATGAAGCTGATACTTAAAAGATCACTTTTCTGTTTTATTTCATAACAGGCTAATAATCCATTGTTCAAAAAAGCAACAACAACTATTACAAATCCAGGATTTACTGGTGACTCCTAGGACAGTAATAAACAGAAGACAGCTACTGTATATTTATATTTTTATTTTAATATGCTTTTTGTTTGTGACCTTGTATTAGTAGTATTTTAAATAAGAATTAATTTTAGTGTTTTAATTTCTAATTTCTTATAGAAGGTATAATGTAAAATATATAATAACTTTTTTTAAGGTTGAAACAAATAAACATATTAAGTTTGAAATAGGGCTTAGTGGCTTAGTGATTAGCACGTTCGCCTCTCAGCACTAGGGATTCCCAGTTCGAATCCCCATCTGGATGGAGTTTCTATGTTCTCCCCGTGTCCGTGTGGGTTTCCTCCGGGTTCTCCGGTTTCCTCCCACAGTCCAAAAACATGGATCAAGGTCAATTGAGTTCTCCAAATTGCCCCATGTAGAGTGTGAGTGTGTGTCCAGGGATAGGTTGGCGCTTTGTCCTGGCTGTGTCTGCCCAGCGCCCAAAACGTTTTCCCCTGGATGGGCATGGGGAACCCCACCACAAACCTAATAGAAGATGAAGCAGAAGATAATGAAAGTTTGAAATTAACAAATGAAACTTGTAAAAAATTTTAATTTGATGTGAGTGATCTAATAATTAGATAATGAAAATACTGAAAGTCTGTACAATGTTATATTTCCATTGCTTTAATTTATCTGTAAAAATGCTATTGTAAAGTATTTTTTAGAACTGAAACATAAGTGCATATCCCCTTATAAGTTATTAATAACTCAAGAAATAAAAAAAATACTATCTTTTATTAATGACAGTGAAATGAATTGTAAGCCAAATCAAAAATAGAGTAACTACTTCTACTTTGTTATGAATTATAAATTGTTCATAAGGTAAAATAATATGAATGTAAAATGTATAAATTATTCAAATAAAAAGAAAAAGTTTAAAACATTTTTGATTTTAGTGTATTTATAACATAAGACATTTAGGTAAAACACAAACACAACAAATTGAAAAAAAAACGATGTGCGTATATTTTTACCCATCACATCTCATCTCATTATATTCTGTTTAGTCCTATGCTAGGTTCACATGGGGATTCCCCATGCTTTCCAGGGAAAAACGTTTCGGGCATTGAGCAGATACACCCAGGACAGGATGCGATTTCATCGCTGGGCACACACTCACACAGTGATATATATATATCACATAGTTATATATATATATAGTCCCAAGAAATCTTAACATCAATACCTGATGATTTTGTATTTATTGATAGTAAACACTTTAAACACTTTAAATAAAAAAAACTCACATGTCTATTTTTAAACTGGTGCTAGACTTGTCTAGCACCAGTTTTCATGCCTTTTTAATAAACACTTGGTTAACTTAATTTCCTGGTTCTACTTAGGATTCACAACTAAACTGATTTGTGAAAAAAATTGCTTATTTTATGCTGCATTTAAGGGTAATTTTTTGCTTATTTTTTAATTTCCACAGTGAGAGGTTTAGACTGCTTTTCTTGCCTTAGAAGTGATTGACTATAAGTTCATAGAAAGAGTGACTGCACATAAAGATCTCAGTAAAAACCATGGGCAAAGGACACAAGGCACTAATGAGTAGATTATGTAAAACTGTGAGGACAGGGTCTCTGAGGAACTGGTTACTGGAGCTTAGCGCAAACCTGTGTTCTGTCAGCGCCACACAGCTAGTTAACAAATTTGTGATTATGAACTTCAGCCTTCTGTACATCTCTCTTGATCCTCAAAGAGAATCTGCTCTCTTGCCAAGGAGACACCCACACGGAATTATTAGGTAAGACTTTTAGGTAGGAAATTGACTTTTTATTTCTACATATTTTATTCCTGATATTTTTATTCCTGCACATAAACTGATTTAAGAAAAAATATTTAAAGCAATGGCAAATATTATTCATTCATCACTTCAAGAAATTTCAGTTAACATTTCCATGATGCTTTGAGTCATTGTGTTTGGTATATTATTTACTGCTGTGCAATTATTTAGGGAAGTTTTCAGTGTAACATTAACATGTATATAATGTGTGTCTTAGTGGTTTAAAATTGCAGCAAAGCAATAGCTCTATAGTATTCTTTCACAAACAACTAAAACTGTTGCAATTAAATTGGTTCAAAGGATGATAAAAATCTAGTAAACAAGAAATAACTTTCAGTGAATTTTCCCATGCTCCTCTCATAAACAACAGCTTTCACAAGGGACTCAGTCAGTGTTGCATGAGTTGTGCCAAACAAAGGCAAAGCAGTGTGCTTATCACAACCAATTAACCAATGAACTTTTAATTAATGGGTATTGCTTGTTAAGGGTGATTTATTTTTTTTACATTATAATAATTACCATATTGTTAAATTATTTTGGACACAGGATTAAGTTTAAAATTTCAAATATATACTCAAAGTTTTTTTAAACTATTTTCAAACTTATGACAACTTTGTTGCAACTCACAGGTTTGTATCATTTTTTTTAACTGTTCAGACAGTAGCCTGACAGTAATAATACAGGAAAGCACTAGAATTTATCAATTAAATTGTAAAACACATTATTAAAAATACTCATATTTCTATTATTAATTTGTTATTTGGAATAACAAATAAAATATAATGGGAAAATATGCTGTTTTGTCTGTAAAAAAAAATGAAGATACAGACAGAGCTTCCGCATTTTTTTAGATCAAGAGATTAAAGAGGTGTAAAAATGTTTTTTAAAGAACTTTTTAAGTGTATTATTGACAGTTTTTCATGCAGTGCTAATACATTCAACAGTGGTTTCCAGTCTTGCCCTAGTTTTACTCCTACATTGCTTATGGTAAAATATATAATTTGGACTGAAATGAGTAACACAATACAAATACACATATTTGTACAAACTCTTAACTCCAAATCATCTATTGGCTGATTGTTTTTACCTTTTTTATTTGTTTGTAAATAATAATAGGGTTTGCTGTACCCCAGATTTTCTCTTTTTTGTCTGACATTCTCCCAAAAGGACTGTGGTTCCTTTATCATATCTTTGTGTTAAGGGTTGGGTAATTTGCTATCCAAATTGTCCACTTTTATTCCGATGTTGACAGATGCTGTAAGTGTGCACCGTTGTATTTTGTGCCAGCAGGTCAGCTTGCATAATATAAATAATTTAGATTATTTTGCCACAAATGTAATAATTCTTTGTAAAATTTGTTTTTTAGTTTTGTTGTTTAGTGCTATAGGCTGAAACTTTCTTAATAATGTTACACACGGTAAATACTGGAACAATAAGAACTTTGACAACCTTAGTTCTTACAGCCTCAGACATTTATTTGCTGTTCTTTTGTCCATGCTCAGAGTAAAACACAGATACAATGATTAAGTTCTCTTTTTAAATCGTTGAATATTGCCAGCACATGTTTCTTGCAACTAATTCAAATTAAATAATAACCACCTAAATTCTTATATATTAAAAAAGTTGGCAACCATTTTGTCTAGTCTGTTTTTAAATGTCTGTATGGAATTACTTTTTTGTCCTTTGCTTGTTGTGTTGCTGCAATGCAAACAAAAAAAATAAACAAACTAGAAACAAACCATTAGAAATTGTCATATGTTTTGCAAAATGTTCTGAGTAAAGCAGTACATTTTCTAAAAAAAAAAAAAAAGTACAAAGGTGCCAATGTTTTTTTTTCCTCCCCAATTGTATATGTATACAATAACATGTTTAAAAGCGTCTATACGACTTTACTGTCAATAGTGATCTACTGGGAAGTGTATGAGGATTATAGTTAATACATATCAGTAGATTATATCCTACTCACCTGTATACATATGCTTTACAATTGCCATAAAAGGCAAGCGATATGCTGAGTGGCTGGAAAAATACAGCAAGGTAGAGAGGCAAAGTACAGAGGCTGTAAAGTAGGTACTGAATGTTACAGACTACCATCTGTATCATCCTGTTGCCTGTTGCACCCTTTTTCTCTCTTTCTCTTGGTAAGTGACCCAATACTTGCATTCATGCATATATACTCTCAAAAAACATACTGTGTGTGTAAATATATATATATGTATTGTACACTGAAATATTGAATATTAAAGAATTACTCTTTTGTTCAACTGGATGTTTTTGGTGTATATATTAAACAAGTGGTCTAAATAAAAAGACACCCTTCAAATTCTATCATTAAATGTGTGATCATGGTACATACCACATAATCTGTTTAGAGAAGTACTAATAAAGTGCAATGGAAGTGAAAGGTTGATATCTAATGTCTGATGTTTATTGAGGTCATATTAAAAAAGGAAAACCGTGAAACACTGAAATCTTTATTTAAAAAAGGACATGATGTAATATTATCATTCTGTACCACATCAAAAGGTGCATTTTGGTGGATGAATTGGGTTTTAGTAGACAAAATGAACATGCCCCACCCAGAATATCCTGTCCATCAATCATAAATCGTCAGTTAGAACATTATCTCTGAGATTATCTGCTCATCTAAAACAGAGTTATATCTAAGAATTTAAAAAAAATCATTGGTGGATAAAGCCATAAATAAACATTAATATTTTTAAAGGTGACATCAGTGTTCTTGTTTTTTTTACACATGGTGTGAACACATGCTTAACCCTTATAATGTGTAATTTGAAAACGTTAAGCATTATTAAGTAAAAAGTCATTGACTAATAATTAACATTTAGTTTTCTGCAACTCAGCCATTAAACAATAACTAATCAGTATTCCTTTTTAACAACCCAGCAAACTGCTGATTAACACAAAGTAAACAGATTGTAAAAATGTTCACTGTTTATTTTCGAGATCTAAGTGTGAATAAGGACGTGTTAAAAAAAAGATCAGAAATGCTGCATAGGTTCTATGTTGCAATGCTAAACATAAACCGCGATGCACTGACAGAAGTGAGAAGTTTAACTGCTTAAGATGCACTAAAACTTGTGGTCACTTATTAAAGCTCTTGGTGTATAAAATTTATGTACTGTGACATTTTTCAGCAACTCATTTATGCACTATTTATCATCTTGTTACTCTGACTCAGTCAGCTTAAAGCAATAACAGAGCTAGCCCCACGAAACATGGGTTGCAGAGTATTGTATGCAAGAACTTGGGGAAAACCTCAACCTGTGCTGTGCCTTAAGCAGGCCATAATATTATGCTACAGTAGAGTGCAACTGCTTTTGTGGCTGAAAAAAAAAACTTTCTTAATGAATATATAATATATGAGAACTTGAATTTTCCAACACTAGTGTAATAAAGCAATAAGCAAGAGGATGTGCACTATTGGGAGAAAACACTATTTGGACACTATTGTATCCAAATTATAAAACACAGTTTATAAAAAACATTGAGAATATTGTATTGTGTATCACACATTGATATGATTGTGAAGTGGTTAAAGTTGTGCATTATGGTCAATAAGGTCACAGCTGGACAAAATTTAAGACCGGAACTACCCATTTTATAATAGAGCATAATCCCATCATACAGCATCACCTTTATATTTCGAAAACCTTTCTTTTTTAAACAATACTGCTGTAGCTGACATAGCTATTGAGATTTGTGTGTCATATACAACAGCAGTGTTTGCATTCATCTTTAACCTAATGTTATTTTATCCATGTTAAAAAACAACTAATAAAACTAATATTGAATTTGATTTATGAAAAATAGTTTTAAATAATGTACCTACCTTAAACTACAACTTCTATCTATATCTTTAACATGCAGGATTTTTAAACATAAGCTTTACTCCATTTCCCAACACTTGTCTGATACCTACATGTGTGCTTCTTTGAATTTAAAATAAGTGTTACACTTACATGCAGTCCTACACTTACATGCAGTCCTATGTAATAGGAATTTTAGACTGCATTACTTATTGAAAAACATTATTTACTCCTTAATTTACTTTTAAGCTGCTTATTCTATGAAGGAATCCTTTGAATCATTATTGAAAGTCATACAGTTGATAGCTGTTACCCTATAGAGTTTTAATTACCAGAAAGATGACCAAAAAGAGTTTGCACCTGTGTTCGATTGCTACTGAAACATGGATTTTCTATGGTTCAAAGACATGTAAGTTAGATAAAGTAAAATAATATAAAAAAGGCACCAAAGTTGTAACTGCTGGGCTAGCCTCCTGTAACCCTTGTAATTCTAATTTGCAAACAAAGAAGGCACTATTTTTGAAATTTGCCATCATTTAAAGTGTATTTATTTCAGTTGCTGTTTAAGTGTGGATAATAACATTTTACTACTTGTATGGTAGATCTGTGACTCTAAAATCGGCATCATGCCACAAGTTCAAGTAAAGACCGAAGTACAGAAGGTCCTCAATAAAACCACACCAGGACTGCAGATATGGAGAATTGAGGTGAGGGATGGTCATCCAAACTTGTTGAATAAATATTTTATAAGCAAAGAGCTAAACATGTATTGTTATGATCATCAACAGATATAACAGATATAAGTTATATAGTTTTCCAGTTGTTAGAGTTTTTTAAATATCTGTACATGGCTGTCCTACACTGTTGTTGCTGCCTGGCCGCTTAAGAGTCTTGGTCCCCCCAAGGTTTCTTTCTTAAATAACAACATAACAGGGAGTTTTTTCTTGCCACTGTCGCTTCGGCTTGCTCTTTGGGGGTTTAAAGGCTTTTCATTCTGTAAAGCTGCTTTGTGACAATGTACTGTTGTAAAAAGCACTATATAAATAAATTACTTGAACTTGAACTTGATATAACATTTGATTATTTTATCACAATTTATTTAAAATCTTCTTTCACAGAAAATGGAAATGGTACCTTGCCCATCTAAAACATATGGACATTTTTTTGAGGGTGACAGCTATGTAATACTACATGTAAGTATTTACTGCATATGTGGCATTTAAAATGGCCGCAATTCGATGCCAATTTCTTATACTTTCATAATAAAGTAATTTCTTAACTGGTGCACTGTCCTGGGTGTATCTGCCCAGTGCCCGAGGCATTTTCCCCTGGATGGGCATGGGGACCCTTAATAGAGGATAAAGCGGAAGATAATGGATAATGGAAGTAATTTCTTAACTTCAAATAGTGTGAAATAAAATGATTTGCTTGTTAAATATTATTCTCATTTTTATCAGACACAAAAAACAAGCAGTTCCTTCAGCTATGATATTCACTACTGGTTGGGAAAGTCAACCTCTGTGGATGAGCAGGGGGCTGCAGCCATATATACCACTCTCATGGATGAACACCTGGGGGGTGTTGCAGTTCAACATCGTGAGACTCAAGGCTATGAGAGCCCCACCTTCCAAGGCTACTTCAAACAGGGCATAATGTAAGATTTACATATCAAAGATGTGAGGTTGCTGTAAAGCCATTAAATGACCAAAATGTTTGCTAAAAAAAAAGTTCACTTATTGCTCATTAACATCTATGGATATTTAACATATATGTCATTCAAAAATAAATACGCATTCCAGAACTTGTAGTAATGAAAGAAAAATTTTTTTGCACCTAGTAAAACATGATAGAATAATTAAACATGCTAATTTGTCTCCAATATTAGTGAATGAGTTTTGCTTTCTGCCTTACACCCAGTGATTCTCTGATAGGTGTTTAGAACCCGACAACCCTGAATTAGATAAACCATCAAAAAGTAAAATGAATAAAAGTACAAACATAAACATGTTGCTAATAAATTGATTTGTGTATAGCTTTTATTCTGTGTCATTGAGTGTTTTTGGTGTTCAAGGGCTAATAATTTAAAAGATATAACTAAGACAGTACATTTTGAAATCACAGTTATAAGAAGGGTGGAGTAGCTTCAGGGATGAAGCAAGTTGAAACCAACACATACAATGTCCGCAGACTGTTGCATGTGAAAGGAAAAAAGCATGTGGTGGCTGGAGAGGTAAGCACATGTTATTTGACCATTTAAATATTCTGTGGGGTTGTGGGCGTGGCACATTGTTTATATATGTATGCTTATATGGTAAGCAGGCATTATTTGATTTTTTTTAATTTACCAAAAATAGTTCATATGCCTAAAATAACAATTTAAACTCCAACCAGATGGGGATTCGAACCAGGAATCCCTAGCGCTGAGAGGAAAACATGCTAACCACTAAGCCACCATGCCGCCCTTGTCTATATTTACTTTGTAACCTACTTATTATATAATAATATATATATATATATTAATAAATATATTATATAGTTTTTAAATATATATATTTTTTATGCGTTAATATATATATATATATATATATATATATATATATATATATATATATATATTTTTTTTTTTTTTTTTTTTTTTTTACAATAACATTAGTAAGGATCATAAAAATGAGTGACTAAGGTTCACCAATTTCCACAACAATGTCATTTCACTCATCTTCTGTTGCCTAAAGCAATTTCTAGAGAAGTGCTAATATTTAACGCACAATAAAGGGGTTTAAAGTATTTTTTTAAATAGAACAGCTTCTCTTAAAATGATCTGCTGAATATATAGGATAAATTGAAGTATATTAGTAATAATGATAACAAATGTATTTATTCATGTATTGAAAAAAAACATGTTTCCATGCTCATAACTACTTCTTTCTACACTCAGGTTGATATGAGCTGGAAAAGCTTTAATAAAGGTGATGTTTTCCTTTTGGATCTGGGAAACCTTATCATTCAGTGGAATGGCCCAAAGAGCAACCGCATGGAAAGGCTAAGGGTAAATTTTTAACACTTTTAAAAGACAAGTTTATTCATTAAAAGAACAAGTGGAGACTAAATGACATTTTTTAAATACTGAATAAACTGCAAGCATTTTACTTCAAGCAATCATTATTGTAATCTGTTCTTATAGGGAATGAACTTGGCTAAGGATATTCGTGACCGTGAGAGGGGAGGACGAGCTCAAATAACAGTAGTGGAAGGAGATGATGAGAAGTCTTCAGAGGAGGCCATGAAACTGATGACACAGGCTTTGGGAGAGAAAAGGGACATAAAAGAGCCTATTCCAGATGAGGTGGTGGATGAAAAACTAAAGACTAGCATCAAACTATTTCAGTGAGATCCTATTGTTATATATTTAGCAATGCTTGAAACTTATAATAAAAACCCATCTGCATTTACTTATTGGGATTTAACAGTTAGTTATGTATCAATAATAAACTTAACTTAACAAAAATGTCTATTTTGAGCAGCATTTCAGATGCTGAAGGAAACTTAGTGGTTCAAGAGGTGGCTGTGAGGCCACTAACACAAGATTTGCTTAATCCAGAGGTAAGAAACAAAACTTATGGTAAATAAATACACATTTTGAGCACTACATGACTAATTGTTTGTAGGATAATTGTAATTGTTTGGAATACTCCTTGTGGTCCAGATTTTAAGCTATGTACTGTAGTTACTGTGATATATAGTGTGACTGTTAAAAATACATTTTTGGTGATCTCCATACAATGGTATGTCAAAATGGTATGGGGAAGTCTGCACAAACAAAAGCCAATAAAATGTATCAAGAGTTTGGTTTGGTGTGTGGGAACTTCCCTATTAACTATATGGATTACCACAGACACCAAAAATTCCTCTGAAAAAGAATTCTAAGTATGTTAAAGGCTATTTATTTTATTATGCTAAAAAATGCAGAATTTAGACTCGTAATAACATTTCTAGCTGATGAAAAAAAAGTAGGACCTTTGTTGTAATGACAATACTTTACCTAACACCTGTATATAGAGTTTCAGTTTTCAGATACGTCATAATAAGAGTACAGTACTTTCAGAACTTATACCATAAATAATAGGTGTTCATAAATTTTATTCAAATCATAGGCATTTTGGTAACACAAACATTAAAAAAAAAACTGTGACACTTGTCTCTTCAATAGATTAGTAAACAGTTAATTATAATGCAGTATGTCATTTTGTGTTATAAATCATTTATACAGTAATTATAAGTTTGTGATGTGATTATGAACATCCACGTACATTAACAACAGCTCATGAAAAATGTTATGAATACTTTATGACTGCATTAATAATGCAATGTAAATTGCAAAAAAGGTAGAAAGTGCTACCAAGGCAATAGACAGATAGCTAGCCGACCTTTATTGAAGGGCAGAGTGAAGGTTATCATGATTTATCATTCAAAGCAGGTGAGCAAAACTATAGAAGCAATGCCACAAGAAGCAATGCCACGACATTTAGAAGAAAAAAATAGACAAACAAGATTATATAAGTCACAAAAGGTCTGGAAAAAAAGGTTTATAAACTGATTAGACTTCCATCCATCAATTATCTTGCACTTTATCCACTACTAGGGTCGCGGAAGGGTTCCCCATGCCCATCTAGGGGAGAACGTTTCGGGTGCTGGGCAGATACACCCAAGAGAGGGCACCAATCTATCGCTGAGCACACACTCACACTCTATATGGGGTAATTTGGAGAATGCAATTGACCTTGATCCATGTTTTTGGACGGTGGGAGAAATCCGTAGAACCTGGAGGAAACCCACACAGACACAGGGAGAACATGGAAATTCCACCCAGATTGGGATTCAAACCGGGAATCCCTAGCGCTGAGAGGCAAACGTGCTAACCACTAATCCACCTGATTAGACTTAAGAATTAGAATTAACTAACAAATTGGCATTTTAATGAGTTGTGAATTTGATAAAGTTAATGCAAGCAAGGGATATTATTAGTTAATGTTATTCCGTGATGTAACTTTTACTTCAAGACCTTAAAAAAAGGGAACTTTGACCACATATAAAAATAAACCTGAAAGTTCTAACTTCAAATTTTACATTTGTTCAACAACTGTGGAACAAGTGTGTTGGAGCTCTTTTTTTAGTCTCTAAATAAACAGCCTACTGATGATTTAAAGCAGTAAATGAGGGTAAAAGCTGTGTAAAGGCCATGGTGACATAAAGCAAGAAGGCTCCATTAAAGTAAAATGTTAAATCATGTAGCATGACACATTTTATGAGCTCTTTCTGTAATAAAATACCATGGTCATAACATAATAAAATATAAGCAAGAAGATAATCAGCGTTTAATCAATGAGTTCATTGTAAAGCTACAAAGAACTTGTCTTCTTGGACAGTTAATAAAAAGGAACTGAAACTAACTTACTTCTGCTTTAAAACTGGGCAGTACAGATTTTCATGTGTGGATGGAAAAAAAGGAAGCATAATAATACCAAACTAGGGCAGCACGGTAGCTTAGCGGTTACCACGTTTGCCTCTCAGCGCTGCGGATTCCCGGTTTGAATCCCATCTGGGTGGAATTTTCATGTTCTCTCCATTTCCGTGTGAGTTTCCTCCGGGTTCTCCGGTTTCCTACCACAGTCCAAAATCCATCCATCCGCTTAATCCTCTAGGGTTGCGGGGGGGGGGAGGGGAGGGAGGGGTCAATATGCCAATAAAGGGGAGAACGTATTGGGCGCTGGGCAGATACACCGAGGACAGGGTGCCATCTATTGCTGGGCACACACTCACTCACACAAACACACTCTATATGGGGTAATTTGGAGAATTCAATTGAACAGTCCAAAATCATAGAGGTAAATTGAATTCTCCAAATTGCCCCACATAGAGTGTATATTGCTCCTATATTCGTATGGGGAACCAGTAGAGGATTAAGTGGAAGATAATTGATGGATGGATGATACAAACCTGCAATAAAAACATGATGTCTTTTATAGGACTGTTATTTGCTGGATCAGTGCGGTATACAGATCTTTATATGGAAGGGTAGAAAGTCATCAAAAAGGGAAAGGTCAGAGTCACTGGAGAAAGCTGAGGTAAGAGCTGACTAACAGTCAAATACACCTTTACTTATTAAATGTCTGAATAAACAATGTGTAAGATTAAATTACTTTCTTATTTTACACTAAGTGCAATGGTAACATTAAGTACAAAAGAGGTCAATTCTCTGTTTAGAAAACATGCAAACCCTTTATGTTAATCCAACACTTTGTCAAATAACAATTTGCAGAAAGTGAAAAATCATTTAAATTCTAAAGAAAACATATTTTAAATAACATAAATACATACCATGTTATGGGAAAAAATTTTTTTTTTTAAATTAAATTCAGGCATATAAAAAAGCTAAAGGCTACCCCCCTTCCACCTATGTGGAGACGGTAAATGATGGCTCCGAGTCCTCCGTGTTTAAGCAGATGTTTCAGAAATGGACAGTGAAAGGTCAAACAACTGGAATGGGCACGACACACAGCCCAGGCAAAATAGGTCAGTAAAAGTGTAAACATAAATAAAGCTTAAGCAGAACCAAAATGATTATTGTCTTTTCACTATTATGTATGCAGCTAAAGTCGAGCAGATAAAGTTTGATGCCACTTCAATGCATGCCAGGCCTGACATTGCAGCCCAGCAGAAAATGGTGGATGATGGATCTGGTGAAGCAGAGGTAAATAATTATAAATATAAATATCTATGCAAAGAACTATTATTAATTGTTTGAAGTAATATTTTTTTATTCCTGGAAATTGAACTTTTAAAATGCCAAAATTTGGCCCATGACTATTCTGGTAAAAGATGAAACATGACTGTGCCTGGATCAAAAATAGTAAACCAGGTAATTATGTCCAGTATCAATGTCTCTTCAATATCAAATGTCCAACAAGGTTTAGAGTTGTTGTTTTAAGTTGATGACTTAATGATTCTGTTCATATAGACTGGGCAAGTGAATATGTTTTACCTTTTTGCAGGTGTGGAAAATAGAGGACAATGAGCTGGTCTCCTTGGACAGGAAGTGGTTGGGACATTTTTATGGTGGTGACTGCTACCTCATCCTGTATAAATATGAAATCAGCAGCAAAATCTACTACATGCTTTACATTTGGCAGGTATGTACCTTTTACGTATGTACTTCTTTACTCTTCAAAGTTACTGTTTATATAGCATTACCTTTAACATACTATAATTTTTCAGGGACGCCATGCAAGCACAGCAGAACTGACAGCATCTGCATATCAGGCAGTTATCATGGACCAGAAATATAATGGTGAACCTGTGCAAATTCGTGTTCCTATGGGCAAAGAACCCATGCACCTTATGGCTATTTTCAAGGGCAAGATGGTCATTTATGATGTATGTCAGCATTATAAATATGTAAATATGACATGGTTTTGAATAACTTAAAAACTTTTTCAGTCACAAAAAATATCACTTGTTTGTTTGTAGGAAGGAAAGTCAGGGGATGACTCTTCCTTTAATAAGAAGGCTCAAAGACTTTTTCATGTTCATGGCTCAAATGAGTTTAACACACGTGCCATTGAAGTTCCTGCCCGTTCCTCCTCACTCAACTCCAATGATGTGTTTGTCCTCAGCACTCAAAACTGCTGTTATCTGTGGTATGGAAAGGTCAGTCTACCTTGATTCTCAAATCTTAATTTTTGTCTATTGACTGTGGTGTAAAATCTTTTGCATTTATCTAAAACTATTCATTATCCTTCCTTCAAAAAGAGTAAATTTTTGTGTTAATTATTACAAAAAGTGCAATGAAATTCTTACTTTACTGTCCGCCCTGGATGATTAAGAAAAACTAAGTATAGTAATAATAATAATGAAAATCTAAATATATAAAAAACAGAAAAAACACAAACTCTATATACATATAGATAGATAGATATAGATAGATAGAATACTTTATTCATTCCGAAGGAAATTTAGCAGCCAGTAGCAGTAACAGTAAAGTAAAAAATAGAGGGAAATATATATATATATATATATATATATATATAGATAGATAGATAGATAGATAGATAGATAGATAGATAGATAGATAGATAGATAGATAGATAGATAGATAGATAGATAGATAGATAGATAGATAGATAGATAGATAGATAGATAGATAGATAGATAGATAGATAGATTTATAAATCATGTGCAAAATACAATATACAGTTTTTAAATGTCCTGTTGTTTTATTTGTTCTTCCGGCTTAAAACAGTATTATTGTAGAGCCTGATGGCCCTTGGAACAAAAGATCCCTTCAGTCTTTCTGTGGAGCAGTTCAGTGACAACAGCCTGCCACTGAACATGCTCTTTTGGTCCATAATAATGGTGTGCAATGGGTGACCATCATAGTCCATGATGGAGAGCAGTTTGTTTAGTGTCCTCCTCTCTGCCACCTTAATTACAGAGTCCAGTTCTACACCCGCACGTCTGACCAACTTGTCCAGCCGCCTCACATCTCTCTTCTTAATACTGCCACCCCAGCACACCACAGCATAGAAGAGATAGCTGGACACCACAGTCTGATAGAATATCTGAAGGAGCTTCCTACAGATGTTGAAGGACCCCAGTCTCCTCAGGAAATAAAGCCTGCTCTGACCTTTTGTGTAGAGGATATCAGTGTTGGCTGACCAGTCCAACTTTTCATCCAGGTGCAGACCAAGGTACCTGTAGGTCTCAACTATCTCCACCTCAGCCCCCTCAATATACACAGGCTGAGTAAGTGGCCTATCCCTACAAAAGTCCACTACCATCTCCTTGGTCTTGGAGGTGTTCAGTAGTAGGCTGTTCCTTCAGCACCATGTCACAAAGTCCTCCACCAGGCTTCTATACTCCTCCTCTTGCCCTCCATTTACATAAGCCAAGCCATATTGTAAGGTTATTTACATTGTGCAAAGCTACATTATATTGCAACAGTCCGATGGGGCGTTTATAATTTAGTGCAAAAATGCTTTAAGTCTATGAGATGGTCATCAGCTCAGCTGTTTATGAGTCCAATGGCCGTGGAGAAAAAGAAAAAAAAAGAGTTCTTTAAATTTCTGGTTTTGCATTTTTTACAATTCTGTACCTCCAGCCTGATGGTAGAAGTGTGAATAGTCCATGTTGGGGGTGTGTTTGGTCTTTGATGATGGAGGCAGCTCTCCTGCATACTCTGCATTGGTAAACGCTCTGCAGGGAGGGTTGCTTAATCCCAGTTATTTTTGGCAGCATTGACCACACTCTGCAGGCAGTTGCAGTCCTTTACAGTTGTGGTGCCGTACCACACAGTGACGTAAACACCTCAGCCAGCTCGTTGGCACACACTCTGAGGGCCCGCCCTGAAATGTAATCAGGCCCAGCTGCTTTGCGTGTTTTAATTCCTCTTAGGGCTTTATGTATCTGAGCTGTTGAGATGGTTGGTCAAGAGCTCAGGTCAACATATATGAAGTGATTAAGGAATTGCTATCAGAAAAAAATGGATCAGAAAGCTGAAAATAGCCCAACAAAATAATACTGTAGATAATACTGTAGACAATTCTGCTGCTGGTCAGAAACCAGTTACCAGTGTCAGTGCAGTCGACCTCTATTAACATTGACTATAAATGCTTTTACATTTTGCAATTCATGGAAAATTTTTAACAGTGGCTATGCTTAAAGTAAGAACACCTCTGGGCACAAACAGAGTGGTTCGATTCCATAAATAATGCAAAGCTCAATGTGTACATACTGAGTATTTTTTTAATTATTTATTTCTCTTATGCAAACATGCAATGCAATTAAAAAAGGTACAAAGGCAGTAAAACAAAAGCACAAAGATTAAAAACAGAGCAAGACCATCTAGAGAGTTGCATTTCCTGTAGAAAATGTGAGTGAGCTTGCAGCATGACCGCTGTGGTTTTAGATGGCCGATGCTTCTGCAAATCACTCAAGACGTGGCGAGTTTATGGCAAAGTTATGGCCACATCAGATTTTTCCCATGGAAAATTAACTAAGCCAAATTTGAAGAGTGATCAAGAGTGAATGAGGAATGCGATCGCTTTGCGATTTTACCAGATAGAGCCATCTCAAACTTTGTGTTTTTGTAGCTCAATAATTGGCTAAGTTACAGAAGTTTAAAAAATCATCATAATGCAAATCGAAAAGGAATTTTGGCTCGGAAAAATGGGAATATCTCAGGAACAGTTTGGCTGATTCCTTAGATGTTTGACATCATTAACTGAACATTTCTCAGTGATCAGAGGTGTCAATGGGTTTGTAATACAACAAGGTATTTTCGTCCCAAACATTTGCTGGTTTATAGTTGTATAAATGTATTTTTAATACTTTTAATTATAATCATATACTTTACCCTCATGCATACTTTATAATTAATTCTCTATGTGTGGAGAATGAAGTAAACTGTAAAGATTTTTATAATTTGTTCTCATCTCCCAGCTTTACTGTAGATACTACACTATCAATGCAAAAGACCACTTAGTCATCGGTCAATTACAGATTTTTAAACTTTGGTGTTTTTTTATTGCTAAATGGTTTATTTTGTTATTACCTTTATGTGCTTTTGAAATTCATGATTTGCGACTTGGCTGTTAGTCTTTGGAGCCTTTGTGTCAAGATTAGCAGTAATTTTTGCTCTTTAATGCTAAATATAACCTCCCACCACACACACACATTTAAGTTGTAAAATCATTCTTTATCCATTTTACAGGGCATGCCTTGTTTTTAAAAGCAGCCTGTCTTGGGTATGATCTGTGGTATAGCAGCAACAGTCTAAAAGAGAACATTAGTTCTCTTAGTTTAGTTAGCTAATGCTAGCTTTAAAGGGTGGTTTTGATGTGTCTTATGTAAATGTTGCAAGTGACAGAGGCTGCATGACTTTTTTTTTACCCTGCAGGGCTGCAGTGGGGATGAACGAGAGATGGGCAAAATTCTGTCTGACATTATCTCTAGAAGAGAAAAGCATGTCATAGCAGAGGGTCAGGAACCCGCTGATTTCTGGGTAAACCTGGGAGGGAAGTCCCAGTACCCCAGTAATAAGAGGTAAAACAACAAAGACACTTTAACAACACAAAGGAAACTAAAATTTGTCATTTTAAATAAGCTCTGTGTTCTATTACTAGACTGCAGGAAGAAAACAGCCAAATCACTCCCCGCCTTTTTGAATGCTCCAATCAGACAGGTCGATTTGTTGCAACTGAAATAACCAACTTTAACCAGGATGACCTAGATGAGGATGACATCATGCTGATGGACACTTGGGATGAGGTTCAGAATCTTCTTACTGCATTGTCTTTTAGTGTTACTTCAAAGTACTTATAATTGTATAGACAGTTTTTTCAAATACAGTGATTCCTAGGAAATTATATCTGGGTTATTTGTTTATTCATGTATATAGGAAAACAATATGTTAAATTAAAGGTTTGCAGTAACCTCAACAGTATAGTAACTGAAAGGAGATAAGTAATTCTACAATAAGTCATTTGGGGTTTTATTTAGTTTTACCCATTGTTTATAGTTGCTTCTTATTAAAAAAAATAAGCCAAAACTATTAGTTGAAACACAGAAATGATTCTTTACAATATATAATTATTTGTTACTTTTCAAATAATCCTAATCTTAACAATATATATCTGCTGATTAATTACACTTATTTAACATATGATAACTTTTGGAGAAGTTCTGAAAAAAACATAACTTAACAATAATTTTATTAATATTACTTTTAATTCAGTAACTTACATTTAGATTGTTTAGCAGATACTACAATTAGAGTCACTTACAGTTGTTATCACATTGTTTCATTTAGGCAATTGGGGTTTAGAAATCGGTTTGGATAAGTGTGACTAATCCCTTACCTTATAAATTGTGGCTTTAAGGGCCTTGTGTAATTGGTCTTTAAACAGAGAACCTAGCCAAAACGTGAATGCTTAAGAAAAATACAACACATGAAAAATCACCAGTAGACAATTAAATATTGGATGATATTATTAGTTTTAGAGGAATGAAGTGTAGTTAAATGATGCAATAAATTTTACCCAATTGCAAATCTAACACAATTACAATTCTTCACATAATGTTCTAGATTTTCTTGTGGGTTGGAAAAGGTTCCAATGACACAGAAAAGAAGGAGGCTGTGGTTACTGCACAAGAATACTTAAAAACTCATCCTGCTGGAAGAGACCCAGACACTCCGATTTTAGTAGTTAAACAGGGCTTTGAACCACCCACCTTTACAGGCTGGTTTCATGCCTGGGACCCTCACATGTGGAGTGTAAGCATATGTTAATTAGACTTATTACACATTTTTGAGGTGATTATCTAATGTAAAATAAACAATGTGAAGTGAGCAATCTATCAAGATGTGTTTTACCTTCTCAGAGTGGAAAATCTTATGAGGATCTAAAATCAGAGCTTGGAGATGCAACCAATGTCATCAGGATCACAGTGGTGGGTCATAATGTGGTTTGTTCAGTAATGATATGTGGGCAAATGCAAAATCTGGCCCCTGTTTTTGTACAAAGAGTATATCTTGTTAAAAAATTATAACATTTTCAAATTAAAACAGGACAACAACTGGCCAATGAGCTGCAAAGTAAATTGTTCTAGTCTTACAAAGGTGGTTAAATAGAAAAGTCTTTACTTGATTTACCAAAAGCCTGAACCCTTTTATTAAGCAGAGGCTACAACTCATACCACTTGTTTAATGACAATTTTTTCCATGTCTGGTATCTATTTTACTATAATAAAATAATAGCTGACAAACATTACAACACCAACCTAGACTATAATATAGTATAATGTGAAAATATAATGTTTGAAAATCTTTTAACATGTTCAAGTCTTTTGTAATAGGCCAGGCTGACTTAAGCAAGTACCGACTTTAATGTTACAAAAAATATAAACATTACTGTTTTTGTAAATCTAGGACCTGTCCAACTTTCAAACCAACTCAGATTCAATAAAAATGCCTCTGTCTCCATCTACATTGCCAAAATACCCAGCCAATAAGTTGGTTAACTGTCTAGTAGAGGACTTGCCTGAAGGAATTGACCCAACGAGAAAAGAGGTATTTGCATGAAAAAAAAATTAAACTAAGCAGTACTTATTAGAATTTCAGTATTAAAGTAATAGCCTACAAGTAAATTCAGAAATTAATTCTTAAAATAAAAAATGTGTAGCAGTCAGTATAACTTTGTGTGGAGTTTGCATGTTCTTAAGTCTCCATGAGTTTACTTCCAAAAAAAAATTACTTCAAACAGGATAAGTTATGAAATTAAATACTTTTTCACAACCCATAATTTATAGTTAAAAATCCAGTACTTTACATGAAAATGCTATTAACATTTTACCTTTGCTTCTCTCCTTTTTAGGATTATCTTTCTGAAGAAGACTTTAGTTTAGTCATGGGGGTTTCACGTCTGGACTTCTGCTCCATGCCTGTGTGGAAACAGAAAAACCTGAAAAAAGAAAAAGGGCTGTTTTAGGAAAGAAGCATTATCAGTGACACAACAAACTGAGGAACAGTTCAACTACACTACAGTGCACGTAACTGCCTCTATTGTGGGATTATAAATCTACATGTTTACATACTATTGTTATAAATTAATACATTTATCTGATTCAACAATTTAAAAAAAATTTTTTAATTATAAGTGGATTTTGGTTAAACCACTTTACATCCATGTCTTTTAAAAGCAAATTGTTTGGTGATGATGTCGAGGTACAAAGGCAGCTTGTATGTGGTACTGGTCTCATTTAAAATAACCAATTTCACTCCAACATTCTTAAGAGTATTTTGTCTTTGTACCAAGGAAAGAAATGTAAGGATCATTTTGAAATATTTTAAGAATTTAATTATTTGAAAAAATTTTTAATACAAATTAAAACTAAATATTATCGCTTTGAAACCTTTTTGTAGTTGTCTTTCTTGAAAATAAATTGGCAAATAGGACTTGTAGATGTAATTACACACACAGGGGTAGGGCAGGGGTGCTCAATACGTCGATGCGATCGACCGGTCGATCCCTCCCCTCGCTGTTCCAAAAACCGGCCCGTGGCCACGCCTCCGTGCTTAAATCCGAAGCACTGCCTAGGCCCTAGAGAATCATCTACATTAGATAGTTTGTGTTCATGTTTTTGCACTTTATTTGACTGACAAGACGAGTGACGCTCAAAAAGAACTAAAATATGAATATGGGGGATGAATATTCTTTTGAAATGTCAAACTCAAAATGCCTTTGCTTGACTTGCCAAGTAGCCATTGCATTTCTATTGTGTTTGGTCGTTTGGGTGTACTAACACCAAGTTTTCGCCAAGCTATTTGCTGCAATTTCTGTGAAAATGGCAATCTGAAGCCGTCTTTTCTATGCTGATTCGACAATAATAACATCCATCTATCCATCCATTATCTTCCGCTTTATCCTCTATTAGGGTCACCATCCAGGAGAGAGCGTTTCAGGCGCTGGGCAGATACACCCAGGACAGGGGGGCAATCTGTGCACACTGTGCACACACACACAAACACACTCTATATGGGGCAATTTGGAGAATTCAATCGACTTGATGCATGTTTTTGGACTGTGGGCGAGAACCGGAGAACCCGGAGGAAACCCACACGGACACGGAGAGAACATGGAAACTCCACCCAGATTGGGATTCGAACCGGGAATTCCTAACACTGAGAGGTGAACGTGCTAATCAATAAGCCAACGTGCCCCCCCCACCCAATACTAACATGATGTGTGTAAACAGGTTTCAATATAAAAGCCTAAAAAAATTATTAACCCTGGTAGATCTCGATGACCTGTCCAATGGAAAAGTAGATCTCGGGCCAGAAAAGTGTGGGCACCCCTGGTGTAGGGACACCAACAGAAAGGGGAAACAAAACAAACGAGACTAACACCTGGATATAACCAAAAGAAAGACGTGTACGGGGGTAAGCGAACACAGAAACTAAATACAAAAAACACACAGTCACGTGCACAAAATAAACCAATTACCCAACGGAGACAATGAGTATCTTAAATGAGGGACAGGTGCCCCTCATGGATGTATATATATATTCCCGGTTCAAATCCACATCTGGGTGGAGTTTCCATGTTCTCCCCGTGTCTGCGTGGGTTTCCTCCGGGTTCTCCGGTTTCCTCCCACAGTCCAAAAACATGGATCAAGTCAACTGAATTCTCCAAATTGCCCCATATAAAGTGTGTGTGTGAGTGAGTGTGTGCCCAGCGATGGATTGGCACCCTGTACTGGGTCTATATATATATATGTGTGTGTGTGTGTGTGTGTGTGTGTGTGTGTGTGTATATAAATAAACATACACACCAAAAAGAACCACACATGAAATTTTGTATATACTTTAATTTAATACATTTTTTAATTTAATTACCTCAATAACCTAGCTTTATAAAAACTATTTTCACATACACTTGTTTCTGTAATAAAATACTACAATTAAAAAAACAAAAACAAGGCACTCGAGGTTGTGCATTATTGTGAATAAATCACTGGAAAGACACCTCTCTATAATGAACGACCTCTCATGCCATATTGCTTTAATATACAATCAGAAATACTACAGCAATCGGCAGCCTCACCTGGAGTTGCAGAGTGAATCTTGCAGGGACACAGTTCCCAAAAACACAGAACGCAAGACAGAGGGAATGACGTCACCTTCACCCTCACTCCATAAAGTAAACAAGGCAGAGTTCTAACTATAAGCAGAGGGTCAACGCACTAGAAAATATTTGTCCATATTAAATAACGTTATTATTACCATGCATATCATTATCACCTTAAGACATTTACTAAGAAGCCAAGTTACAATAATCCCTCACGATCGGCATAGTAAGAAGAATCTGCTACTCTGAGCATAGTTAGGCGCCGCTTTAAACAAGCGCTGATACACCTGAATCCAATCACTGCCACCTAGCGTTCACATGGCCCCGTTACATAAATAAATTGCAAACCAGTCAGAACACAATAAAATGAGAAATAATATGAATCATATTAGTAATCATTTAATTCCCTTTTGATATTTTCTTATGAATAATTATATTCATTTTAGAGTAATTGTTAGCTATTGTACCATTAGTTTACAATTAATGTAAAACATGTGTGTGGTTTCAAGCAAATAAATAGGATGTATATATTAATTTAAAGTAATTTGTCATTGTTTACTTTTATCTTTTTATCTTCTATAATTTTTATATGAATAAACTGCATACCGCTAAAACAATGTTATAAATTCCCCTATATTTAGTATTGTTTGAGAAGGATGTGGTGTTTGCTATCTTTATCAGTCTGTTGGGTGGGGATGGTGTGAAATTGCAAAAGAACAGCACATATTATAATATGCAAGACATTTCTAAAGTCATAACTACTAAAAAAACAGAATTTCTGAATATAATAGGTTTTTATAGTTTATAATAATGCAAATAATGTTGTAGTTTACTAACAAACAATGTTATGTTATGTAAAGAGAATGGTCATTTACTTTTGGTCTTATTTAGGTTTATTTATAAATGTTTTGGTGCTTTTTCTTATTGTGCTATTGGCTTGACTTTTGGTGGATTTTGGCTTTAGATTTTTTTTTATCTGAAGTGTGTGTGTAGTGTTGTGTGTGTAGAGTCTTGATTTTAGGCTTCTGTTACCTTTACATTGCTGTATCTTCACTCTGAGTGTTTTTTTAAAAGGGGGAAATGCTGATTGCTACAAATGAGAAGTTCTTTTATTGGCATGAATATTCAGTCAGAAGACAAGTCCCATAGCTAATCTAAATAATTAAGGTTCTTTGACTGAACTGAGAACATAAATCACAATATGTATGAGGAAGTTTGTGGACATCCTTAATTAGAGTAGTGTTTAATGAGCCTCTTTGCTTCTCTGACGCCAGACAGGTAGGCTCCATGAGTGGTGGCATAAAAGTTCTCGTGAGTGGCTTCACCGGCAAACAGCACCTGCAGAGGCTACATGTATACACAGAAGTAGGGAGAGGTTTAAATGATTGGGAATTAATTTACCAGTCAGCAAAGGATTTCTATGGATATGGTCATTTTTATTGTAACAAGAACCAATTTTTTGTCAGGTTCGGCCTGGGGAACCCCCCCACCCCCACCCCCCGCGACCCTAATAGAAGATAAAACGGAACATAATGGATGGATGGATGTATGTATGTTTAGTTTGGTTCTGTAAAATACAATATAGTAGAAATTAGTGAAAAAAATGTTTAAATGTATGATTTAGTCAAATTCAAAGTCAACTTTATTGTCATAACTGAATTATGTACAGGATATAAACAGAAATGAAATTGCATTTCCTCAGACTCATATCGTAGAAGTATAAGTAAACATTTAAATAAACTATTCTAAAATCAAGCTAAGGAACACTATTTGCAAAATGTACATGGTTGAACATTTTACTTTTTGACTCATAAGTGTACCATCTGAACCCTCAAGTTTACCCTTATGTCATTACACTTACCATTGTGAACACACATGTTAAGATGTTAAAATTTCAGTATGGAGGTGTGCAAATTATGACAGCTTCTTTTTGCTTATTGTTATGCACTCAATTACTAAAAGGCTGACAAAGACTGACAGGAATGTTTGCACAAGAATTCTAATAATTAATAAGTGTTTACTGGTTAAATAAAAAAGCAAATCAAGAAAGAAAGAAACATAGAAAATGCATCTGAATGAATTAACCATAAATGAGCTATTAAGTTACAAATTAGACAGCTTTTATGGTTTCTATCATTGTAGTAAATGCAGTCAACCTTAAGGTAGATGTGTCACACAAAATCTTTCCTCCGCAATGCATTTGTTTTTAGATCAGAGAAAGTTTTGTTCTGTTTATTCCTTGTTTTTGTTTAGCAAGCATATATAAGTATGACTCGACATGTAAAAACTATTAAATAAAGGGGAAAACATTTAGGTATTACATATTTATATAGCAAACTGAATTTTAAAGATATTTCTCACAACTAATTTTCTTTTTAGACCTTTATCTTATAAACATTTATTTTTTAATTATCATTGGTTACAAGATACATGCGCAAACAGAATGTACATATGTAAACTAAATTTTGTGTATTTTTTTAATTAACAACAGATATATTACCTTGCTTTTTGAGGCTTTGTCCCCAGAACGAAGTGGTGTTCCTAGCACCTTTTGATTTTTTTGGCCATCCACCCCTTTGGGGATATACGAATAAGAGCCACCGACTTCAGGGTCATGACCCCACCTGGTGATCAGCACTTTGGACACATTAGGAATTGACCAACCAGTAAAGGACCTGAGTAATCTAGCAAGAATAAATATATAGATGTCAAAAATAAGCACCATCCTTAATAAATCCTAATGAAATGTATTTTAAACAGTTCTCTACCTCAGACAGGTATCCACAATTTCACTGTCCTGCAAAGTCTCCATATAAAGTGCTTCTTTGCCTGTAATCCAGCCACAGAGTACAGTAGGGTGACGTGCCACACTCTCAAATCCTGTGATCTTCTTAAACCATGTCTTTTTCCAGCTATCACCTTCAGTTTCAGCATCATAGACTTCTCTATCCTCTGGTCCCTTGTCCCACACTAGTGGAATTTCCTCACAATCATCTGGCCAAAACTTCTTACTAAAACTCAGGAAGATCTTGTCCACAATTCCAAAGCCCAGTTTTTCAATGGCATCCAGCTTAGTTTTTGGTAATGCTGGTTCAAACATGCTTCTCCCTCGCTTTTTCAGAACCCCCAGAGAGACAGTCACAATCACATGGTCTGCTTCAAAGACCTTCTCATTCTCACAGATCACTCTTACAGGATGGCGAGATGTTTTGTCCCCACTCATTTCCAAATCCCACTGAATTTTCTTCACAGCTGTATTACGGACAATAATTTCTGGTGGGATAATTTCCAGGAGAACATTTAAAATGGCTTGGTAGCCCCCAGGACCCAGAGTGTTATAAAACTCTCCCTCCAGATCTATGAATTCACTCATCTGAAATGCAGATACATCGAAAAGAGAAGGACAAGCCTCATTTGTACACTCGTTTCTCTTGCACCATTCTAAAATCCTTGCTCCATCTCCTGAAGATGCTAAAGAAGATTCAGCAAATGCTGCATCCAGGTAATCCCCTAAAGTAAACTCCTTATACTTGCCTGGAAGCTTGTCATCATGGGCCTTGGAAAGTAGTTTTTCAAATAAACCTGTGACCCTTTCAGCAAGCCTATCTGGTAGGCGTTTCCCACCATCCTTAAAGTAGTAGTCCTCAAAATCTTCCATCGGTGCTTTCTCAGCTAACAAATTATGCTTTTTTGCTAGCTCATATAAAGGGTTACCCTTCTGTCCATGGATCCAGTTGGCACCAAGCTCGATAATGTTCTCTGTAAATGGTTTAATGGTGCCAACTCGACCTCCCAGCCGGTCTTTAGCCTCAAGAATCTTGACATCCTGAAATCCTTCTTTAACCAAAGAGCTAGCTGCAGCTAAACCTGCAAATCCTGCCCCAACTACCACAATCTTGGCGTCATGGGACATGGCAGAGGATCCACTTGTATTTACTGAAAGAGAACTAATCACATTAATGAATAGTTTAGTGTATAGTAAAGCTTTTTTTGCTATAAAGTTAATAAATCCATAAAATGTGACTCATGTTAAGTTGACGAATTACCTGTATTATGTAAACTGACGTTGTGCTTTTATATTCTACCAAGACCTTTAGTGAAGAAAAGATTGTGAACTTTAACCTGTTTTGTAGCAGAGAACAGTAGCAATAAACATCAAAGCAGGCATAAACAGAGTATTTTGCTGTGGGTGTTATTTATATACGGAATGATAAGAAAATATATAACGAAAATATATACTAAATGAACTTGGCTAAATTGTTACGACATGAATTCTTTTTAATAGAATTTCATTTAATTTAGTTGTATAATCATTTAGCATTTGAGTTTTTTTCAAGAAGGTTACCAATGATTGTTTGATAACCACTTATATATGCCCATGGAGAAGTGCGAGTTTCATGGCAGCAGCGTGTCTTTTCTGGGTTTCCTTCTTTCTTAGAATGGGAATTGAATAAAAATTTTTTGGCCGGCTGTTAAAATTCTCCCTCAACCTATTTCTGAATTTTACGATCGTCACCCTGAAAAGCCGGCACCTTTCTCCCGAGGTTATCTGTGTGTAACAGGTGCCTTATTTTAGGTTAATTAGTTTGTATCATTCACCATTTGAGTTATTTAACCTTCTTTGTCCATTGGTTTGTCTTGTGCACGTGGTCGGGTGTTCCCCTTCCTGCGTGCACGTCGTCACTTTATGTCAGCTTGTGTTTTTTTTTTCCTCTGTGTTTGGTGTCTCTACACCTTTAAATAAATCCAGTTTTCCGCTATCTGTTCATACCTGGCTCCCTTCAGCGTGATTAGGTGCTTCGGCTCTACGCTTTATATGCGCAGCCGTTCGGTCTGAGGTAAGTAAGCGTGACACTGTGTCACCTTACATTTCATTATCACTTTCATTCTTTCCCAATCTATGAACTCTACAAGCTCCTGCCTTATGTGTTCACATACTTTTAACAAAATGATGCTTGTGCAGAGCCATTTTTAGAGTACATCTCAGGTTTTCTTAGTAGCAGTAGTAGCAGTATGAGAAAGAGAAGGCAAGGTTTGTTATAAAGATTCATTCATTCATTCATTATCTCCCGCTTTATCCTTTATTAGGGTCACGGTGGGGTTTCCCATGCCCATCCAGGGAAGAACATCTCGGGCGCTGGGCAGATAGACCCAGGACAGGACAGATAATCAATCCATTGCTGGGCATACACTCACTCACACAGACACACTCTATATGGGGCAATTTTGAGAACTCAATTGACTTGATCCATGCCTTTGACTGTGCAAATTTGTGCAACTTGTGCAAAATGCTGCAGCTAGAGTTTTAACTAAAACCAGAAAGTTTGATCATATCAGTCCTGTGTTATCAAACTTGCACTGGCTACCAGTTAAGTTTCGTATTGAGTACAAAATTTTATTAATAACATATAAAATTCTACATAATCAGGCTCCACAGTATCTGAGTGAGCTGATTCAATTGTACAAGCCAACACGTGAGCTCCGATCTCAAGGTGNTCATGGCTGTCCTACATTGTTGTTGCTGCCTGGCCGCTCAAGGAGGATGAGTCCCCCACTGAGTCTTGGTCCTCCCAAGGTTTCTTCCTTGAATAACAACAGAAAAGGGAGTTTTTTCTTGCCACTGTCGCTTCGGCTTGCTCTTTGGGGGTTTAAAGGCTTTTCATTCTGTAAAGCTGCTTTGTGACAATGTACTGTTGTAAAAAGCGCTATATAAATAAATAACTTGAACTTGAACTGTGGGAGGAAACCGGAGAACCCGGAGGAAACCCACGCAGACACGGGGAGAACATGGAAACTCCACCCAAATGGGGATTCGAACTGGGAATCCCTAGCGCTGAGATGCGAACGTGCTAACCACTAAGCCACCGTGCCACCCATTTGCTATAAAGAGCTCAATTTAATTTTAGACTTTATAAAATACTGATTATGTAATTCATTTTACTGCACTTTTATTTAAACATTCACGAAGGTTATACAATTAGCTTTTATAAGCAATTAATAAAATGTCTAAGAGCAGCTCCTATGATCACAATAATAAAAGTTGCATTTATGATTTGTGGAACTATTTTACACACACACACATTTGTATTTATTGCATTTTAAATGTCTATTAATTTCAAAGTGTCTTACCTTTTAACGTTAACTATTATCAATTCTAGCTCAACATTAACCATAATCTTACTCTTACTATAACCTTAAAATATCTACAACCATGACATGATTTCATGTGAATGTCTAAATGTACCCCCCCACACACACACACATTTCATACAGCTAATAACTACTTACACAAATAGCAAACATCAAATTTACTATATGGGAAATATTTAATTAGGTTAATACAAACCACACTCACGGAAAGACAAGGTGTTGCTGGCTGTCAGCTTGGTCTCGTCATTTCTATTGTTTTTTTTATATTTACATTCCCAGGAGTGCCTCACCCTTAGCACATAGCAACCCTGCCCAAGAATTGCGCCACAAAGAGATAAGTACGGAAGGTGAAAACCCAGTGTTTAAAACATTTACTAAACATAATGAAAATAATTGTTCCAAACAGCAGACCCATACAGTCTTCTACATTTTTTACACACTATACAGTAGTACAGAATACAGTCATTTAGTATAAGGAAATAAATAAAGCATTTTTTTTTATTGGTAATCAGCAATAGAAAGATTATTCTGGCAAGTAATCTGAAGCAAAGTCATGTCTGTTCTGCACTGCAATATTTCCAGCGTTCTAATAAGAATCTACAAAAATTTGTTTTGTGATGTTTCACCATATAAAAGTCTGTTTAAATAAATAAACAGAAAACAAAAATCAAACAACAAAATGTAAAATTGTAAGATGTGTCAAAACATTCAAGCCTTGGAAAACAAGAGTATAGTATAGGGTAAGTGCAATTTTTAGGGTTTTACATACTATAAATATTACATTAGATACTTTAAATATTTTGTACGCACATATTGAAATAAAATTCTGATTTGTTAGTAGCAATTGTAGCATTACAATAAACAAGCGGTAGAGTTTGTTATAAAGAGCTTAGTTTATTTTAGATTTTATGAAGCACTAACACAAGTTACATAATTGATCGTAATGCAGGTTTACCGACAGTAATAAGAATCAGAACATCAGTTAAATAAAGACCCATGTTATAAACAAAGCTTAATACTATTATTCTGATTATTAGCTTATTTCCTAATATAACGCATAATTAAACAAATGGCAAAGTATAGTTCCTGTTATAATGATAATAAAAGTTGTTTTTATGAATTGTGGAATTGCAACACTAATTTCAATTACTTACTCCCATTTGTTTGTTTTTATGCATTGTGGGCACATAAACTTCTATTTCATAGTGTCTTACTCCTTACTTTAACCATTATCTTTACTTAATCTAAAATCATATAGCATGATTTCTATTGTATTTTTTTGTATGTATTGTATGTACCTCATCCATAGTGCATAGCAACCCAGCCCAACCATTGCCCAACAGATGAACAAGTAGGGCAGGAAAAACAGCCATACACTGTATGGGGCCCAGCCCTATACACTAAACAGACAAAACAGGAATATTTTTTCTAGTAGCCCAATATATCGCTGGGCACACACTCTCCCACACAAACACACTCTATATGGGGTAATTTGGAGAATTCAATTAACCTTGACCCCTTTTACGCACTTGTCCAGATCACTCCAGATAGGTAATACTTTATCCCAGATTACAAGTTGTATAAGGAGTTGTATAAATTAACTAGAAAGGAAAGTTTGTGAACAAGGGCTGACTGCTGCTGCTGCAAAAAAAATAAAACAAAAAAAAAACTAACAAAGAAAAACTGAAAAAGAAAAAACAACCAAAAAAAAAAAACTAAAAAACTAAAAAAAATACGGAGAATGTGGAGAACATGCCAAACTTACAAAAGTTAACAAAAAGCTAACCAAAACAATGAATAATTGAAATAAAAAGGTAAAAACCAAAAATAAAAAACAGAACCTATGCTAACGTGGAGAACATGACAAACTTTCAAAGGTTGACAGTGGCTAACCAAAAGGAAAAGCAAAAAGAAATAATGAAAAAAAAAGAAAAAATCAGTATGATGCACTGGGCAGCTGAATGCTTGTCTGGTCCTCTCCCTCTTCAGACTCTCATTCACCATAAGTGGAAACAAATCAAAGTTCAAATTTCAATATCTTATAAACACACTGAGCGCAATAAGCCATTCAGTTTGATTCGGACATTATCTAACAACTGGTCATTCTTAGCAACATTCCCCCCCCCCCTCCTTTAAACACCAAATTATGCATTTTCGGCACCAATTCAGTACCTTAAGTCACCCAATAATATTATAATATTATATAAATATTATAACAATAATAGTAAATTCTCAATACACCTTAGAACAAAATTAAATTCTATATTATTATTCTCAACCTTGGCTTATATCTTATATACCTATTGATTAGGCGTGTAACGGTACAATTATTTCACAGTATAATAAATCGGTATAGCGCTGGGGGGGTTGTTTTTTTTGTTTTCATCATCATTATTATTATTATTATTATTATTATTATTATTGTTATTTGGGGTCGACACGGTGGCTTAGTGGTTAGCACGTTCGCCTCTCAGCGCTAGGGATTCCCGGTTCGAATCTCCATCTGGGTGGAGTTTCCATGTTCTCCCCGTGTCTGCGTGGGTTTCCTCCGGGTTCTCCGGTTTCCTCGCACAGTCCAAAAACATGGATCAAGTTAATTGAATTCTCAAAATTGCCCCATATAGAGTGTGTCTGTGTGAGTGAGTGTGTGCCCAGCGATGGATTGGCACCCTGTCCTGGGTCTATCTGCCCAGCGCCCGAGACGTTCTCCCCTGGATGGGCATGGGGAACCCCACCGCGACCCTAATAGAGGATAAGCGGGAGATAATGAATGAATGAATAATTTGGCTCCTCAATCAGAATGATGCACTGTGGAAACAAATCAAAATTCAATATCATATGAACACACTGAGTGCGATTAGACATTTGGTTTGATTCTGACATTATCTACCAGCTCAGGTCATTTTTATCATCAACAGAACTTACTCCATAATTATGCACACAACACACAACATTTTTACTAACTATAACATAATGTGGAGAAAATGCAAAACTTCCAAAGGTTGACAGTGGCTAACCAGAAGGATAAGTAAGACCAATTAAAAAGAAGAAGAAAAAAATGAATAAATAAAAATGTGTGCTTTTTTTTGGAAATTTCAAAAAATGCTAACTATGCTAATGTGGGGAACATACCAAGCTTCCAAATCTTAACAGACCCTCACAAAAAAAATGAACAACTAAAGGAAAGAAGAAAAAAGACAAAAGAAAGAAAAACCTTTAAAATGTATTTAAATTCAACTGCGAAGCTGCGAAAAAAATTTAAATGGAAGTCAATACGAAAAAAGGCTCCGAAAAAGGGGCGTGGCGCGAAAACCGCAAGAATAATAATAAGAAGACTTCCAAGCCAACTTAATTAAGAAGAACAGCAAGTTGGCTTCTTCCAAGCCAACTGAATGAGACACTTAATGTTAAGCACTGTGGCAAATGTTTAATACCTTGGTAAGATGAAAAGGTACACAAAATTCACACGTGTTTATGGCTTTCTGACTGTGTTGTAACAATGAAACATGACAATACCAAACAATTTGTAAGAACAAATCTGTTTTGGGAAGTAAAAACTAATAAAAAATAAAACAGTTTATCAACACATTGTAAGGAGTGCTGGGTACCTCCTCTTCTTCTTTTCGTGTTTCTGGTTAATTAGCGCCTGTTCCTTATTTAGATTCCTTGTTTAGTTAATTAATTTTATATTTTCATTGGTGCTTTTGGGTTTCACCTGTTTGGGTTTTTGTTATTAATTCCCTGTGTTCACTTTGTGTTTTTCTTTGCATTTGTACAAGTGATGGTCACGCGTTGTCCGTTCGCTTAGTTCGTGTTATTACACTGATCCTTTAATAAATCGCTGTTTACACTTACCATGCTGCCCTGCTCCATTCAGTGTGTTTATGTGCACACATTCTGTTTTATAAAACTGCCACATGTCAGGACAAAATAAAGTCTGGATACAGGATTTTGTGAGCACAAAAAAGGTCTTTAATTAAAGGCTGCATTTACAAGTATTACATACAGTTTGTTGGATAGTGTAGCTGCCGTCACGCCAGGTCACCGCTGCCAACTCTCTTCACTTTGTATTTTGTGCTTGAGCTCATACAGGCTGCACATCAACTATTAGCAGAACCTTCGATTGGTGCGTCAGTTACAGTTTAATTACCACCTAATGTCCTTGGTTCCACCTCTCCACCCAAATCGTTGTTCATTCCTCTACATCCCAGATACAAATGTTTTCATTAGTGTACATATTTAATTAAAGTATTTTACCCTACTCCCTATAACCTAAATAGAAAATACATATCAGTCAAACTGTTACAAAATCTGTTGATTAATCAGAATAGTGTTCTATGAGCCTCTCTGCTTCTCTGATTCCAGACAGGTAAGCACCATGAGCATTGGTGAAAAAGTTCACATGTGTGGCTTCACCCGCAAACAAAATCTGCAGAGGCTATAAACACACACACACACACACACACACACACACACACACACAGAGAGAGAGAGAGAGAGAGAGAAATAGAAAGGAGTGAAAAATACAGTAAGAATGGGGTCATGAAAAATCAAATTCTGAAACGACTCAATTTCTCAAAACGACAAAAAGTAAAGCTTCTTGCTGTTTCTAATTATAAACTTCATCCAATATAACACTAAACAAGTTACAAAAGAAAAGTCACCCCACATGCTCATCGGGCTAATCCGTGCTAGTTTTTGTTTGCATTTGAGCGTCCTTTCTGCAGGTGGTGCTTTGTAGGTTCGTTGGGGTGGATAAATATTGATTTCAGATATGACAGACACCAATATGGTACTTATCTTAAAACTGGTTTAGCTATGCAAAAAATGAACCATGTTGTTTTATTTTTACATTATGATTAGCCAACATGTCGTGTATAAATATGTAAATTAAGCATCATGTATGCAAAGAAATTGTTTTTTTAAATACAATGTTTATTACCTCACTGTCTGAGGCTTTACTCTCAGATGGAAGTGGTGCTCCCAACTTCTTTTGACACTCAAATCCATTTACACCTTTGGGGATAAAGGAATAAGAGCCACCAACTTCAGGGTCATGACCCCACCTGGAGATCAGCACTTTGGACACATCAGGAACTAACCAGCCGGTAAAGGACCTGAGTAATCTTGAAAAAAAATACATAGATGTCAGAAACAATCACAATGCTGTAAAGATCACAATAACATGCATTTAAACAGTACTATACCTCAGACAGGTATCCACAATTTCACTGTCCTGCAAAGTCTCCATATGAAGAGCTTCTTTGCCTGTAATCCAGCCACAGAGTACTGTAGGGTGACGTACCACAGTATCAAATCCAGTAATCTTCTTAAACCATGTTTTTTTCCAGCTATCACCTTCAGTTTCAGCATCATAGACTTCCCTGTCTTCTGGCCCCTCATTCCACACTAGTTGGATCCCTTCACAGTCATCTGGCCAAAACCTTTCACTGAAACTCAGGAAGATCTTGTCCACAGTTCCAAAGCCCAATTTCTCGATTGCCTCCAGTTTAGGTTTTGGTAATGCTGGTTCAAACATGCTTCTCCCTCTCTGTTTTAATACCCCTAGAGATACCGTTACAATCACATGGTCCGCTTCAAAAACCTGCTCATTCTCACAGATAACTCTTACAGGATGGTGATCTGATTCATCTTCACTCATTTCCAAATCCCACTGAATTTTCTTCACAGCTGAATTCTTTATGATCATTTCTGGTGGAAGACCTTCCAGAATAACATTTAAAATGGCTTGGTATCCCCCAGGACCCAAAGTGTTGTAAAACTCTCCATCCAAAACTTTGTATTCACCCTTCTCATTTGCAGATACTTCAAAGAGGGAAGAACAAGCTTCATTTGCACACTTGTTTTTCTTGCACCATTCAAAAATCCTTGCTGCTTCTTCTGAAGATGCTAAAGAAGATTCAGCAAAGACTGCATCCAGGTAATCCCCCAAAGTAAACTCATTATACTTGCTTGCTAGCTCTGACTCGTAGTCTTCAGAATTAAGTTCCTCAAAAAGAGATTTGACACTTTCAGCAAGCTCATTTGGCAGATGCTCTCCATTCTCATTAAAGTAGTAGTTGACAGAGTTCTCAGAATCCACCAACAGAGATTCCTCAGCTAAGAAGTCATGCTTTTTAGCTAGCTCATATAGAGGGTTATCTTTCTGCCCATGGATCCAATTGGCACCAAGCTCAATAATGTTCTCTGTAAATGGTTTAATGGTACAAACTCGACCTCCTAAGCGTGTTTTAGCTTCAAGGACCTTAATATCCTGAAATCCATCTTGAACCAAAGAATTTGCTGCAGCTAAACCTGCAAGTCCTGCACCAACGACCACGATCTTGGCATCACGGGACATGGCTGAGAAATTGCTATTTTAGCTAAAAGAGATTAATCAAAATGATAAATAGTTTAGTGAATTGTGATTGTTTTACTCTGCTATGAATTCAAGAGTTAACATGTGAAATGTGACTCACTTTTAGGCAACAGATGAGGAGTTTTCTGTGCAGGGACTTCGTTCTTCTATGGTGTATTAAGACCTATCGGTGTAAAAAGAACTTATTCTTTATCACCTGTATCAATAAAAACTCTAAAGGACATAAAATTATTTGCTATAGGTGTAATGAGATGATGAGTAAATAGGGGCAAGTCATTTATAAGCAGCACTTACTATGAATTCAATTGGGTCTATTTACCAAATGGATATACTTTACAGATATATAGTAACTGCTGTATATCTATAAATGTGATATGTCTAAAATTGCCATTTGCAAATATGCACTTTCTAATTATATATATATATTTTCCATTCCTTTTGTGCCCAAATGTTTGCTGTGTCCATGTCAAAGAAAACATTTTTAAATTTGAAATTAATATTTTATTGTTTTTAAAATTCCTGCAAAAACTTCAATTAGAAATAATACACTCATGATGTATATATTATGCCCAGTATTTTACTTGACTCGTATCTTACTTTATTATACTTTATTCTTTCTCAGAGATGCCTTTTTTATAATTTGATATATTTTAACTCTGTCCGTTTGCTGCTCCTGACAATGTGAAATTCCCATGGTGGGACAAATGAAGGTTTATATCTAATCTTTTCTTGTTTAGTATGATTAGGATTATTACCACAAACTCATTGTGGTACATCAATAAATATAATATGTCTGGTATTGATGGATGTAAAGTACTTTAAGGACACATCTTATTAAGCTTCACATAATTTCGTGTATTTTTTCCATATAAGCCATATTTTCCTTTCTTTGTGTCTTTCCTGTATCCATTACTAAGCAAAACAGACATACAATAAAATAATTTGAGTCAAAGAGATCTATTTGCTTTCTTTATTAAGATAGACATAATGTAATTTGTAAATTTGAAGACCATATCTGACAATTTTGGCAAAGATATTTTCTTGTACCAAAAATGCCTGAGCACAAACGTTAAGCAGAAATAACACACTGGGCTCAACAGAAAATCTGGTTCTTTTCTTAATGCCCTAATCTTAGCTATATTTAGCACTTTTGGAATTAACAGGAATGTCTACTATGATCCATAATTTGCTGTCAGTCATTATTTCCATGCAATTTTGAATAAGTAATATTTCCAAATGTATTATTCTGGAATACGGCAAGAGATCACCAGGAAATTATTGAGAGCATACTGCACTTTTATACTAGCTTTAACTCTTAAGGAATCGTTATATACAAGGCCCAACACTTTTACCCTAATTAGTAGGCTATACATTAAAATAAGGCATTATTAAGAAAATTACATAGAGCAGCTGACAAGGTTCTAATCCTTGAATTAGGTGTCAAGTGCTAAGATGGTTAATGTTGCATTAATGATTTCTGGTATTATGTATTACATACACACAGAACTACCTAATACCTATATACCTAATAGATATATACACAACTAACTGATTTTTAACTTCATAAGAAAATATTTGAATAAATATTTCAGATATTGACAATTAAGCAAAGAAATTAATACAAAATACACAGGTTTGAAGGAAGCACAATAGCTTACAGAAAGACAAGGAAGCAGTGACTTTCAGCTCCGTCTCTTCATCTCTTTAGCATTTTGATTTTTGCATTCCCAGGAAGTGCCTCGCCCACAATACAAAATAAGGCACAGGGACCAGAAGGACAGGAAACGCAGTCTAACATTCAAAACGTATACAAAACAGACCAGAACCATTCCTTTGCTTTTGTTTTATACATTTTATTTTTAACAGAAAAGTTCCAAACTGCAGCCAAATATATAGAAGAACATTTTAATTATTTAATTATTTTAGTAGTTCCACTTGCCATATAAATACACCTTCTTGCTCTGCAATTACAGACTTTAGTGACGGTTTATTTACATGGTTTATTCTCCAATGATTTGAGCTCTACAGGATCACCATGTGTAAATGTATAGAATGTATAAAAAAGTCTTTCAAAGGGCAACAGAATTTGTTGTAATACAAAATTCTGTAAATGTTTCAGTTTCATGCTGCTTTAAAATACATACAAACACATATATACACACACACACTATCGAATACAATTTACCTAGAACGTTTTGTGGAAATTTGAACTTACAGAAGAAACACACACTGCCTAAAAAACAAGGCTGTCTTAAATAGGAATCAAACCCAGAATCTACTTGCTGTGAGGTGATAGTGTTAAGAAGTAAGGTCAAACAATTTAGACCTTTATAAAAGGTCAAAAAGTAGCATTATAATAGGACATGTACTAGCCGTCATTTTATTTTGATAAATATGATTATTTTTTCTTAATTTTTTGATCATTTTTTCTTAATGTGCCATTAATTAGTTCAAATTAATTATGAATTAGAGTTATGTTGAGTAAGAATGTGATTTAACTGATTAACCAAAATTTGATTAAGTAAAAATTAACACATTAATCTTTGGACAGCAGTATAGCTCAGATAATTGATTTATTTATTCTGATCAGGGTCTTAGACCTGCTTGCTCTTAATCCTGCACTCATAGAGTAAGAGCCAGGAAAACACCCTAAACATATCACTGGTCCAGCACAAGGCAGACACACAAACACAATTTGCATATAGAAGCAATTTGGTTTCTTTTAAAACCTATGGTGCTTTTGGAACGAGACCGTGAACTAAAGCTCCACGAATTAACCAACCAAAGACATAAAAAGGATCTTGTCCACCCCAACCCAGTCAAACCCAGTCTTATTGCTGTGAGGCAACAGCATTGTACAACCCAAGTGAAACAAATACATGGTTTATTATCTCAAAACATGTGATTAAAACAATTACTATTGGATAATTTATTCCCTGTATTTATTAAGTGAAATAAACCTCAATAGACAATATATTACAACATTATATGCATTAACAAACATAATCAGTACATGCATAATAGATTTAAGTGACAGAATGTTTAATCAGGGTAATGCCTAATGAGCTGCTGTGCTTCTCTGACTCCAGACAAATAGGCTCCATGGGTGGTGGTGTAAAAGTTCACATTTGTGGCTTCACCTGCGAACAGCACCTGCAGCGGCTAAACACATACACACACATTAAAAACTGCCACATACATAAAATTATACTAAAAATTCAAAACAAACCTTAAAGGTAAACGAATCGGACAAAAATATCAGACCATGGTCATTTTACATATTTTAGGAAATATCTCAGTCAAAAGTATGTGAACCTTACCTACATTTTTTACCTAAATAATTTAAAGGTGAAATTAGGACAATAAGATGCAATAGGGCATCTTGTTTAATTTAATGAACAGATTTTCTTTAATCTTGATCATAATTTTGTAAATGTATTGTAGCCTGCACAAAGGAGAGATCTGAGGAAAAGGAGTTGTGATGCTTATCAGGTTGTAAAAAGATACAAAAGCAGCATAAAATACTTTGGAATGTTAACTGTTCATGAGACAGGAAAATTGTGCACATAGCAAGGTCAAAGGAAAAGTCACTGCTTGCAAAAAACATTGCAGCCCATCTGTAGTTTGCTTAAGATCCCATGGAAAAGCCAGCAGGTTATAGGAATTTTTTTTTTTTGTCGACAGCATAATTATTGCACCGGTGTTCACCGGCTGCCCACAATGAAAGGCCACTCTAAAATGTGCAGTTTTACCACACTGACATGATGCCACTGCAAATGGCTTTTTGTGTACATAAAAAAGATCTTAGATCTTTAAGTTCAACTCATGATATATCAGAGCAAAATTATAATTTGTTCAATCATAATAATAATAATAATAATAATAATAATAATAATAATAATAATAATAATAATATTTTTTTGTTATATTGCACTTTTCTGGGACCTCAAAGATGCCTTACAACAATTAAAACAATATGGCATTAATAAAATAGTAGCAACACATAAAATGCACCAACAGACATAAAAAAAGCAGTTAAAATACAGTTACAATAGCCGTTAAAACCTATCCTAAACAGATGAATTTTGAAGAGTGACTTAAAAGTAGGCAAATCAGAACAGTCAGGTATTTGTTTTCAGGTCAGAACAGTCAGGTATTTGTATCACCCCAGGTCCGGTGCTAATGGGTCTAATGCTGATGGACAGAACATTTGCATCAGAAGAGCGAAGGTTAGGTGATGGAGTAGCCTTTTTACATGACAACACTGATCTTCCTTTGCCCTTTTTATTTAATTCAGTCATATAATCAGTTTGGATATAAATAGTTGGTATATTTTTAATAATACTAATAATAATGTCTTCATCACAACAAAATGTATACCTTGCTTTCTGGGACTTTATTTTGAAAGGGAAGGGATGCTGCTAGAGCCTCATGTTCCTTAACGCCATTTACAGTGTGAGGAACAAATGTATATGAGCCGAGAACATCAGGGTCATGGCCCCATCTTGAGATGAGAACTTGAGACACATTAGGAACAGACCAGGCGGTAAAGGTCCGAAGCAACCTTAAAAAAGTGAGCGAGAGAGAAACAGTTAAATCAATTATACACTGCTTCGCCAAAAAAATGTTACAAACTCTTATATTTTGTTGGACAAAATTTATCTCTGATTACAGCATGCATTCACTGTAGCATCATTTCCACAAGCTTCTACAATTTCACAACTTTATTTGATGAGCAAAATTTTCCCCAAGATTTTGTATTGATGATTAGAGATTTAAACCACTGCACAAATTCATCTTTAACCCATCCCAAAGATTTTCTGTGAGTTCAGGTCTGGAGTTGTTGGTGGCCAATTCATGTATAAAAATTATGTTTCATGCTCCCTGAACCAAATTTTTTTTTTGCCATTTAAGCCTAGTAAATCCTGGTATTGTCATCTTGGAAAATACATGAGCCATAAGGGGAGAAAAGTCCATTGCTGGAATAAACTGGTGGTTCAGTTTATTCAGGTCATCAGATGAACTCATTCTTTGGGCACAAAATGTTACTGAACCCAGACCTGACCTACTGCTTCAACCGCATATCATAGTTAAATCTACCTTTTTTTCTGGCCAGACAGTGTATATATATATATATATATATATATATATATATATATATATATATATATATGCCTATTAAAATTAATTATGTCATGAGTTATACAGTAATTTACCTTACACAGGTATCTCCAACTTCACTGTCCTGTAGAGTCTCCATATGAAAGGCTTCTCTGCCTGTAATCCAGCCACAAAGCACTGTAGGATGACGTGCCACAGTATCAAAACCAGTGATCTTCTTGTACCATGTTTCTTTCCAGTCATCGCCTTTAGTTTGGGCATCATAAACTTTCTTATCTTCGGGCCCCTCATCCCACACTAGTTGGATTCCTGCACAGTCTTCTGGCCAAAATCTCTCACTAAAACACAGGAAGATCTTGTCCACAGTACCAAAGCCCAGTTTTTCAATTGCCACCAGCTTAGATTTTGGTAATGCTGGTTTAAACATGCTTCTTCCTCTCTGTTTCAGAACCCCCAGAGATACAGTCACAATCACATGGTCCGCTTCAAAGATCTGTTCATTTTCACAGATCACTCTTACAGGATGTTTTTGTTCTTTGTTTGTATCAGGGTCTGCTTTCTTCAAATCCCACTGGATGTTTTTTACCGTTGTATCGCACTGTATATAATCTGAAGGCAAACTTTTTAAAAGAACATCTAAAATTGCTTGATAACCACCAGGACCCAAAAAGTTAAAGAAACCACCTTCAAGAGCAATATAATAGCCAATCTGTGAGGCAGACACTTCGTACAAAGATGAACTAGCCTCATCTGTGCATTCACTTCTTTTACACCACTCAAAAATTTTTAAACCATCATCATTTTCTGCTAAAGGAGATTCAGCAAACAAGTCATCAAGATAACTACCCAAGCTTAGGACTCTGTGCTTGTCCTCCAGCTCTGATTTAAAGGCTTTGGAGGTGAGTTTACTAAACAAGGAGCACACCTGATCAACACTGTCAGCAGAGAGCTGAATTCCACCTTCCTTAAAAAAGTAGTCATGTGGTGTTACAGAATGAGGTGAGCACATAATTTTCCTAGCTGTCAATTCCTCAACCAGTAGATTATTGTCTTTGGCCAGTTGGAAAACAGGATTTCCATCCTGTCCATGAATCCAGTTAGCTCCAAGTTCTATAATATTCTTGCTAAATGGCTGGGTGGTGTGGACCCTACCGCCTAACCGTTTTTTTGCTTCAAGGACCTTGACATTCTGAAATCCTGCCTGGACAAGAGACGTCGCCGCAGCCAAGCCAGCGAATCCTGCACCTATCACCACAATCTTGGCATCTCTAGACGCAGAACTCATGTTGCTCTTTAACTGAAAACATGTATTTAAAGATTTATTTAATTTTGTCATATGTCTGTCAAAGGTACATTGCTATTTCTAATAAAAAAAAAAAAAAATTTAAATAGACAACACAAATACTTACTTACAATTCTGATGCAGAAGTTTCCCTTCCTAGTGTAAGGTTAGCCGGCACTGACCTTTGGATATGCATTGTGATGACTCTGCATTGTGCAGGTAATATAAGTTTATGGTTCAATCAAATTTAGTTACATCATACCTGTTGTACATTATGAATATGTACTTTTTTTTATTTATTTTTTTACCAGTGCTGACAGATGTACAGTCAGACAAAAAAAAACAGAAGCTGTAAACACTATTTACTGTGTTATTTGAATTTGTCAGTGCTGATTACAGCACATTATTAATTCTATAATAATCCAACATGCACAACATTATGAAATATGGCGTATTGAAATATAGTTAAAGAACATAATGTGTATTTAGTCTTGCAACGTCTATAGTTTATTAAACGGTAGGTTTTCAATAAGCTCATCCTAAAGCACATTTTTGTGAACAACAAATTCCTCTATTCCAAAAATATGTTTTAATTCGCTTAACTCAAAAGAAGCCCTGACTTTACAGGGTTGCCAGTCAATGAGAAATTTAGGGGAAAAAATCATACATTTGACTTCACAAATCGTGTGTCGTTTTAATGAATACTTATTACATTTATTAAAGTTATGCATATTAAAAATATTGTTTGAAAACAATCAATCGCCTCGGCGTTCGGGCGAAAATCATTGAAATGAAGCAAGGGTTTATGATCAACCTGGCAACATTAGGCTTCAGTCATACTGTTGGTCCGTTGCTGTATTAATCCCTGACGGAAATAAACCCTGAAATGCCGGTTTTTAATAGTATTTCTTCTCTGACGAACTAGAACATATTTAAACTGTCAGATATCTCATATTCATTAAACCTTATAGTTTTGGACGTACGGCAGTAAAAATTTACACTACAAGAGTAAATGTGTTGGTCACCTTGTATAGCCAACCAAGGTAGTTAGCTAGTTTGTAGTTTCGTAGCTAAGAGAAGGTGCTGGCTTTTGTTAACAGCCCACGATAAATGAAAGTTTCCAATATTTAGTTCGCTTTTGTTTTTAGAATGGGTGTAGTTCTTCGGAATCTACAGAGCGTTGTTCCGCTGCGGCGTGCGAGGCTGCGCAGGGACGTGGAGACGCTCAGACACATTCTGGGTGTACAGAGGTTCGACGTGGGCGTCGTGTGTGTGGACAACCGCAAGATCCAGCACATTAACAACACGTACAGAAAAAAGAACAAGGCCACAGATGTGCTCTCGTTTCCATTTTATGAGGTAAAAACAACAGTTACAGAATAAACGTCCCGTTTCCACGTCGTTTCACGTGTCCCCTTATCCCAATGAAGCAGCTGTCTGAAGGTGATCATTAAAGTTCAGTCTTCAGCTTTGATATAAATTATATCAGTGCAATAAATCGTCTACGTGAAACAAACCTTGTACATTGAACATCATTCTAATAACAAATAGTTTTATTTGATATTATGTTAAAAACTAAACATGTCACAGTGTACATATAGTATAGTATAGCATGTCACAAACCAGAATATAATTATATAATTTGTGATATAAAATCAAGCACACCTTCAGACCAGTAGCCGGAAGAAAATATTATCTATAAAATCTATCGCAGGGCACACACTCTCACTCTCACTCTCTCTCTCTCTCTCACACACACACACACACTCTATATGGGGCAATATGGAGAACTAATTGACTTGATCCATGTTTTTGGGGAGAACATGGAAACTCCACCCAGATGGGGATTCGAACCGGGAATCCCTAGTGCTGAGAGGCGAACGTGCTAACCACTAAGCAACCGTGCCGCCCCTCTTTAACTTTTGTATATAGTATATGTTTTGGGTTATGAAGCGAGTACTATCGAATTTTATATTCTATTTGTTTTCAAGGACCTGCGACCTGGAAGGCTTCCATGTGCACTTCACAGAGACGAGTATAATTTAGGAGATATTTTCTTAGGTGTTGAGTATGTGATGCAGCAGTGTCGAGGACGATCCTGGGATTTTCATGGAACCCTAACAGTACTTTGCTTTTCACTTGTATTTCATTATGATGTTTATGCCAGAGTGCTAACTGTAATGTCCTGCAGGTAATTGCTGCACATGGAATCTGCCACTTGCTTGGGTATAGGCATGAAACAGAGGAAGAGTGGAATGAGGTAAAAGAATTGTTTATGAGGCATGTCAGAAATCAATCATTAAACTCAATCACAAAAAAAGATTTATTCTACTTCACTACCACACTGAATTAAGCACTTAAATGTACATTAAGAGGCCATTTATCTAGTCCTTCAGTATCAGTTAAGGATTCATCAACTGTCATTAACTATTGCTTCAAGGTCAACTATTGTCATTCAGTTCATTCATCTGACCTTTTTTATAAAGTGGAAATTGCCATAGCAGGTGGACAACAGGTACATTTAAAAACCTACAAAGTGCAATTATATTGGTGTCACTAACGCAGGCATAAGTGTATAAGTTGCTAGTGCTTTTAAATTATAGAAAGCTGCTGATGCACAATTTAGATCGTGAGTTGATATTTTAACATGAAAGCATGTGGGGAGTTCTTTTTTGGTACATCTTTTGCATCCAATACTAATTGTGCATTAATTACATGCTATAGCCTACCTGAAAATTGTTGCTGACCATGTCTCATATTATTGCTGTTTTCAGTCAGATGTGCCATGTCAAAAGGCTCATATAAATGTTAAATTTACTGTGTACAAACATCCAGGTCATCAGATTTTAATATAATAAAACCCATGTGGGATGTGGTGGAAAAATACACATCATGGCTGCATGTTTCAATTTAACTATAGACCAAACTCGCCAAGCAAACTTTTGAAAAATTAAGTGAATATGTTAAGCGAAGCTATACATTTGCTGCTACAACAGCATTGTTTGAAATTAAGAAATAATTGTGTTTTGTTTCAGATGTTTCAAAAAGAATGTTACATTCTAAACGAGTATAACAAAATAACTGGAAGTCATCTTATACCACTAACAAAGAGATGTGCAGATGACAGCTGACAGCAAAGAATCAATGATGCTCTCGAACTTTATCCTAAAGACAACCACCTCCCACTTGAGCTACTATTAAACCTTTAATGTTACCAACATTAAAAACAATTCCACATTATGTTTATAAATATGTTTATTTTTTTTATTCGTTTTGGGGAAAAAAAAAAAAAAAAAAAACACTGTGAGAACCTTAAAACTTAAGAGATTTTTATTCAGCCCATTCCTGTGTACAGGTAACTGACATGACCAGAGCTGCAATTACCAATTTCAATTGGTGATTAATCTGTGTGTTATTTTCTCAACTGATTGACATCTAAAATGGTGAAAAACACCACTCCCTAGTGTCGTGTTTTGTGCAGAACATTCTCAATATAGTCTTAGAGAAGGATCATAAACCGAAGCCAAAATCAGAACAGCCGGATCTGTTAAATGTTTTGCAGCTCTAGAAATGACAGAAACCTAACAGTTATATATTTAAAAAGAAAAAAAAAGTGGATTTAGTGACATTACCAACACACAACACAGACACACTTGGGCTTACAGTAAAATAATATGAAATAAATATTCACACCTGCTGTTCTTACAAGGAATAGTTTCTCTAAAATGTAAGACAAAGTCCTACAAAAATGTGCAACAGTTTAGTCAAAGCTTAATGCAGAGGGAGAACTTATAATTCAAGTGTGTGTGTGAATCAAAGTCACACAGAATCTAAAAATAGTCTTTAAAAAAAAAACTAGTTTAATTACCCTTGTAGCTTGTATTTATAAAACAGATTAAAATTGCAAAACAGTCATCAGTAAAGCCATTAATACAAATCAAAACTTCGCCTTCCCACTCATCACTATGGGGCAAACATAGAAAACCAACAGACAAAGTAAATATTGCACCACACTTTCAACTGCATATAAAACATGAAAACATAGATGCCCTAAATCAGCCCTAAACATACAAGAATAAATCTTTATAGTTAATAAATTTAACCAAAAAATTTTGGAAAATAAAACAGCTGATAAGGGACAAATGCTTTGAAGTTTTGAACACAAAGGCTTCGGCTCCAGCAAGGGACTTTTTTTTTTATTAAAGGCAATAATCACAAAAAAGGAAACAGATGTTTTGTGGGCCATTTCATTTGCTTTCAGTATATGACTGTTGCCCCTTTGCCACAAACTGTTGCTTTAACCCAGGCTTAAAGAACATCAATACTTAAAGTTACACCAGAAGTAACTGATGTTGCTTAACATGGAAAAGGAAAAAAACAAGACAAAAAGTGCCTGAAATGAGTTTTATATATGAATGGCAATCAGTAGTTTTGGACTGAGGTGTTACTTCTACTAAAGACACTATTCAGGACAAAATGGTGTTGCTCATAAAGGTTGTAGAACTGTACGGCTGACATCTGAGATTCCTCCTGCCCTTTCCAACTCTGACAGCTCCTCAAACACATTCCTGAAGAACATAAAAGACCAAAAGAACATATTAAAACCATTAGGTTGGTAGGCAATCCATTTATGGGACATGTCTTTGATTTTATTTTGTGTTGATGTAATTCACACAATAATTCACTAAAGCACATCTGTGTGGTTTTGTGACAGTCTTGAAGTTCTCAATTTAGTAAACATTTTAGTTGTATTGTATTTGGTAACAATAGCCGATTTGTAACTTTGTTTTTGGTGTTTTTACACTAATGTGATTCTCTAAAAAGTCTGTCTGCTCTACAAACCATGTTTTATTACAAATGAAAATCACATAATCTACTTAAATGATAGGATTTTTACAACAATAATTATATCATAAGGGTACAGCCTATTTAATGCATCAAATATTACTAGGCTCAGACCAGGCTCCACCCACCCATTCAGTGTTTTGACTTATTAACTGTAGTTCGTAGATCCACTCATTACCCACCCCAATGCTTTACAGAATTATAGAAGTCCAAATATTAACCATGATAAAAATTATAGTACGGTGCGCCTTATACGTGGGTCAAATACAGAAATAGACCCCGTAATTCAGACTGCGCCTTATGGTCCGGAAAATACGGTAAAAAAAAAAAAGATAAAAACTTGCAGAAATTTGAACTGTGTAGCAGATTTCATTTAATGATTTTCTAAGATAATTATACCATTAGGGTTACACAGGTGATGCAGTCTAACCCAGCACACATCAAAAACAGGAAAACACCATTAAAATAAATAAAATTTATTTGAAAGGTAACAAAATGCAACTCTAAAGAGAACATAAACACAATTGTCATCAGGAACTCAAAACCTTGGCATGAAGATTGAGTGCTAATTAATCCACACTATGTAACGATTAAGATTTATACAGAAACAAAGTAATTATTAGTTGAACAATTAAAATGTAGCTAAACACCACAGCTATGACAATGTTTGAAAAAAAATCTTACTTGTGCATGTAGAAGAATATATATCCGCTTCGGTCTCTGTCTCTTTGAACAGTTGACTCCTGAGTTCGAGACACATCTAAATCATTGTAGGTGAGCCAGGACTGCTTCTTCATGTCATAAACATCACTTATGTAGTGCCCTAAATAAAGGCAATTACATGTTTAATTGCACAACCAGAGAGAAAACCAGTCAGTCATATAGTATATATATAAAAAAAATAAATAAATACAAAAGATATTCATACCAGATGATGAGCTGGTCCCAATGTGACTGACCACACTAATAAGTCTGAAAGAGTTTGCTAGTTCTCCACTCTGTAACAAATTATTCACACCCTGATGAGCTAATGATCATTTATTTTTGCAAAACCTACAAACTTTCTTGAAATAATGCTATATTAAGTACTTCAGCATTTTTCTTAAGATCTTCAGCCTCTGTTATAGAGTAGTCCATTTCCAAGGCATCCTCATTTCCTGAGTCATCATCAGAGACCAACCCCTCATTAAGAGAGTTGTTGAATTCTGTGAAAATAGTAGACAGAAAATTTAAAGCTTAAAAAAAAACAATAAAAGAAATATTGTAATGCTAGTCATCAAACACGGCATATTTTTAACTCTAATTCAAGTGTAATACGATATTAATTTATTTGCCTATAAACATCTTAAAAAAGGAATGTGATATTTTATAAAAATTAAGCAGATTTGTAAAAAACAATCCAATGGACGAAACTACCTTAATAAAATCTCAAATGGCTCTAACTTGTAATAGTCAATATTTGCACATTTGTTCTGTAAGTAGAAAAACACACTTATGCCCCTTCTATGCCTTACCTTGTAAACTGAGCTCTGTTGCTCTCTTCAGATCATCCTCTTCCCTCATTTCTCTCGCTTCCTGTTCAGGGATGCAAATTAGATACTTGCCTTCTACTTATATTATGTCACATGCATGCATGCTTATACCAAGATGAATATTACAATAATTAGCCTTTTTCTGAAGGATCAAAATGTCTGAGCAGGTTTATATTGCAAAATGCAAGTCCAAATTTTTTTTATCAGAAACGGAATAGCAAACCAGTGTTAGTTTTATAGAACTAACTGATTGGTTAAAACAACAATGTGGTCCTTTTGGTATTATACGATAATCTTTTTCATACAAAAAATAAAAACAATACAGCTAACATTCTTTTTAACATTTTAAACCAGATGCACTATGTGCCTTTCTGCTGTTTTAACACATTGTCCATTGCATAATAACCACCAATAATATGACTAAGTTCCTATAGCAATAACCTTATCCATTTTTGCCTCTAAAGTGATCACAGTGTGTATTGGCATCACATTGTTTTTTTTTAAAGTCACACTTTGAGAATGTGAAGCTAGATTAGAGTAATGCATAACTTTCTGCTGTTATACAGCACTGCCCAATTTCAAAATGAAAAGGCGCTTATATAATTAAAGACTTTCAGAAACTTGATTCGGCATCATTATTCATACCAGATTATAACCTCAGAATAGTGATGCTTTTTATAGTATGATCATCACACAGAAACACATAAAACTTTTAATCCTTTATGTTATGTTCCCAGGCAACAGACTGATCTGCAAGAGAACTATTTGTTAAACAAAGCTTGCGTAATCTAAAGTGGTTTGTTGGTAATGAACAAATGTGTTTTTAAGACGTTGTATATATGCAACGTGAGAAGGAGTGTATTATGGTAAAAATAACATCGAGGCTGAGATCAATAGCAACCAAATAACAGCCATGATGTTAATTTAAACAGCACATAGTCCATCCCATCAATCAAGATTTATCAACCAACATTATTAACTGGATCAACTTGCAAGGGTCATTATATCATAAATTCCCCAAGCTTCACACTGAACTGACACTCAAGTATCTGCTATTACATTTCAATCCATAGATGCTGTAAACAGCCCAGTTGTTCAACAAATGTTGTGTTCGAGACATTTTACCACTCAACAAAACTATAATTTTAACAGTTTATATATTTTCTTTGAATATAGAACCAATAAACTAATTAACCTGAAGGATGTGGATGATATACTTTTATGCATAACACCCCCCCCCCTTCCATCGATAATTGCTCATGCGCCATTATTCCGTTTTCTTTACAATGTAAGCATTAAAAGGGACATGACTTACATGTTCCTGGAGACTCTGTGCAAGGGCTTGCTGTAACTCCTGCTCTTCACGTTCTTGGTCCAAATTGTACTGCTGCACCCAGTCCAGATCCCCCTGAGCCACATCTGGAGTCTGGTTCTCCTTGTTGTCATCCAAGGTCAAGTCCAGAGAACAAATCGCATCTGTATAGCACATATAAGAAACAATCTTACATCCAAATCAGCATTAAAAATAAATTATTTATATATATGCAAATAGAAAAAAAAACTAAGACTGGAAATTGAACAGGAACAATGTCTTCACCTCCAGGGGGTTTGTCACCTTCCAGAAGTTCCAAATGTTGAGTCATCTCCTGAGCATCTGTATCTCCAAACCCGGTGTCAGGGCTGCTGGTTGGTTCATCATCATTAGATCCAGCATCATGCCGACTCATCTCAAGAACAGCAGCCAGCATTTCATCATCATTCATGCCTGTAAATTCTGGCTGCTCCACCTGACCATTTTGATGAACCTGGTAAACAAAGCAAGCCATTTTCTATTAACTTCAAAAAAAAAAAAAAAGTCATCTTAAATATAAAAGCATACAAAATGGAGACTATTACTGGAAATTAAGATCTGACAAGTTTAAATTATATGTAAAGAAATTAATGAAGGGAGCAAAAAAAAAAAAACAACATTTAGGGCCTCAAGCGCACAGCTACTTATAATGCTGCCTAGTGGCCGCTTCATTAGCGAACATTAGGAACTTCACAATTCTTATTAGAAAATTTTTTCTGCCCTCTACAGGTTGCACTACTCAACATCCATGTCAAAGTGAGAGAAACATGGCAGCATGAAGTCAGTGTGTTGTTGCACATCCTTTGAAATTGACACACACCAGCTAAGGTTAGATGTTTTTAACAAAGTCATCGTTTGTTTTAAGATTGGTAACTTAGAAATGTAAAGGGAAATTTTTTTAAATAAATATAAAAAATTAAATAAAAATGCTAAACCAAAGTAAAAATATTTTACTCATCAATTGAACAAAGGGCATTTCTGATGTCCAAACTGCCCTCAATGGCAGATTACGTATGTATTTAGGTGTTTACCTCCTCAATTACGTCATCGGGAAGGCTGTCACTCAAACGCTGTTTACAATTAACTTTTCTTGTGAGTTCCTCTTCACTGTCTGAATCACATACAATGCTTCCCATGTTATCAGACTTTACAGGTCCTTTTCTATGAAACCAAAATTAAAAAAGTTTATTGGGGGGAAAAAAATATTTAAAAGCAAGTCCTGTATTAACACTATTTACTTCCTTACCGTAGAGGAGCAGAGTTTACAGACTGTGAATTTTTCAGTGTCCGGGACCTGTGTAAATATCAACACAGAAAAGCTTGAAAAATCTCAAAAGGTAAATATTTTTAATTAATGTACAAAAGTAAAGTTCTCTTATATGATCTGTGTTATGCAACTTCGGCAAAGAGAAAGACTTTACTTTTTTCCCCCTGCATTTTGGTTTTACAAGTTGTTTATCCAGGGGGGCACGGTGGCTTAGTGGTTAGCATGTTCACCTCTCAGCGCTAGGGATTCCCGGTTCAAATCTCCATCTGGGTGGAGTTTCCATGTTCTCCCCGTGTCTGCGTGGGTTTCCTCCCACAGTCCAAAAACATGGATCAAGTTAATTGAGTTCTCCAAATTGCCCCAAATAAAATGTGTATGTGTGCGCGTCTGTGTGAGTGAGGGTGTGCCCAGCGATAGATTGGCGCCCTGTCCTGGGCGCCATCGCCCTGCTGGGATCTGCCCAGCGCCCGAAACGTTCTCCCCTGGATGGGCATGGGGAACCCCACCGTGACCCTAATATAGGATAAAGCAGGAGATAATGAATGAATGGGAAAAAAAAAAAAAAGTTGTTTATCCACAATTACACAGCACCTTCTCCAATTACATGATTGTAGTGTCTTCTACAGATATAGACAATGCATATGTGAGCCTCTAGCATGTGGAGCAAGTTAATCTTCATGAGTAAACCTGGCATGACCGTTGGTGCCTAACAAATTATGGAGCATGTTTTGTATAGCCTGGAATTTTCATACAATTGTCCTTAATGTTTTAAGGTGAAAATAAGAACAATAAGCTCTGTGGAGGAAATAAGCAGGTTGATTCAAACAGAAAATTAGAATAGACAGACTAATTTAGGATGATAGAAAAGTTTACCAAGCTCAGCAAAAAATCTCTCTTAAAATGTTCAACACAGGAGGGAAGTTTTTCCCAAGTACTAAAAAAAAAAAAATTAAAAAAAAAAAATCCATAACTAAAGTTTGACAAAAACTAGGAATTAACTGCCAACAAAAGCGAAACGAAACATTTGAATAATGAACTCACAGGGCCGTGTTGGGTCTCCAGCCCAGGCTGAGTGGTGGCCTTGTGTTTTCTGTACAATGCGACAGAAGAGTGAGATACTTTGGAATCAGAACCTGCTGGCCGAGCTTGCTATTTAGAGAGAGCTGTGCATTGTAACTGTATCGCTTTAAATGAAGAATAAGAACCCTGCAAGCGAGATGAGAGAATGTCATCAAACATTACTACTATAAACAAGAGCTACAAAGTATAATTTGACTTGCTTTACCGAGGAAGCCTACTAAATTTGTGTGAAACTGTAGCAGATTTTCCATTACACTTTTCACAGGAATATTCTATTTCTTCCATCTGCAAGGCAGAACAGTTAAAGGTCAGAAAAATACACAGGTCCAAATACTGAACACCGAACAACTAAAAACAAGTCACCTACAAGCACTGCAGGTGAGCAGATCAATATCATTGAACGTTGAATTAGGTTAAGAAGTTTACTAACAAAATAGATGATCTTACCCTAAAGAAAAGATCCAGTGAGTCCTGAATGGATCTCATAGGCAGAGTTTTCCTTTTTCGAGGTAGGTCAATAGAAAGATCGTTGAACTGTTCACGTTTTGTAACCACCTCCTCACAGCTGAGCCCCATGCAGACAGAGTAAAACAAGAACCAAAATAAACAGGTTGAACATTTGTTCTCTAGTTTAAAAAGCTGATGGTATACCGTGTTAAGTACTAAACTCTAACACTTCACGAATGAAAACAAATGATATAAACATGGCATGTTTAAAATTCAGACTTAAATTCACCTGTAATAATGAATTAAACATTTGCATTAAATCCTTTAACTCAAGTGTAAAATGTTGAGTATTTTTACAAAGCTGCTTCATATTTTGACCTAAAAATATTTCATAAAAACGTTGCACACAATGACATGAGCTGTATGTAAACTGTATGAGTAAGACTTCATGCTTTATATGTTTAAGAACCTGCTTTTAATTGAATACATTTACAGCAATAGTAAAAGCTTGTATCTATAGCAGCAAATAATTCTATATAAAATTCTCACACTTCATAAGTTATTGGCTTCAAAAACAAACAATGGCAGATTTGGCAGAGCTGACTGGCACAAAGGGGGCCACTGTCCATTTATCAAAGTATGAATGCATTTTAGCATTGTCCTACACACAGTACCGGAAAGATTAATAGGAATATGTTAAAACCCATGTTACTCCTCCATTGTAAACAAAACAACTGACAAAAAGTCTTTAAACAAGACTGACAAGAGTGTAGAGCAGTAGAGTACTGAGTAGTACACCCACCTTTTGCATGTGATTGTGTGCTGAACCTCAAATTCCATGTTGACGGTGACCGGACAAGTGTAAATGCGAGAGGTGTCTGCTTCTTCTGCAAGGCGCATACCATGGGGCTCATCCGAAACTGAAGTCTCACTTCTGCAACTCTTGTTAACCTTCTCTACATCTTCTTTAAGCTGATCCAGACACTGGCTGAGGAACTCATGGGCATCCTGACAGAGCAGAAAAAAATATTTCCCATCAGCTCACTTCCAAAGATGGTAAATTTATCTCAAAAGAAATAATTGCAAACAATTCCAATTTAATTCCTATTACCAAATTAGATATTCAATTTATAGTCAACATCTTACATTTTGCATGTATCCAGAAAACCTCTCAGCTGTAGAAGAAATTGCATTTTTAACTCTCCTTAACAAATCCTTCTTCATTTCTGGAGACGAGATGTCTTTTTTAGCAAGGAGATGAGCAAAGCGTCTAAAATAAATAAATAAATAAAATAACAATTTAAAAAATAAAAAAAAAAAGATTAGGAGTGGGATTTTTCAGGGCAGGTTTACCAAAAGGATGAATCAATATCATCATGATATAAGCATGATGTGAAATTACCTGAGAAGAGCATTGAAAGGAACACGCTTCCATGGAATTCCTTGTTTTAACAGGTCATTTGAAAAAGAGGGAAGGCTGAAAAGTGACTGCAGGATGGCGTTCATGTAACATGTATTTCCCAAGTTAGAAAATCTAATTAAAAAAAAAAAAACAGAAGTTTTATACAAGATGCAAAATTTAAAACACAAATTAAAGGGGTTGCAGGACTCACCCCTGCAAAGGAGGCTGGCTTATAGTGGAGGGTTTTAGTTTGTTCCATACTCCATAATCCATTGATGAACGAATTTTCTTGAAGGGAGTCGAATGATTGGGAAGCATCAGGCTTCTTTTAGCAGATGGTGACTGGGTTGTACATGTGGGCCTTTACATTTTACAGAGTGATGGCAAAATTAATGCTATTATGTGTGTATATGTACGTATGTATTTATTTTTTCTCATATATACATACACACATTTTTAAAATAATTAAAACAAACTGCATCACATACATAAAATATTACAGACTTACCGATCATGCAAAGAAAGTGTCTGTGTGTAATCTTTATTTCCTGCTCTGCTGCTATAGAAAGATGATGGTTGGAGAGGTGCAGAAACATGGGGAGCTGTTGGACAGATCTAATTATTAACATGCAAACCCAGAATTTTGAGCAGGTAAATAAGCATCTACTACAGAGAATCTTAAACACCAACCTGAAGCCCTGTTCTCTTCAGACTGCTTCAGTTTTTCCTTACAGCTGATCAGAAACTTTCTGGAGGTGTCTGAGATGGCCTTATTGTTGCTAAATAGAGAAGCCAGATTTTTAATACATGTTCTAGTTATTTGCTGAACAACATAAACAGGTTTGGAAAAATTATACTTAATTAGTGGATGAAAAAAAAGGTACAACTTGCTCATTTAAAACAAATAACATTGCAATTGGAAATACCACACTAAAATGTGGTGTACGCATAGGATAAGATGTAATCAAAATGAATAGAATTTCCCATCTATAAAATTTCCTACCTAGACGAGTCGTTTTCTTTGGGGTAATCCTCGGTTATGTCAGACTCAGAGTTCATCAGCCTTTTCCTTTTCTCACCCCTGGGTACACATTATATTGATAATAATTATAAAAGGCATTGCTAAAATCCAGCCTTAGTCCCAAATTAACTTACAATAAAGATCAATTAGCTTAGCATTAGTATTGATTGACAAATGACTTAAATAATATCAAGGAAAATATGTATGCATATAGGTGAACAAAAAACAGATTTATCTGACTTTAATGTAGTTTTAGTTGTTACAATAATCTTTCTTAGTTATTTCTGATTGAAATAGTAGAATGGCTACAGTCCATTTGTCTTCCTTATTATAAAAGCATGGCTGTTCATGTCTTCACTACAATCTTATTCACTTGTGTCCCTGTGCATAAAACAAACTCATCAAAGAATGTTTGGGTAAGTTTGGGATAAAATAACTAGACTGCCCTGCCACGTCACATCATTCAACATGTGCTTGATCTCTCAAGTGCTCTCCTGGATAAATCAACAAATTTCCACAAACTGAACAAATTGTTGTGAACTGTTAGAAGAGTGAATGTTTGTATAGTTCTAAAAGAGACTAACTAAGAATGTGAGATTAACAAAAAAACATGTTAGGTACTCTGTATTCGGCCTCCGGCCAAATACAATTTTTTCTAGTTTTGGCAAAAAAAAGGAAGAAAAAAAAAAAAAAATTAATAAAATAAAAATAAAAAAAGAGAGATTTGACAAATACATTTAGATACACTAAGCTACGGAGCCCCTGAAGGGACATGGAAAAAAAATATATACATCTTCCAAAAAAAAAAAAAAAAAAAAAGATATCTTCACAAACTAATGCGGTAACCGTAAAGCTGTCCAGAATATTAAATTTGGTTGCTAATGAATTGAGTTCAATCAGGACTGCCAAGGCACAAAACGTTTTTTCGCTTGCATTAAGTAGTCGATTCAGGTGTCTCTCACTTATACGAAAACCGTCTTTATATTTGAAACCACTCTCAAAATAAAACTCAATAAAACTTTTCTAGGGATAAATTTTTTCCATTGTGTTCGTTTATTGTTGTTGACCTGGAAACTGATCTACATACATCAACTTATAATACTTATCATAAACTTTTATGAGATATCTCAAAAATTGTGGGATCTCGCAATAGTTTGTGTGTGTGTAATATATATATATATATATATATATATATATATATATATATATATATATATATTTTATATTTCTTCTTCTTCCATGTCCCTTTAGGGGTTCCATAGTAAGCCGACAGTTCCATAAACATAAAAAAAAAAAAAAACACACAAAAAAAATTTACTGGGATGGATCTCGGAACTACATATCTTCAGGGGCAAATTTTTTCCTTCCACTAAATCGTTTAAAACAAACAAACCTATTTTCCATGAGGCCATTGCGAACAGGTGTTGATGTGACTCTGCTGGGACTTCCCAGTGGTTTTCGTGGGGTGGTCTCATCTCTGTTATCCAAGCTTGAACGTCGTGGTGTTGCCTTGTAAAAAGATATTAATGACAATCTAATGCATTCTAATAGTTTTTCACCTTTCAACATATCCTAAGAAGTCTCACCTGTTTATCTGATGGATACAAGCCAGTATCATTCTGTGTTGCTCGGCTCCCAAAAACTAAACCAAAGCTGGCACTGCCCTGGTTTGTCTTTAGAGCTAAATAAAGGGGGGAAAAAAAAACACTGATGTTTTGTTGTTAACGCTTTTTACATAGCTTTTTTTGTACTAGTTATGTAAAATCATACTTATTTGTTTCCCCTGCTTTATCACTTCGAGATAGTCCTTTAACTTTCTCGCAAGGACTTGTGGTAACTTTTCCAAAATAACAACACTGGAATCCTTCAGTGTCAAAGACAATCGGTTTGGACTGTGCACAGGACCCAAAATGACAGTCTTCACATTGTGGATCAACTATAATGATAACACATTTTTAAAATATATATATACTGAATTAAATGGTTGCATAATACACTTGTACAGACATCTCATTAACTATGTAAAGCAAATGCACCTTTACCTGAAAAGATTTAGGTGCACCACCACTGTTGAACTTTAAAACTAGATTTACTTTATTTTCTCTCTCTTGTATCTCAAAGATTCCCTCTTTCCACCTGCTTGTACCCAAGTCCAAACTGGTAAAGCGGATGCGGGCAGTGCCACCACCACTCATTTTAGGCACTGTCACAGCCATTAAAGCTGAAAATGGACAAGACACTTCAAATGTGTGATGGCTTTGATGTTGTTGTGAGACAAGTCTCCCCTGCAGACGCCTTTGAAAATAAAATGGAGAGAAAAAAAAAAACATGAAAATGTTACAACTATCAAATCTATTGGATATTAATTTCCATGAATCTGAAACAAATTCAAACGATATTAACAGAAGTCAGATATAATTTATTCGACAAACCAGGCCTGTCAAAGCGCAACTACTTATTTTCTGCTATAACCTTTTTAATACAAAGAATTTTCAGCAGATGACTTTAAAAGGTAAAAAAAAAAATCTTTAAACCATTGGGAGAGTACTATAATATAGTATAGAATCCACCATACAGCTGGATTCAAAACATCAAACACAGAAAATGGAAATTTAGGTTGTTTAATAAACTGCCTGATTAACAATGACTAAGTCAGCAATGATGCATCCCTATTAATTTAGGATTTAAAAAGTCGGTGTTAACCCCTATTAATAATTACACATTTTTCAACAACATTAATAATAATAATACAACTTAGTCTATCCTAAATCTTTAAATCCACCAAATTTTAAAACCAGATTAAAAAAAAAAACATTTGTTTTCCAACATGTTTAATTAGTCCTTATATACAATAATGCAGGGTTCCGGCATGGTCACCACACCACTCACAGTAGGACTCTCTCATGACTATTTTAATTGTTGTAATTCTGACATTTCATTTAAGCTATACCAGTAACTGTTGCCTCGGCAACATCATTCGGTGCTGTGCTGAATCCTGTCTGCCACTTTTATTTGCTTCTAAGAAGTTCCCTCTCATGCAATGATAAAACTTTAATTAACTTCACTTCACTTTTTGCATCAGTGTAACCCAAAGGCATCATTGAGCTTTTGATCTCTGTTGGTTTCAACATCTGTATATATTTTGTATATTGTTATTAAAACCTGTTAATATGTCCTACAATGAAGAAAATGCTTAGGGTGTTTTATCATCACTAGGGTGGGCTCCTGAATCCCCATAACTTCTGATACAAATGAACAAATGCATTTAACTACAAAAATCCTACACAAAACACTTTTTTTAATTTTATTTCAAGCACATAATAGTTTGTTAACTGAGCTCATTACAAACACCTTCCAAATTCAGTTGAGAAGTTTCACCCCCCCAAACTATCATTTTGAAACATGTACAAACTCAAACTTACACACTTGGAAAGTTATCCCTAGACCATTTGAATTAAATATCCATATGCAGCACAAAAAAAAAATCCAATACAATTTGACAGCATGTCCTGTCACACAGTTAACCACTGTACACTGCTATAGTCACAGCTACACAAAACATTCTAATGTAGCATGCTCATGTACACACAATGCAATGTTATTTAGTACTTAAACAATAATGCAAGTGTTCGATATTTTATTTTATTGTACCGCATTGTGATTACAGTTTATGTAGAACGGTTAATATATTATAATGATATTACGTTTTACTACAAAACACCCCTTACTCGTAATGTGCGCCATCCCTTCATACAGACACGCTGAGACTCACATTGACACTTGTAAATAGACATATTGGCGTTTAACCATGACAAGAAAATGTATCAACCTTAACGCTAATGAATTAAAATAAACCATACCTATAAATTAAATAAACACGATCCTGGTATACCTGCATATAATAAAACCGTTACAGTGAAAACCAACAACGAGAATCTAAAAGTTTCAGATTCATGCCCAAATTTGCCGGTTTGAAAAAAAAAGTGTTCACTGTTTTAGAAAGTAAAAAAATTAAATTATTAAAAAATAAAGGGGCTGCTGATTAACAGGTGTGCAGGGTTACTTAGTTGAACGCTGGTAACGTATGTCGCTTTCTCGGCATAATTTTAACACTCATAAGCAATAACTTTATTTTGCATGAAAATGTCACAAAGCCTGCATTCCACAACCTACACAATTTGTGAAATCACATATATGAAATCAAGATATCCAAACGCAAGTCCTGGCGACCACGTAAAGCAACTTATTTGGCATGTGAATTGGGCAAGTTAGCATTAGCAATTTAGCCAGGAGAACTCTTCGAAGGCGCAGTTAGCTTCTCGCTAGCTTCGCTATTTCATTTGGTGGTTTATTCTCTTGCGAGTCATTTCTATAAAAAAATACGCACAACAGATAAAAACACAGGTTACTCACCGTGTTGTAAGTTAAGTAGTTTAAAAAGTTAATGCAAGGCTGTAGAACTGTCTTTCTCCGTGTAACACACACGCAGTATAAGGTGAGTGAACGCTATGCCGGCATGCAGAGCGCGGCCCGGTGTCAGTGTGTGTGTGTGTGTGTCAAAGTGTGTGTGTGTGATGTTGTTGTTGGACTAATGGCGGGAACATGAAAATCACACCGGAAAGAGGGTGGTGAGAAATCGAATGCATTCTTCTCGCGAGACTTCACATTTCTCGCGTTTTAGTGCGTTTTATCCTTTGTTAAGCTTTTATATAGCAAGTAAAGCTTACATAACTACAACCAGGCGGCACGGTGGCTTAGTGATTAGCACGTTCGCCTCTCAGCGCTAGTGATTTCCGGTTCGAATCCCCATCTGGGTGGAGTTTCCATGTTCTCCCCGTGTCCGCGTGGGTTTCCTCCGGGTTCTCCGGTTTCCTCCCACGGTCTAAAAACATAGATCAAGTCAATTAAATTCTCCAAATTGCCCCATAAAGAATATGTGTGTGTGTGTGTGTGTGTGTGTGTGTGTGTGTGTGTGTGAGAGTGCCCAGCGATGGATTGGCGCCCTGTCCTGAGTCTATCTGCCCAGCGCCCGAAACGTTCTCCCCTGGAAGGGCATGGGGAACCCCACTGTGACACTAATAGAGGATAAAGCGGGAGATAATGAATGAATGAATAACTACAACCGTGGAGCTCAGAAATACAACCTTATACTCTTGCTTACTTTTGCCCAGAAGTGCGCGAATTTCTCTCCATCACACCGACAGTGGAGGGCAAAGGTTTAAGACCACTAGTAAAAATTCAAATACTTTGCATTCTGCTTTAATGCGTTCCAGCATTATTATTAATGAGATTTTACGAAGGTGGGTATATAATTTATAAAAGCCCAGAGTGGACATATATTATTATAGATAATGACAACATAACAAGATTAGTTATATCAAGATAACGACTTTAAATAATAACACATGTCCTCTCTTGGCCTCCGTAATAATGCAATATTCTTTTGTCGTAGTTCAACATAGCTGCATCGACTCCTTTAGTTTGTACAAAATGTTTTGTCCACCTTATTATTTCATTTGCAACTGGGTCCTGGAATTCCTGACCAACAGGCCACAGCCAGTGAAGATGCACAACACCACCTCCTCCACCATAATCCTCAACACTGGCTTCCCCAGGGCTGTGTGCTGAGCCATATTTTTATGTGAATTAAAAATTCTGTAATTATTATTTGACATATTTTTAGCTTCATGAATTTATATTAATACATTTATATGTTTTGTAAGACATACACTACTAAAATAAACAAGTAAATGTTTAACCAATAAAATGAGTCGTTATGTATCAAAGTTCAAGTGTCTCTTAAAGCCATGGGGCAGTTGTAGCAGCCTAGTAGTGCAGTGTTCAGTCTGAATAAAGGGTTAACTAGGCAGACTCCTGTCCTTCCTGCTTTACGCTCAGTGAAATACAAACTGCTCCATACAGCTCAGCTTTTCTTTCACTAATGGCAGGCCGTCTAGCGCTACGTTCAGTTGATACAGCTGCTGTTTGGGGGTTTCTTAGGCCTTCCACAGCCAGTTTGGACTTAAAGAGAAAAGCAGGGGGAAATGCTGCCTCTCCGTCTGTCCCTTCTGGCAGTATTCGAACTGAGGCTGATCTCCCAGAAGTCTCGCTTCCTACCATTTTGTACAGGATGATCTTTAAAGGCTACTACAATCGTATGCATGAGCTACAGGTACAGAATGTTTGGAGGTTTAACTTCAATATACACATGATGTTTTTGAATTGTTAAAGAAACTTGAATAGCCACCTTTTGTAGCTTAAATTCTTGTGTTGACTAGTTCATGGTCCATTACATAAATTCAGCATGACCTCATTTATGATGCTAGCTATTTATAAGAAAAAAAATTAGGTCCATAACTTAAAAAAAAAAAATTGTTTTCTATATTTTTTAACCAAAGCCTTTCTTGTAACTTTTGCCAGCTTTATGAGAAACAGCTTTATGGTCCAATGTATAAGGTAAATGCTGGTTCCCGTCCTTCCATTCATCTAAGTAGTGTGGAGCTTCTTGAGGAGCTGTTGAGAAAAGATGATAAATTTCCTACCAGAGGGGACATGTCTCTGTGGACTGAATACAGAGATATAAAAGGCTTGGGCTATGGTCCTGTCACTGAGTAAGCTCTATTTTTGTGTTTTTGTGCCATTAGGTATTCTTTCCTATTTATAATGCAATATGAAATGTAATACATTGGTTTAGTAGATAAATTTGTTTTAGTTTTTGCACATTCAAAGGACCTCACATAAGAATATACAACTCTCAACCATGGCACGACCAACCTTATCAGGCCGGCTTTTTAATCTAAAGGTCAATTGTCATATGCAGAGCTGTAGCCTTATGAAAACAGTAGACCAAAAATACAGTTCTCCTAAAACTTGCATAGAAGGAAGTACAGTACTGGTTCCATCTTATTGTTAATATCCACTTGTTTAATTGGTAATTTAAAAAAAGAAATTTAATCTTGCATTTCACTCTATACATGATTTATTATCATACATGAAGCTTTATTGCACTATTTATTGCACTATTAAATTTAACTTACATTTTGTTTTTGTTGCAATATTTTAATTTACATTAAAAATCAGCATTTACTATGTGTGAAGTTGAAGGAATTATTGGATATGACTTAAAATCTTTGATTTTCCCTCAGAGAGGGAGAAAAATGGTACAAACTCCGCGCTGTGTTGAACAAACGTATGCTGCATCCCAAGGACTCTGTAAAGTATGAGTACGTTATTAATCAGGTGATAACAGATTTTATAAAAAGGATAAACTTCCTGCGCAAAACAAGTGCTACAGGAGATCTGGTGCCCAACATGTCCAATGAATTGTACCGTTTCTCTTTAGAAGGTATTTAGAAGGTCTAAATTTTATATTCAAACAAAACTTTTGTATATTTTTTTTTTACTAGATTTAAAGTAATTAATCATGATTATTCTTACAATAATTTCCCCTATTCAGGAATCTCCAGTATACTGTTTGAGACTCGTATTGGCTGTCTGGAAAAAGAGATTCCTGCTGAAACTCAGAACTTCATTAACTCAATTGGGCAGATGCTCACTCACACTGTGACTGTGAACCTATTACCCAGGTGGACACGCAATTATTTACCATTCTGGAAGCTCTTTGTAGAAGCATGGGATGGTATTTTTCTGTTTGGTGAGTTACTATACTGTATGGACACTCCAGTACCAAGAGATCATATGATCTTGCTCACTTGTTTATATGGGCTTATTCAAAATTGTATACATTTCTTAACATATCTATATAGCATGCAAGCTAATTGACAGGAAAATGGAGGACATTCAGAAGCGCCTGGACACAAAGCAGGAGGTTGAAGGAGAGTACCTCAGCTATTTGCTCTCAAACACTAGCATGACTAAAAAAGATGTGTATGGAAGTGTTGCTGAACTGCTTCTAGCAGGAGTAGACACTGTAAGCAAATACATATATTTTATGATGCACAATTATAAAATACCCTGTTACCAAATTAATTTTGTTGTGCAATCATCCATGTCATGTATTAAAATTTTCACTAATAAGTAATAGTTATTATAAGTAATAGTTATTAAATTAAGTAATAGTTATTATATTAAGTAATAGTTATTAGTAAAGTGTCTGATATGAAAATGATCCTTACAGACATATACCTGTGCATCAGAAAAACATGGAAAACAGAAATAAATGGGCTGCTGCATCTCAGCCAACAAGTGAAGAGCAGTAAATCAATGAAAATAGAGAAACCTTTATTTTGGTTTCAGTTTCTGTACAGTAATTATATGCACAGATATATGTCTGTAAATATTCATTTCATGTTGTCAGACATTTGAATAAAGGTGTGAGTCTATTATTGGCAAATCCAAAATGTTTTAATTAACATAGATGATTCTTTCATTCATTCATTCATTCATTATCTTCCACTTTATCCTATATTCGGTCGCGGTGGGGTTCCCCATGCCCATCCAGGGGAGAACGTTTCGGGCGCTGGGCACACACTCACTCACACACACACACTCTATATGGGGCAATTTGGAGAACTCAATTAACTTGTTCCATGTTTGTGGACTGTGGGAGGAAACCGGAGAACCCGCAGAAAACCCACGCAAACACGGGGAGAACAAGGAAACGCCACCCAGATGGGGATTCGAACCGGGAATCCCTAGTGCTGAGAGGTGAACGTGCTAACCACTAAGCCACCGTGGAAATTTTGCATTGTTACAGCTGCATCAAAAATAGTGAAAAATAAAGATATAAAGGAAAATTTCAAAATAAAAAAGAGACTATAAAAAGTGAATATAATGTAAAATAAGGTAAAAAAAATACAATTTACAAATTCACTGTGAAGAAATACATTTCACCCTGTATGTGCATCATTATATTGTAAATTATACCATTATTGCACTAAGTAATTGCTAACAGGATTAGAGGGTGTGAGGATTGTAAGTGGTTAGTGTGTTGCTGAGGGAAGTGCTGACTGAAAAGTCTTAAAAAATAAAAAAAAGAAAACTCTTGTTTTTAAGACATCCAACACTTTGATGTGGGCCTTGTACCTGTTAACAAGGGATCCAAAGGCACAGGACGCCTTATATCAGGAGGTGACCAAAACCATCCAGGGGGACAGAATTCCAACAGTTGATGACATAAACAACATGCCTTACCTGAAGGCTGTTATTAAAGAGACGCTAAGGTGGGTAGTGTTACCACAAAAAAGATGTTATCAATAATATGCAGTTTTAGCATCGCCTAGTTTAACACTATTTTACAATTATGTTTAGAATTTACCCTGTTGTTCCTGTAAATGCACGACTTTTGTCAGCAAATGAAACAATAATTGGCGGACATCTATTTCCCAAAAAGGTTCCTCTTTCATTAAAGATATTACACATTATCTTACACATTATTTTATTATATTTTTATAGCTTCAACTAATACTCCTTTACAACCCTTTTAACAGACAGCATTTGTGATCAACCATTACGCAATCAGTCAAGATGAGACAGTCTTTCCTGAACCATTGTGCTTCAAGCCTGATCGCTGGTTACGTGATGGAAAGGCGATGCCTCGTCCATTTAGCTCTATTCCGTTTGGTTTTGGAGTGAGAGGGTGTGTTGGTCGACGTATTGCGGAACTGGAGATGCACCTAGCACTGGCAAGAGTAAGAATCCTCTAATTTTTCCTTAATCATATACAAAAAATATTCTTTGTTCTACAAACTCATTATCATAAAGAGCACTCATAAAAATGCAATCAAAACAAATGTAATTTGTTAATTCATTTTACATATATATTTATATACATATACACACACGTGTATGTATGTATATATATATATATATATATATATATATATATATATATATATATATATATATATATATATATATATATATATATATATATATATATATATATATATATATATATATATATATATATATATATATATATATATATATATATATATATATACTGTGAGCGCGGTTGAGCGCGGAAGGAGAGTTTGAGACACCGGGATAAAAACAAAATGGGGTTATTATTAAAAAAATGGTGTAGGGACACCAACAGAAAGGGGGAACGAAACAAACGCGACTAACACCTGGGTAAACCATAAACAAAGACGTGCACAGGGATAAAGGAATACGGAAACTAAGTACGAGACACCCAGTCACGTGCACAAAATAAACCAATTATCCAACAGAGACAATGAGTCCATTAAATGAGGGACAGGTGCCCCAGGCACCTGTGACACATACACACATTCATATAATAATATACTTTTATAACTTAAATAAAGTAAAAAGTTATTTTTAGTTTTAAGATTTTCAGATTGTTTTAACTTTTATGAAAATAGGATTTGTAATTGTTATTAGTTTTATAATGTGTTTACTTTACCCTTTAACATTTGACATGCTATTTTTTTTTTTTTTTTGTTAAGATAATTAAGCTTTTTGAAGTGAAGCTGGATCCCAGCATTGGAGAAGTCAAATCACTCAGTCGTGTTGTTCTTGTGGCAGAGAGACAAGTCAATTTTCATTTTCTGGAGCGGGATACTGTTTGCACTTAAGGTTATTATTTGTAAGCTTTTGAGTTACTATTCAATTTTAAAGGCATCTAGTCTTCGAGGCTGTAGTCATCAGCATCAGGATTCGCTATTATGTAATTAAGTCAAATGTGTTGGTTGCTATTATCTAGTTAGCAAACAAAGCATACGAAAATACAAGCAGAAAAAAACTGTGACATGAGCAAACCAAGGTGTCCTGTTTACCGTTGTTTGTGATTTTGTTCAAACAGCCTGAAGTTTAATTGTCAATATGAGAACGCACAGTACAATGAAAGTCAGAGCACATCTATAGCTAGGATAGAGTTTACCTGAAACTGTGAAAGTTAAGAGACTTGCTAAAGGAAACACTATTGAAAATTTGTTTGAGCAGTAAGATTTTTGAATATTTATATCATCAGCCTGAAGCTATATTAACTGAGCCACTATTAAGCTTATTTTTCTTGACTATTAATCATAAACATAACATTTCCTATTGCTTTTTTATAATGGCATACACTTGTAATATACATTATATTTAAAAGGATTTCTACCAACTTTGGACATTTTTTTTTACTTTTATTCATCATAAACTCTATTGTAGCTACATGGTGCACAATGCATGTTTGTACAGTGCAATAATTAGGTATTTTTTAATTTATGCTTTTACCTGCTTATATTAATTATGTACAGTTGCAATCAGAAACATTCAACCCCGTCACCTCCAAAGACATTATAGAGATGTGGATGAAAGATAATGACAACAAATGACAAAAAACCTCATTAAACAACAAACAGTATTTATTAATACATATTTGAGTTATTTTCACAACAAAAGTTTACTTAACTTTGAAGTTCAAATGAAAAATGTAACTCTTTGTACACATGTGCATGTGCACTATTATTCAACCCTCTGCTTTAATACTTTGTGGCGCATCCTTTAGCTTTTATAACTGCCAACAAACGTTTTTGGTAAGTACTAACAAGCTTCTTACACCTCTCAATTGGAATCTTGGCCCATTCTTTACGTGCAAAAGCCTCAAGTTCAGTGATGTTTGATGACTTCCGAGTTGCAAATGCCTTCTTTAAATCCCACCAAAGATTTTCAATCGGGTTTAGATCTGGGGACTGGGAAGGCCACTCCAGGACATTCCAGGATCTTTTTCTCAACCAAGCTTTGGTTGACTTGGAAGTGTGCTTGGGATAATTGTCTTGCTGGAAGGTCCAATGATTGCCAAGGTTTAATTTGTCAACAGATGGCATCATGTTCCTCTTTAAAATGGCCTTGTATTTCTGAGAATCCATGATGCCAGGTACACAATCAAGATTGCCACTTCCTGCTGCAGAAAAACAGCCCCACATCATCAATGACCCACCTCCATGCTTGACTGTGAGGATGTTATTCTTCTGGTCATAAGCCTGGCCTTTTACACGCCAGTGGTCCATATGTCCAAACAGTTCCATTTTGGTTTCATCAGTCCATAGAACTGTCTCCCAAAATTCTGTAGCCTTATTCAAATTCCTCCTGGCATATTCTAGTTGACTTTTGATGTTCCTTGTGGTTAAGAGTGGAGTGTGTCTTGGAGTCCGGCCATGAAGTCCTCTTTTATTCATATTTAACTTGTTCCAGCCTTCATCAGGTCATCCTGTAGGTGTCTTGCTTTCTTCCATGGCCAGACAGGTTTGCAGCTGTTCCATAAGTTTTAAACTTCCTTATAATGCTCCCAATGGTGTCTCGTCGGATGTTATATTTTTTGGAAATCTTCTTATACCCAAGGCCCTTTAGGTGCGATGAAATAATCTCCTCTCTCAGCTTTTGTGGAAGTTCCTTTGTCTTTCCCATGATTGCAACTCAGAAGCCATCAAACATCACTGAACTAGAGGCTTTTGCACATGAAAAATGGGCCAAGATTCCAATTGAGAGGTTTAAGAAGCTTGTTTGTACTTACCAAAAACATTTGTTGGCAGTTATAAAAGCTAAAGGATGCTCCACAAAGTATTAAAGCAGGGGGTTAAATAATAGTGCACATGTGTACAAAGAGTTACATTTTTCATTTGAACTTTAAAGTTAAGTCAACTTCTGTTGTCAAAATAACTCAAATATGTATTAATAAATGCTGTTTGTTGTTTAATGAGGTTTTTTGTCATTTATTGTTAATGTCTTTCATCCACATCTCCATAATGTTTTTGGAGGTGAAGGGGTTGAATATTTCTGATTGCAACTGTATATTACTTACTGTAATAATTATTGTGTGTAATAATTATTTGAAAACTTTTTGAAGAAAACAATTATGAATAATACTGACTGAATACTGAATAATATTGTTTGGCAAAAGCTATATATACATTATCTGAGTAATTGCTTCCTTAATAAGGATAACACCGGTTATGTTTTTATTTGTATTTGTAATATGATTGCATACTAGTTAATCTAAATATTTTATACTTGTAATTTTTTCCTCCTATTTAAATAACTACTTAACACTTTCTAAATTGATTTCATGATTAAGGGGATTTCTAAATGAAAGCATCATTATGAACTGTAATAAAAAAAGTCACTTTGGATAAAAACATCTGGTAAATGTAAATGCATCTATTTTTAGATGTATATGGTAATTTCTGTTAGAAAAAAGAAGCATTTGTTAATAATATATTTTCATCATATATACATATATTTTCATCTCCTACAATGTTCAAAACATTTTTTTCCTTTTAGGGTTGCATTTTTTTGAAGATATGGAATTTTCATCATTGTTTTGAGAGTCAATTTCAATAAATGAAGCATTGCAACAAATATAGACAGTTTATATATTAAAATGATACATATTGATACATAATGTATTTATTTTAAAATATCAATTTACAAGTTAAAACAGTCAGTGTAATCTGTTGTTATTGTAAGTGTCTGTGCAAATGTCATCTTCGAAGTTGCATTTATGATCAGTTCAATGTAGATTTTAGTCCTTCTGAGGATCAGCCCTGGTTTTCACTTTTTTAACACTCCAATGATTGGGATTGACCAATTAAAATATAAACTGCTCATATAGGCAGTTTCAAGTCTTATTATAATTGTGTTTAATTTACCTTTTAATGTCAGCTGAATATCATGTTTCTGTGTCTAATTTTGATTACTGATTTAATAACACTTTACATATACTAGTACTGTAATGTTCTTTGATTATCTGTTCTAGCTATCTGTTATTGCATCTAATAGTTTTTCTTTATTTCACTATAATGTCACTGACACATAATGTTGATGACAAAACATGAATCAATTAAATGACCAATTAATTAACTAATTAGTGGTAATTAATTTCTGTTTTCTATTGATAAATTAAGTTTTTTTTTTTATTATATCTTGCTTGTTCTAGATTTTAGAATCTGTATTTACGACTTTTATCCACTAGATGTCAGTGGAGATTTTCCTTAATCTAGCAAATCAGCGCACAATTCACTTAATTACTCCGTCTTACAACCTCAGTACAGATAGTAAAGTATACTAAAAAGTATGTGTATTTTTGCATCTTGAAACTGTAAACATTCAGAGAAGCAGCAGTGGTATAAAGCAGAGCTACATATCGCAGTATACCTAAGTCATGCATCATTCTGTAGTCCTCGTTTTGTCGCTCAGAGCGATTTTTAATGGCAAAAATGAATGAGGTTTTAAAAGCTGTTACCTCCAGCACATTCTGTGGTAAATTTATACGTTAAGAACCTGATACGTTTCGCCTGTACATTACTAAATCATTTGAATCACGAGGTCGTTTAATATTAATGAAAATAATCTACATAAAAGGTAACGCTGAAGCGAAACTGTTAAGACAAGTAACGAGAATTAGTAGGAATATTAGCAATGTTAGTATAACGACTACAAAAGACCTAGTGGGATGTAGGCCCAAAGTAGAAAATGTACACAGAACAAAAAAATTAAACATTTATTTAGCAAAGTTTGATGGGTGTATAGGCATCACTAACATGGCGCCGACTACGAAATGACGGTTGTATTGGACGATTACGCTGCAAAATCAGTGTGACTGGAATTAATGCGCCATGACAGAGATAAGAAGAGGTAGAGTCAGCAGATGTGTGGTCCACAGAGTTCAAAAATGCAGTGGGAGGGGTAGAGATGGAGTGTAAGAGAAAGGGGAGGGATAAGAGAGGATGCACAGAGAGCTGGAGTAAAACAGCATTGAACATTAACTCCGCTTCTTCGATTTGTGTGCATGCATGCACCATCTGTACGAAGCTGACCTCTGCAAGATCTGCTGTACTCAGGAAACCGCTTTCAGTCAGGTGACTGCTTGTAAGGCTTTCCAAAGCGTGGATAAAGCTGCTATTCATTGCCTGCTTGTTTATGGTTTCATACTCTATGTTCAAATTCAGTAAAGGATTGGGTTTTGAAAACAGCTTCACTTAATAAGTGCTTATGCCTAGAAGTAATGTGTCAGAAAAAGACTGAATGGCTTATAGCTTATGGTGTTTTGGTATATTTATTTCCTGACTTTTCAGCTTTAGACATTAGACATTAGTTGGTGTAACCACTTTAAATATATCAATTTGTTTATGCTTTGAACACATTTCAATTTGTAAAAAGGATGTTTCACGTTTTTATTAGAATTTTGAAACAAAATAGCTTTTATCCACTTTTATTTGCATTGAAATTTATATATTTAAACAACAACAAAAAGTCTCTCAAATGTTGGACTGCTTTCTGTCCCTACATATGTGTCAAAGTTTTGATGGGCACATTTTGGTTTAGACTGGTGAAGTGTCTTTATTGTCATACTGTCATTGAAAACAAGAATTTATATTGCAGTTACACAGTTTGGTATAATTCAATGAATTGTATATATATTTTAAAACAGTTTATATATATACACAGTATGTGTGTGTGTGTGTGTGTGTGTGTGTGTGTGTGTGTGTATGTGTGTTTTTAAAAACTGAATGTTGATGCTCACAACATCTGTGTAGAAAATGGAGTCTCCCCAGCAAATTGGTAAGTTAATCAATTTATATCCTTATTTGGTCTTTATTTTTAATGATTTATCTAGAAATTTGAGTAATTTTAAATGAATTATATAGTGGTGTTTGAAAAATTGTGAACTCTTTAGGATGTCCTATGTTTTCTAAGCTTTGTAAGAAGATTATTACATATCTGTGACTGGCAAATGTACGAAAAAGTTTAGGATAAGCATGTAATTTAAAAGTGAAATTAGAGTCAGGTGTTCATAATCAATGGCATGACAATTGTAAGTTGCGCTCTGTATTTAAATATCACAGGTGTATTAAAGTCTGATCTTTTGGGAAAGTGAATCACAGCACAAACATAGATTTCTAATGACCACAGTATAAGAGTTGTTGGTGATTCACAGGCTCAAAAATCTTCATAGTGTTACCTCAACAGTCAGACCTTTTATACCTCCTTACTGTAGGAGTGGTTGACCAACAAAAATCATACAAGGAACAACAGTTAAGTTAAGTGAGGTCACAAAGAAACCCAGTTATTTTTTTGAAACCATAAATGAAAGCAGCAAATTCTAGACGAAAATGTGTTAACTTGAACACATTATTTATAAATATGGCTAAGTGAAGTCAGATTTGTAATATTTTGTAATATTTTTCAGACTCTGTCCTCAAAAACCTATTTTTTATACCATGATGCACTTCCACAAAAAAGTTTTTATAAGACTTTATAAAATTCTTTGTTCTTAAAATTAAATAGCACACCCACAAACACATGATTATCACCCCTTTAATTAAAAATACCTGACTTTAATTTTCACCTTTTTATTATTTACAATTCGTAATACTTAGGATTCACATATTTTTGCTACTCTTATGTATGCATTTATGGATCAATTTCCTTAATAAACTAAATGGATAAAGATTTTTGTCTTATTTGCGTTATTGCATTATTTTTATCTTCATTTTAGACTCATTTTAAAATCTGAGTGATCTTTAGAAATTCATGTAGAAATATTGCAAATTTTAAAGGGAACACACAAATTCTAAGCACCAGTGTAATGTTAATTTAATATCTTATAATTTCATATTTCAGCTGTCCAGATTAATGAGAGTCTTGAGATCATGAAGGCTGGAAGTGTCCTGAAAAGAGCTAAATCTCGTATGTGGAAAGGAAATTGTCACTACAAACTGCAGGATGACTGCAAGACAATCATGTACAAATCCAGCTGGGCTGCATACTCTTACTCAACCTGTAAGTACTGACCTACTTTAACAATAATTTGACAGGTTGTTTGAATTGAGAATTTTTATTATAAAACCTGGGACTCACTAAAATGTGTAATTTATTAATTCGCTTGAACTTTTATTTAAGAGACAAATGACAAAGAGACAAAAAAAAGACATTTTTTTAAAATGTGCCACATTTAGAAGTTGAGGTTATCAGGATATAAGACATAAATATAAATATAGCATCCACTAAAGTCTTTGCAGACAAGTCTATGTTTTAGATTACCTCTTTATGCCAAACTTTTTTTAGAGAATCATTTAGTCGTAAATAATGTTTCTCGGGTTAATATATAAAATCAAAAAATATGAAATTTGAATTCCACTTGCTCAGTCCAGAGACCCGAGTTAAGGCAATGCAAAAATTTTAATGATTTGCAAATATTCCTCTGTACCTCACACGGCCAGCTCGAGGGAAGAACTTCACCATGTAGCTATATGAGAGCAATAATAAGAAGTTGTAGCATTTAGCATTTGTCCAGACTGACAAACAGGCTAAACCATCAACCTTCCGGTCAATAGACCAGTTCCAGACTTAACAAATAAATCACAGCCTTTGATTTCTTTGCAGTTTGGCAGAATGATTTAATATTTGTTTCATCCAATGCTGAGGATCATGTCAGTACATTTATTTCTGCTATAACAGTTTATTTTTAGCACATTAATGCATTTGTACTGTAATACGAAGCCACACAGAGTAGATTTAAACAGATGTGATATGTGGTTGGCTTTTACACACAGTGTAGTGATTCACAGCTGTAATCATTCAGTGTACAAAAAAGGTGATAGCTTTTGCTGAAATTACAATATACCTTATTGGTCCAGTTTAATCCATTTTGGTTTTTGCAGCTGAGACTTTCATGTTAAATAAACTGATATAACTATTTTTCTTACATTGAAAATTAGTGTGTTTTCATTTGTTAAACTTCCTAGTGAAATAACAAATATTAAAATTTTCCATAAATTTTGCCACCAGCCCCATTTAGTTTTCCCCTTTGTTGTCTTTAGCAAATAAAAACTGATTATGCATTTAAATGTCCAAATGTTTTTTTTTTTTTTTGTGAAGTTGATTTATCAATTTTCCTAGTTATGATTATTTTCATGGGAGATACTGGAGCTCATGCCAGCATTTATAGGACGTAAGGTATTGAAACATCCTGGCAGGTCACCAGCTCATCACAGGGGAGGGTCACAAACAAGCACATGTGTACATACATTTATACCCAGGGTTTGTTTAATATTTTAATTGTACCTATTTAATATGTTTTTTTCTGTGAGAGGAAACAAAAAAAGAAACAGTAGTGGAAAATATAATATCCTGTCCAGAAGTCATACAAAAACTACATATAAAACTAGACAAATGGTGTGTATATATATATATATATATATATATATATATATATATATATATATATATATATATATATATATATATATATATATATGTGTGTGTGTGTGTGTGTGTGTGTGTGTGTGTATATATATATAACTGTCTGTTTCATATTGAACATGCTGTCTGTTTCAGTTTTCTACTTAATTTATTTATTCATTTTGCCAAAGTTAAATTATTAAAAAAAAACTCTGAATGTCTGTCTCCACTTTTTTTAAAAGTAACTCAGACCATTCAGACACTACATGGAAAATTGAAACATAACTTAATAATTACATGTTGATATTGATTGATTTATTGATACAGGTTTATAAATCAACCACTGCATTGCCTCATTCCAACTTCATGGAAAGAGTTTGGAGAGGGCTCTTTTCTGTACCATCGCTACTGTTCCCCAGTGCAGAAAGCAAGGTTCTTAAAGGCATGGGAAATTTAGTTTGGAATGAAAGAACATATTTTCCGTGCACAAAACCCTAACCCCCACTCCTTAATTCTTTTGAGATGAACGACAATAAAGATTGACAAGCCTTTATATCAACAATGTGTCAGACCTCCCAAATGTTCTTCTAGGTTTAATATGCAAAAATCCAAGAATACACACATTCCTGTCTTGTAGAAAGCCTTCCCAGTAAAGTGAAAACTTATTTTGGCCAATAACTAGATGGAATAGGAACTTTATTGAAATGTTTTTGTATTTATCTGTGTTTAGGAAGCATATCTTTGCCCCTAGGCACGGTGGCTTAGTGGTTAGCACGTTCGCCTCTCAGCGCTAGGGATTCCCGGTTCGAATCCCCATCTGGGTGGAGTTTCCATGTTCTCCCCGTGTCTGCGTGGGTTTTCTCCCACAGTCTAAAAACATGGAACAAGTTAATTGAATTCTCAAAAAAAATTGCCCCCTATAGAGTGTGTCTGTGTGAGTGAGTGTGTGCCCAGCGATGGATTGGCGCCCTGTCCTGGGTCTATCTGCCCAGCGCCCGAGACGTTCTCCCCTGGATGGGCATGGGGAACCCCACCGCGACCCTAATAGAGGATAAGCGGAAGATAATGAATGAATGAATGAATCTTTGCCCCTATGTTTTCATGTTACTATGTCATTTATTGTAAAGAGAACTTGAAATAGTAACCAAAAAAAAAGGTACTGGCTGTTTTATTTCCCCAGTTTGCATCGGTGATGTGGAAGCAGTGCTAGAGGGCCATCAGTCAGAAGTGTTTGTCAGAATGGCAGATGACTTTCCTCCAGAACATTGTTTTACACTTGTATTCTGTGGTCGTCGTGCAAACTTGGATCTCATAGCTGAATCACCTGTAGAGGCTCAAGCTTGGATTCAGGGCATGCGGACCCTTATGGAGAATCTACAGAACATGAATGAAAGTGAAAAACTTGACCAGTATCCTTCCAAAGAGATTTTTACTCACTATACATCTCTATTGGTATAATCCATTCAATGTCAAAAATGTTATATGTTGCTCAGTTTGGCTTAAATTGAAAACTACAGTACTTTTTGAACCTGTGCCCTATTTTATTTTATTTTTTTACATTTTTTGTATCCCTATTTACCTGTTTGAAGACATTGGAAATAAGATTTTGTCTCATGTATCCTACTTTCTCTAGCTGTAACAGCCTATAATAATTTGGTAAAACCAATAAAAATTGTGTTTATTCAGGATGAGAACATAGTTCAACAAAATGTTGGGCAAGAAGGCATGGTCCATATTTAATATTACAGTTTAAATGGAATCCAGTTGAGGTTGTTAAATATAGATCAGGAGATATTCACCATAGTAAACTAATCAAGCCATTACTCCTTATACTATATAATTTTAAGTCGAGGAAAGTCCTGTCATGCTGAATCATTTTCCAAAAAGTTGTCATTTTGTTTGCCATATTACAAGCCACAAATATACCTTTTCTTTAAGTCATCCGTCTGCACAGGTGGATATCCGATTTGTTCATCAAGGCAGATAAGAACAAAGATGGACAAATATGCTTTAAGGAGGTTCGAAAGCTACTAAAGATGATGAATGTGGAGATGAATGACCTCCATGCAAATCGTCTTTTTACAGTAAGTAGATCTGCTGAAATAAAAGGAAATGCAGTACATAATTCATCTAACACATCAAATTAACCTATAAAAATGTAATGAAGCATGATGGTAGCAAGATGGTAGCATTTTAGAAACAAAATACCCAATAATTTATTTGACGTGCAATTTACTACCTGTTTTAAGCTTATGGTGCGAGCTTCACCTAACAATGAAATGCGATGCTTAGTAAAGCAGTTGATATGTTAATTATGAGGTTGTTTTGTTCCTTAAAAAGGGTTTTGGATGAATCATTTTGAATATTTGTTATAAATACAGAACATACGATACAAAAGATCAGAACTTAATTAGTTCCTCTAGTCATATGTTTAATGTAGTATTAAAGTAAATATTTTTTTTACTTAAAAAATTATACTTCTGTATTTTTGTGGTTTGCCAATTTGCTTAAGCCACTGTCTATTTACTATCTTCTTGTCACTTTATTTTTCTGACCATACACTTTTAGCACCGAGCAGTCAGTCATGCCCTTGATGGCCCTTTGTGTGGAAGAGATCACTGTTGAATCTGAGAACAGTTGCTTTTAGTAATCCACCTTTTATAGATCAGAATCGGACTACTTTATTAATTCCTGGGCGGAAATTTCAGTTAAAAAGATGAAGATTGAAAAGTAAAAATGAGGTGGTTTAGTGGTTAGCACGTACGCCTCTCAGCGCTAGGGATTCCCGGTTCGAATCCCAATCTGGGTGTAGTTTCCATGTTTTCCCCGTGTCCGCATGGGTTTCCTTCCACAGTTCAAAAACATGGATCAAGTCAACTGAATTCTCTAAATTGCCCCGTATAGAGTGTGTGAGCGTGTGCCCAGCGATAGATTGGCGCCCTGTCCTGGGTGTATCTCCCCAGCGCCCGAGACGTTCTCCCCTGGTTGGGCATGGGGAACCCCCCCGTGACCCTAATAGAGGATAAAGCGGATGGATGGATGGAATGGATGGATGGAAGTAAAAGTGAAAAACACGGTCGGAAGCACTGCAAAAGATTGCATGGCGCATGTGCACTCAGGGTGTGAGGGTCATTTACCTAAAAATAAAAAGTGATGCTTAGCAAGCAGTTGATGTGTTAATTATGAGGTAGTGTTTGTTCTTCAAAAGAGGCTCAGACTGATAATATTCAACGTTTGTTATAAATACAAAACACACAAAACAAAAGATCACATCTTAATTAGTTCCTCTAGTCATGTGTTCAATGTAGTATTAAAGTAAATATTTTTACAGTATTTTAAATATTTTTCATTTAAAATTGATCATAGGGAAAATGTAATTAAACATTTAATATAGACATTTAACTTTTTTTTCTCTCCCTTTACTATTTTTTAAGATGGCTGATGTAAATCAAACAGGCATGCTGGATGCTGATGAATTTGTCCACTTTTACAAGATGCTTACCCAAAGAACAGATGTGTTGGAAATATTTCAACAGTATTCCAGTGATGGACAAAGGCTTTCGCACTGTGACCTGGCAGAATTTCTGCGAGAGGAGCAGCTGGAGGATGAAAGGAGTGAAGAACATGCTCTTGAGTTGATCCATAAATATGAGCCTTCAAATACTGGTACTGCTGTCAAAATAAACTTTTTGTTAGATCTTCATAACTATTATGTTATTTTAAATGTTCATATTTCCTTAAGTTAGCATTGCTGCAGGAATGTTATGCAAGATAGATTTGTTAGAGTAGCTGTTATTTAATAGGTGTAATTATGTTATCTTTTTGCTGTTCAGAAAAATGTTAATAACTGCACATTTTGCCAGTATCATGCACATGCGTGGCATCCTCAACCTGCTTTTGAGCTAATAAATTGTCATTTTTCTTGAGATTTATTAATGCAATGTATTGGCGTAAATATGTTGGGCAACATATTCCTTCTCCTCCTATACCCCACCCCAATGGGGACTAGCTATCTAAACTGGAAAAGTGGCAAAAAGTAATTTTAATAGTGCATTTATTTTAAAAGTAAGTTGGCAGTTGCTAAAGGAATAAATATATTGCACAAGGTGAGTGCCATTATAATTTACTGCACAAAAGTCATTTACCTTTTTTATTTTAATGGCTTCATTTTGTTCGAACACTTCATAATGTATGAAGCAAAAGTGCTTTATTGATTTGAACTTATCACTAAAGTCTGGTCCTTATCTTCCTGTACAGCCAAAACAAAGCATTCCATGTCAATCGATGGCTTTCTAATGTATCTGACCTCTACTGAAGGCTCCATCTTCAATTCAGAATATGAATGTCTCTATCAGGATATGACACATCCTCTCAACCATTACTTCATCTCCTCTTCACATAACACGTACCTTCTAGATGATCAACTAAGAGGAAGGAGCAGCGTAGAAGCTTATATGAAGTACAGAAAAACCTTACAGTCTGTTCAAACCAAGTGCATGCCAGTTAAAATCATTTAAAAGTTTACAATGATACAAAATGTTTAGTTTGGAATACAAATTAATATTTTCATTCATCACAGTCAAAGTTGACCTTTTTTAAAGATTGATTCTGAATATTAAACCAAATTAATATCTTAAAGTATGTGAGTATATTTTACACTTTTTAAAATAAGTTTTTTTTTGTGTGTGTGTGTGTGTGTGTGTGTGTGTGTGTAGGGCTCTAAAGAGGGGATGTCGCTGTTTAGAAGTGGATTGTTGGGATGGCCCAAATGGAGAGCCTGTTGTATATCATGGACACACTTTAACATCCAAAATTTTTTTTAAAGATGTTATTGCCACAGTGGCAAAACATGGTTTTCAGGTCTGTGAATTTGGTCAGTCTTAAAATGTGTTTTTGCTGTTCTACTGCTTTTATGAAAATGTATTAAATTTTTTTTCATACAGACCTCGGAATACCCACTTATTTTGTCTATTGAAAACCATTGCAGTATTGAACAGCAAATAGTCATGTCTGAACTTCTAAAAGATATACTTGGTGATATGCTGCTGATGACACTGATAGATGGAAAGATCCCAAGTGTACTACCTTCACCAGAGGTACTCTACCTACTTCTACTCACCATTGGTTGTTATTTTATAAACAAATTTGTTGTATAAAGTGAATAAAGCTTTGTGTAATGTTATAATGTATAATAAAATTAGTAGTTATTTGTTTGACGGGGAATAAAACCTTTTTCATGTTATAGGTTAATGTTATATGCTCTAGAAATTCATAACACATTTGAGTGTCTCATTTACTTGCAGTTCAGCAGTTAAAGATAATATTTGATCAGCTTACCTCAGCAAAAGAAATAATCATGTGTAAATCATGTCTGTTTTAAACAATAAAAAGTGTATGGTTTTATTAATAGGTCAATATTAGAAATTGTATACTTTGGCAAAACATATACTTAAAATGTGATAAATTATTCAGAGGAATAAAATTAGATTTCAATACATTTGCTGATATCACAATTGTAAAGCTAATGCAATTTTTTGAAAAAATATGACTAAAGACATTTGGAAGGTGAACGGTCCTATAATTGAACCCAAGGACACAAACAATTTCTATAAAAGACTTTGATGTTCCTTTCCTCATTTTTTACCATTCATATTATTACCAAAGTAAGAAACATAATGCCAAAAAATTTAAATTTTAAAATCGCCATGTTATAACTACTTTAATGCAGTTCTGACATGTTTTTAAAAAGCTTTGATGGACAGTTTTGCCAGTGATTTGTTTTGTGTTAAGCAATGCTCCAAAAGTCACTATATAAATACACTTAAATTGAGTTGATATAATTAATGCATTATGTTTCAGGCACTTAAAGGAAAAATCCTGTTGAAAGGAAAGAAGATTGGAGGGTTGGAGGAGAACACTGATGCTGAAAACCCTGAAAACAGTGAATTGAGTGATGAAGAAAAGGATACTCAAACAGACAGCATGGTAGGCAATAGTGTAATCCTCTATCCATTATCTTCCGCTTTATCCTCTTTTAGGGTCACGGGGGGGTTCCCCATGCCCATTCAGGGGAAAAAGTTTTGGGCACTGGGCAGATACACCAAGCACAGGGCGCCAATCTGTCACTGGGCACACACTCACTCACACAGGCACACTCTATATGTGGTATTTTGAAGAACTCAATTGACTTGATCCATTTTTTTTTGACTGTGGGAGGAAACCGGAGAACCCAGCGGAAACCCACGCGGACACGGGGAGACCATGGAACCTCCACCCAGATTGGGATTCGAACCAGGAATCCCTAGTGCTGAGAGGAAAACATGCTAACCACTAAGCCACTGTGCCGCCCTTGTGGGATCCTATGGGGAAAAAGTGGAATTTAACTGTTTATTGCTCGAATACTATCCATCTATCACTCCAAAATGCACAAGCAACTAGGTCATAAAGGCCGATAAAGTTTGGTGGCATCAGCTCAAAAACAAAAAAGAGGAAACACAGGGAAATAGAAGAACAAGAAAATAAACTGTAAATTGGCTTTGTCATGACCACTTGGTTACACTGTAGGTGTTGTCACTTCCTAAACCTTATTAATTTATGTTGTATGATTGTACTTTGTACTCTGTCTTAAAAAAAACTTTTCTTAAAACACAAAAAAATAATCTCATTAAACTTTTTTACTGACTGAAGGATAAACTAAACTAAACATTTTATTTCTGCTGTAGAACATGCAATGTAATTGTTCTGTAATTATTATTATTTTTTTTATGTAATTAGAAAATGAAGCAAAAGCTGTCCCAGGAGCTCTCAGACCTTATCATATACTGCAAGAATGTACATTTCAAAAGCTTTGAATACTCAAGCAACAATGCAAAGCCATATGAGATGTCCTCCTTTTCTGAATCTAAGGCCCGCAAACTGATAAAAGAAGCTGGTAAGATTATTTATTGCATATGTCCATATGTGCTTACATTATTGAAAAAAAAACACTAAAACCACATGGAAATGAGTCATTTAAAACTTCAAGAATGTGGTGCTACTGTTAAGTTAATGTAAGTGGTCCAACAAATAACTTTATTTTTTTGCTTTGTGTGCACCAGCTTCTGATTTCGTTCAGCATAATAAAAGACAGTTAAGCCGAATATATCCTAGTGGCCTGCGAACAGACTCTTCAAACTACTGCCCACATGATATGTGGAATGTAGGATGTCAAATTGGTAAGCTTCAACTTTAAAATCTCCAAACATAACATATAACAAAGCTGTTATAAAGTAAATCTAATTTAAATGTATTACCTAAGAAACTTGGCATCCATAACTGCACTATACGTAAAATATAATATCGTTAAAAGCACAAATGCAAAAACTGGGATGGAAAGTGGGCTTTTACTGTATTATATGCTGTCTCTGCTTCACAGTGGCCTTAAATGTACAGACAGCGGGGCTAGAGATGGATCTTAATGATGGCTTGTTTAGTCAAAATCGCAGCTGTGGATATGTTCTGAAACCTGAGTTCCTTCGCAAAAGTGAGCAACATTTTGATCCAGAAAGGCCAATGGATTACAAAGACTACTGTCCTCTCCACCTTATCGTAAAGGTATTGACACACACGACAAATTAATCATTCTTTTGTGAACTTGGCATCCTATACACAATATAAACAAAGCTATATTAATTTGTGGTGCATTTGTGCTTAAGTTCAATCACTCTGTTCTGACTTTAGATGGCTCATAAATGCTTTATGTGGTTTAGATAATGACTGTGTTAAAGATTTTGTGGCCAATGGCATTTTTTTGGTCTTAAAGACGTTTTGAAAAAATATGTAAAATAGGTAAATAAAAATCTAAGTCTTAGGTAGATAAGTCTTAGAAGATAAAATCTGAAATTCATAGAACCTGACCCAATTTTGTTGTATCTGTTTTTAGGTAATAAGTGGTCAACAGCTTCCTAAATTAAGTAAGAAAGAATGCTCTATTGTGGACCCATTGGTGAGAGTGGAGATCTATGGTGTGTCATCAGACCAAACTCAGCAGGAAACTAAGTATATTGATAACAATGGTAAGAAAAAGATGTTAAGCAATTTAAAAAACTTTTATAACTTATTTAGCATTGAACAAATTACTTAAGATCACAAATTTGTGCTTTACCATACCCAGGTATAATGTTATTCTTGATTTTGCTCCTTAATTATTTGTATAGGGTTCAACCCATCCTGGAATGAAACATTACGATTTGTTCTCCATACCCCTGAGCTGGCAATAGTTCGCTTTGTTGTGGAGGACTACGATAAAGCATCAAGGAACGACTTTATAGGGCAATACACACTCCCTTTTTCCTGTATTCAGCCAGGTGAAGAAGCATTAGTGGGAAAGTGATTTTGTCAATGTAGAAAACAGACCATAAATTATTAAGTCATAAACTAAGTGAATGTTATTCCGTCTCATGCTTTTCAGGGTATCGTCATATCCATCTGTTATCAAAAGATGGCACAAGCATTTGTCCATCTTCAATTTTTGTGCACATTAAAATTACAAAGGTGTCCCAGATGACCTTGGAGTTATAAAAGCAAGCATCCGGAAGATGCACTTACAATGTTCCGTCAGAAGTCTCTACAAGAAAGCTTTCAAGCAGCTGTTGCATGCGTATACACACACACACACATACAATTACTAACTTTCATTAGGCATTGCATTACATTACTGATCAGCATACGAAGCATAAGGACACAATAACACATATTAGTTGTCAACCATCATTGTATCTAACACCCCATAGGTTAATAGAAACTTTTTTTTTAAAAAAGTTTGTTTTAGTGCCTACTCTACCACACAGACCTTAAAGCTAGTTTTGTTTGAGATTGTTTTTGTTCTAATTGTGAAAAATAGTTACTGATCAGAATGCTGACATTAATTTGATAGTTATTTTATGTAAATTATAAATATTTTTAAGTGCCTTTAATTTTGTTGCCTTCCTAGATTGCATTTTATGACTAAGATGTAAATATATCTTATTTGTTAGCGTACATGTTCCATTTTTAAGCCATTTAAACAAATGCACACTACAGCAAACTCATGCCTGCTAATGACAATTATATGATATTTACATTGTAGTCTGTATTCTGCTTGTATGAATGCCTCTGTTTAGCATTACAGAGTGCACATTTACTGGCTATTAGACATAACTTGGTTTTGTGGAATGTAATGTTTTTAATTTTTTTCATGGACAAGATTTTTTTGGGGGTGTGATAGCTGAGTGGTTAAGGTGTTCAGCTATCAATCACAAGGTTGTGGTTTCACCCCAGGTCCACTAAAGTTACAACTTTGTGTCCTTGAGCAAGGCCCTTAACCTTCATTGTTCCATGGGTTCTGTGTCAACCCTGTGTGCTGACCCCAACCAAGTTGGTATAGTTGTATGTCGCTTTGGATAAAAGCATCTTATAAATGACCAAATGTAATGTAAAAATATGCGAATATACATTATGCAGATTAATATGGATGAATGCGAGAAAGCAAGGCATTAGTTTATATTCTAAAAGCCATACATCAAATAAACACTGCAAAAAAGCAGGGATGCTAGGGATTTATTTATTTATATATTGGTGTCTTATGAGTAAATAGTAAAATTTATAACTTCTACAGCACATACTTAAATGAAGCTCTTATCTGAAAATACAAAAAAAAGCTAACAAAACTATGGCTGTTCTTTTACTGCCTCTTTCTCTTTGCCACAGTTCCTATCCTTGTGCACATCTTGCGTTGGTTGAAGGCGAGCCTTGTGTAGTGGGACAGTAGCAATGCTGGGGTCTTTAACCACCCCGTCCTGTATGGCCTTGTCTGGATGATGCCTCCGCAAGTGCTTTACAACCTGAAACTTCTGCTTGGCATGGTATGAACAATAAAGACAGCGGAAGGGCAGCTGGTTGGTGTGACTGAGGTAGTGATGCCGGAGACCAGCTGGCCAGCGGAAGCCCCGGTGACACACTGAACAAATGTAGGGACGCTCATCACTGTGTCTTTTTTGGTGTGTCTTTAGCAGAAAGCGAGTTTTGAAAGCATTTCCACATTTTTCACAAATGAAAGATCGTGCATCTTGATGCCGTGTCTCCCGATGGACCCGTAATGCGTCTGCGCGGTTGGTCCGATAGTCACATTCATCACATGCGTACGATTTAATTCCTAACAGTTTAAAAGAGAATACTCACATTAGCCATGTACATATTTCAAACCTGAAATACACACATACACTCAATAATGCATGTACCTGAATGTTTGGTCATGTGGTATTTCAGCTGGTTTATCCATTTGCATTTGTAACCACATTCTGGACAGAGATATTTACGTTCCTCTTGGTGAGTCCTCATGTGATACTGCAAACAACAGTAAATCATAAAAATAAAAACGTGTGTATGAAGACTTTTAGTAAGTACAATCTCATTTTTTCAAATGACAACACAAAAACAATGGACACTATCCATATCCATAAACATGTAAAACACATCTCAGATTTTAGGCAGGAGACATTTTAAAGCTGTTCAGTTGTATATGCAAAAAGTTGCTTTGACGTAGTCAGTTATTTTATAGAACTAAATATTTAACAAATTTTATCATCAAGAACTGATGTTTTAAATTTGCAACATCTGTTTTTGTGTTGGGCGGCAAGGGGGCTTAGTGGTTAGCACGTTCGCCTCTCAGCACTAGGGATTCCTGGTTCGAATCCCCATCTGGGTGGAGTTTCCATGTTCTCCCCGTGTCCGCATGGGTTTCCTCCGGGTTCTCCGGTTTCCTCCCACAGTCCAAAAACATGGATCAAGTCAATTGAGTTCTCCAAATTGCCCTATGTAGAGTGTGTTTGAGTGCGTGTCTGTGTGTGTGAGTGTGTGCCCAGCGATAGATTGGCGCCCTGTCCTGGGTATTTCTGCCCAGCGCCTGAAACATTCTCCCCTGGATGGGCATGGGGAACCCCCCCGCGACTCTAATACAGGATAAAGCGGAAGATAATGAATGAATGAATGTTTTTGAGTTCAAAACTAATTCGGGTTCAGTTTAAACATATTTCACATATTCAACATATTCACAAGTACGTAGCCTTAAGAAAAAACTGCAATCCACCTGACAATTTGTGTGAACACTAATTATGAATATAACACCTTTATCTGATATGTAACAAATTTTACAACTTTTGGAAACAAATATTTTCCATGATGATAAGTTCAACAGGGAGGCACGGTGGCTTAGTGGTTAGCACGTTCGTCCCTCACCACTTGGGATTCCCGGTTTGAATCCCCAACTTGGTGGAGTTTCCATGTTCTCCCCATGTCCGCGTGGGTTTCCTCCGGGTTCTCCGGTTTCCTTCCACAGTCCAAAAACATGGATCAAGTCAACTGAGTTCTCCAAATTGCCCCATTTAGAGTGTGTCTGTGTGAGTGAGTGTGTGCCCAGCGATAGATTGGTTTATCTGCCCAGCGCCCGAAATGTTCTCCCCTGGATGGGCATGGGGAACCCCACCGCGACCCTAATCGAGGATAAAGCGGATGATAATGGATGATTAAGTTCAACAGAGCACCAACTGCATGTTAGTTTCATGTGGTACAAAACATGCTACACAAACAATGCAAGAATTGTAATAGGACAAATAAACACCATATTGTATTTATATTAACTTTAATACCTTGAGCCGCGAAGGATCAGCACAGGCATAGTTGCACTTTTCACATCGGTATGGTTTCTCTCCTGTATGAATGCGGATGTGCCATGTGATTTTCTGTTTGGTTCGGGTTGAGAAATTGCATTCACTGCACTTGTAGAGACACGTGGCTCCATGTGAACGAACATGTTGATCAAACACCAGCTGATGGAAACAAGTGAAGCCACAGATATCACATTTGAAAGTTTTGGCTTCTTCAGGTCCCTTCTCATGCTCATCTATGATGTGCTGGATGAGCAACAGCTTCTTTTCAGAGGTGAAAGAGCAATCAGGACATTGCAGATTTAGAAAGTTTTTGCTGCATTTCTCAGGAAGAAGCTGAAGCTGAGAGGATGAGGTTTTATGTGGCACAGCTGTCTCTTTTTCAGAGTGTACATGGTGCAAATGGGCTGTAAGAAGCGATTGGCTAGTGCAGGAGAAGCTACACTGAGTACAGCAGAGGCTGGTGGCAGGCCGGTGAATTCGCTTAAAGTGTTGTTTTAGGGCAACTTCAGAGCAAAAGCATGCTTCACACTGATTACACTGTTTGCTCAGCTCTCCGGTATGACAACTGAGGGTATGACGGCTGAGGTCTGTAAGATTGAAACCTTTATAGTCACACTGAGAGCAGAAATGGGTGGCTTGCCTTTCATGGATGCGCTGGTGATGGAGGCGAAGTTTAGAAAAAGTTCCAAATGTCTGATCGCAGACCTCACACCTATGCCTCCCAATGCCTGTATGCTTTGATTCATGAGCTTCCAGGCGGTGGCGCCGTGTTGTGCTAAAAGTGCAAAACTGACAGGTGAATGGACGACTGCCCTCATGCTTTAGAGCTACATGATGACTCATACGTCTCGACTGCTTGCACGTGAAGGGGCATAGTTTACATAACAGCCGCGTTTGTTTGCTGCGTTCCAAATTCAGTTTTTTACTGTGAATCAAGTAGTGATTATTTAGCGATTGCTCTGATCTAGTTACAAATGAACAATGCTGGCACTGGATATCTTCAGGTTTTAAACAGCCTCGCTTTTCATGGCTAGTTAATGCTCTTTTCTGCCAGCAGACAAATTGGCAATTTGGACAGGAAATTTGCTGTGTAATCTTTTTTTCATACGAGATTATTTTAGCATTTTTTTCACATTGTTGTTCTGGCACCCTATCGGAATCACTTCGCTCATTTTCTGCTTTTAAGTCCTCTTCATCTGAAGACAGATTTGGTTTGTGTACACTCTTAGTGCAGACTGTGCAGTGTCTAGCTATAGTGGCATTACGGCTACATGAGAAGAAACATTTTTTGCATGTGAACCTGCCATTATTTTCAAAATAACCGTGTGCTTCACTAATTGACTCATTTGAAAAACTGGAATTTGCTTGGAAACCCTTTTCACTTCTTTTGTCTGCATTTTCCTTTCTCAGCTCATTAACTTGAACAGTGGAATCATTGGACATTAGGCATGTTGACATATTATTATTATTATTATCATTATTATTATTAAGAATTTTTTTCTGGTCTTGAACAGTTTCACAGTCTCTTGAAGTAGTTACAGAGGACATGGTACTTTTTTTCTTCTGCCGTGCGTTACACTTCCTGAGCCGGTGTGTGTTAAAGGAGCGTAACTGCTTAAAATGTAGACCGCAATCCTGGCATCGCAGAGCTGCTTTCATCACCAGACATGATGACCTACAGTGGCGCACCAGGGCAGCATGTTTGCGAGTCACATAAGAGCAGCGATCACACTGGTATACATTGCCCTCAGTCTGGACCACAAGCATCTGCACCCGGCCCTCCAGAATCAGTGATTCAGCTTGGACTTTGTCTCGCCTCCTCATGACCTGGAGCACATTTTCTGAACCTGCTGTATCACCTAAGAAAACTGATGAGGAACTGGATGGATGAACGGATGATAGATGAGGCCCTTTTTCATGTTTAGTTTGCATGACTTCAAAACCACTAGCTTCATCACAGTTAGAAGCTACACTATCCTCTTCATTCACAGGATCATTTGGAACCTGAGAATCCTCATGGAAGGGGTCAGATCCTGGGAAATCATTAACTGGTAGCACGTTTGTAGAGATCTGTGACAGATTATTTTCATGGCCTTTTAATTTAGTTAAATCAGAACAAAGCTGCTGATTATCTGGAATAACTGCATGGTCTTCAGAAATTTGTTTTGTCTCTGCCTCTGGCTCTTCCAAGACAATGTTTACTGTCTCACATTTATTGAAGACACAGTATTGATATTCATCACTCCTAAACTTTTCTGACTCTACTTGCTTGGAGTTCCTTAAATCATCTACAGAATTCATTTGATCCTCAGAATTCTCTTCAAGTGCAGTCATTGGTGGTGTAACATTAGCGTAAAAGTTCTGCATTCCATTATAACTGTTGTTTTGTTTCTCTTTCTCTGCATACTTTTCCAACCACTTTACATCCCCAGGTACATAACCATGTGACTTCCTCTTGTGCAGGAAAAGCCCAGTGTTGCTAAAGGTGGCGTAGAAACAGAGGGCACAGCGAAACTCCCGGTTCCGAGTGTGTTTGCAGTTTTCGTGGTTGTGCAAAGCCTGACGGTATTTTGTTGTATAAGTGCAGAATTTGCACTTGTAAAGAGGAGGCTGCTGGTCTTTATTGACTGAGTGTTTAAGCTGCATATGTTTCAGAAGTTCAGTCTTGCGCTTGCATGAGTAAGCACAAACCTCACAAATCAGAGTCTTTGCCTGATGTCGCAGCTTGTGGCTGTTCAGCTGGTCAATGCGATGACAGCGATACATGCACTGGTTACATTTGTACCTAGAAAAAGCACAGTTAACATGTACTGTAAATATTATACATTTTAATATATTATGTGGCCAGCACAGTGGCTTAGTGGTTAGCACGTTCGCCTCTCAGCGCTGGAGATTCAAGGTTCGAATCCCAATCTGGGTGGAGTTTCCATGTTCTCCCCGTGTGGGTTTCTTCCGGGTTCTCCGGTTTCCTCCCACAGTCCAAAAACATGGATTCAAGGGAAATTGAATGCTCTAAATTGCCCCATATAATGTGTGTCTGTGTAAGTGAGTGAGTAAGTGTATGCCCAGCGATAGATTGGCGCCCTGTCCAGGGTGTATTTACCCAGCGCCCGAAACGTTCTCACCTGGATGGGTATGGGAAACCCCCCCACCTCCCCTGTTTCAGTGGCATCCTATTTATTGTGTACAACTCAACCTATAATTAGGCAGAATGACATTAATTCAACAAAAAAAAAAGTAATATAAAAACTCATATTATTTCAAATGTCAACATAGATTGGTTACTTTTAGATTGTGTACAATAATGTTATACTTAACTTACATACCTCAGATCACCTGTATGTTTGCGCATATGGACATTCAAATAATGCTTCCATTTGGTGACATAACCACACTCAGAACACATGTGCTGCTTGTCATTTGAGTGCGTCAGCATGTGTTTTGTGAGATAAGTCTCATCTCGACATCTGAACTCACACAGCGAACATTTGTAGGGTTTTTCACCTGCAAAAGTGAGAAAATTTTCCTAACACAGCATTACAAACATTAAATCTGTTTTCAAGCTTCTATTGCTGATTAGGATTGTGGGCGTTAAAGTGAAAGGCAGGGAAACATCTTAGACAGGTTCCATTCTATTGAGAAGTAAACACACAGATAAAGACCTTTATGCACACATCACAAATGCATCAAAGGCATGTTTTTAGACAATGGGAAGAAAGTAGAGTTCCTAAAGAAAACTGATGTAAACAAAGGCAAAACAATCTCCAAACACATACGAACTTGCTCATCCTGCACTGAAATCAGATTAAAGACCATCTTGAGCCAAGAGAAAGCATTAGCCTTAAGCATAAGTTACTGCACTGCCTTAAATTATAATCTGTGAATATAAAATCTCTTACCAGTGTGTGTCAGCAAGTGTCGTTTAATAACTCTTTTGTGAGCAGTCACAAAGTTGCAGTTTTGACATTTGTGTATTTTCTCATTGGCATGAAGATGCCCTACATGCTGCTCAAATTCAACTGGATTGAAGGTGATAAAAGGACAGAAGTTACACCTAAGCTGGGTCTCTCCTGCATGGCCCTGTCTTTTGTGCTGGTGGAATTGGCTTTTGTTAGAGCATGAAAATTCACATTGAGTGCAATGAAAAGCCTGATGAGTGCGAAAATGTGCCAGCATGTCTTCCTTGGTTGCAAATAAAGCACAGCAGGCATGATGATCACATTCTACAGCTTTGATACCATGGGCATCAAAAAGATGCCTTTGAAGCACCTTCTTTTCTGTGCTTTGAAAAAGACATCCATTCTGGATGCAGGGCAGAGGCCTCCCATCTTGCATGATGTGATGGGACTTCATATGCCTCTTTAACACTTGACTTTGGCGAAAGCTCTTATGGCAAGACGGGCACGTGAACTGCTCAGTGGCGTCATTCTGCTCTCCTTGATAGCCATGCACACTGGCGATGTGGCGTTGCAGAGTGTTACGTTCCACTGAACCGTAGTCACATAGATGACAGTGGTGGAGCTTTTCACCAGACTCCCTTAGCATGTGAACGCGAAGCTTGCTCTTGCTGGTGAAGTAATGCTTACAGGTAGGGCACTGCAGACTTGGGTCAGGAAAATGTATACGCGCATGTTCCCTTAGGTGTGAGCGTGTCTTAAAGCAACGCCGACATTCAGTGCATATGTGGGTACGAAACATGTGCTCTGAGCCCTCTGCCACATGATCTACAACAGAGCAGACACATACTGTAATAAGATAAAGATAAAAAACATTATATATTATATCACACATTTGTCTTCCCCACAACCCAGTCATCGATATAAGCAGATACTATTCTCAAAGCTGTAATAATTTGTTATCCATTACATTTTATTACATTTAGGAATATTCAAAAACAAATGTAACATGTGCAATACATTTTTGAAAAGGTCAAATTAAGCTTTACCCTGGACTGAGGGCAATGATGTCTTCTCTTTAGGAACAGATTTTATAATTCTTTTTCTTTTTTTTTCTTTTGACTCTGCAACCTCATTGCATTGAGCCGCATTGTTCCGCTTTCCCAATGTGTTAACGTCTTGCAGGATAACTTGTTTCTGTTCGGCTGAATAAATTAGACATACAATAAAATAATTTAACATGAAAAAAAAAAACAACCTGCAATTATTAAAAATAATTCTGTTGCTGAACTTTTAAACTATCTTACCACTATTTGAAATGTGGCTCTGAAGTTGCTCTTTACATGCTGTTTGTTCTTTCATGTTGAAACCTTAGATATAGTCTAGGGTGCCAGAGTAATTCGAATTCTTTTTGCATCAGACTGCTAATCATTTTGTCTTCCCATGGTAATGTGATGGCTCATTCTGCACACCTGAAATTAAAATAATTCACTATATTTGCACAAACCAAATTCATACCAAAACATCTTAAATCAGTTTCACAGACACTGTTCTAAAGATGAGGGCGGCACAGTAGCTTAGTGGTTAGCACGTTCGCCTCTCAGCACTAGGGATTCCCGGTTTGAATCCCCATCTGGGTGGAGTTTCCATGTTCTCCCCGTGTCCACGTGGGTTTCCTCCGGGTTCTCCGGTTTCCTCCCACAGTCCAAAAACATGGATCAAGTCAATTGAGTTCTCCAAATTGCCCCATGTAGAGTGTGTTGTGTGCGTGTCTGTGTGAGTGTGTGCCCAGCGATAGATTGGCGCCCTGTCCTGGGTGTATCTGCCCAGCGCCCGAAACGTTCTCCCCTGGATGGGCATGGGGAACCCCACCGCGACCCTAATATAGGATAAAGCGGAAGATAATGAATAAATGAATGTTCTAAAGATGTTTTCAGCATGTAGACTGTGTTTAAGTGCAAAGCAGACTGGTTCATGTTTGCCGATTTGAAAGGGTTTGAACATGTACGTACTGTTTTAAGATGGTTGTACTGAACTAGTTTTCTGATTTTGGTCACTAAAATGCTAAAGAGCTTTGTTTAGCAGGTTTTAGCTGCTCAGTTGGGACAAGTTGGTTGGTGCGAGGTATCTGCAGGTGAGTTTTACCTGTTTGTTCAAAAATCCCACAAGACAGGCGGAAACTAGGAAACTGGATTCAAAAAAGGAAATGCACTGTTATATGTGAGCTGGTGGTTTACACCTCATCCATCATTTGCTTATCACAATATTTACTGGATGATTTACAATGTAGTCACTGTTAGCCACTTATAAAACGTATTTTTTAATTATATGCATAGCAAATGTGTTTATGTTTTGACTGCCTTATTCTACCTTAACAAGAAGTGATGATTTTACTGACGATTAGGAACTTGTCTGCCTCTATAAGTACCAGTTATTGTGAAATTGTATTAAACTTTTGAAATGAGTTTTCCTAGTCACGTAGATAACGCAAACATTTTATTTTACTTTAAATGCATGAACATTGAGCTGTTTTACAGCTAATTTGCATTTGTATACTTGTATAGTATATTTAAATGTAAGCGGTAATAACATACCCTGTCACCACTTTTTGAATTTTGTTGCCCGATGGTCCTATGGGGGAAAAATTGAGACCTACTGCATGAGTTTCAAACGATTTGTGTCTGACAAACAAGGCATTATCTACGCGCGTGGTGCTGTTTATATTGCTAAATATTTAGCGTGTATTTTTAACGAATACTTTTGTAACTGAAACCTTAGCCAATCACACAGGTAAATCAAATGAACACTACATATCAAAATAAGAAGAAGAATGAGTAATAACAATAGATGGCTTTTTCAAAGCCATCTAATGATAGAGACAATACATTGCCAACACTTACCTAAACAATTTATTTAAAAAATAGTAGGCGACACCCAAACCCTTTTAATTCAGTAGTAAAGTAGATGCTTTAAGCGACAGCCTGATGTTCAAATCAGTGAGATTACAGATTAGCCATCTGTTTGCTAAACGCGACCAATACATAATAAGGAACTGTTTAGATACTACGTGTTTCTGGCGGAAATATTTCGCTAAACAACGAGTGTCATGGTGGTGGCCATGTGATTTGTCCTCCGTGTCTGTCCAATAAGAAAAAAGAAAGAGACAGCGAGTGCAGCCATCAACATGTCTCTCTGAGTCTATTTTCCTGAGATCAGAAGCTTCTGGGGCTCAATGAGGTCCCCATTGTATACGTAAGTGTCTTTCCTAAGACATTCATTTATAGCATGCTACAAGGGCCAGCTGTCAGATGAGTACATTTCTGCACAAGTATCGGCACATTGTAAGGAGTTGTACGTATTTATTCGTGACCACTTGTTTTACAGATTTCCTGATGAACATGTGAAGCAGTTCGGCCCCTGATTTCTCATGCGAACCGATTTAATACACGTTAGAAATGCCCCTTTCAGATTTCCTTGGGGCATTAAAGGACAACCCCTACTTTGGGGCAGGCTTTGGACTGGTTGGTGTAGGTACAGCACTTGCTCTTGCTAGAAAGGGGGCGCAGATAGGGATGATCTTCTTCAGGAGGAATTATATGATCACTCTGGAGGTTCCCAGCAGAGATAAGAGTTACCACTGGCTGCTAAGCTGGATCACCAAGCATGCCAAACACACACAGCATCTTAGTGTGGAGACATCCTACATGCAGCACGAGAGCGGTCGTATCCACACACAGTTTGATTTCCACCCAAGTCCTGGAAACCATATCATCTGGTGAGTTACCTATTTTCAAGGTTGTAAGGAACCATCAGTGAAAATGTGCCAACATAGGAGTAATTGCTGTTTAAAATGTTAATCAGAAAGAGGATATAGTAAATAATGATGGGCATGGAAATAGTGTAAGAAGTACAGAACTGATCAAAGCTTAGAAATCAACACAATGTTTCAATCAAGACTTTTTTCTTTTTTTGCTTAGACACTTATTCCATTTGGGTCATGCTGGGTGTTGAAACCTATTCCATCTCTTGTTGAGCAAATGGCAGTCAATGCCCTGGACAGGTTTCTGATCTATTACAAGGCAGACACACAAACAAATCAACACCTAAGGACTATTTTGTTTCTAATTTATCAGAATTACACATATTAGGGAACTTGGGAGGACAGACCCTGAGCTATTACAAATCAGTGATTGATGCACTTAGTCTTGAGATTCTGTTAAAAAGTTCCTTTACAACTTAGAAACAAATACAGTTAAATTACAACTTTAATTTTGTATAGAGGCCTCAACCATGATACTATCACCACCATGTTTCACAGCTAAGATAAGTTTCGATTTTAGTTTATTGTTCTTTCTATCCATCTTTTATACATAAAACTGTTTTCATCAATGTCCAAAATCTAAACAAAATTTGTGTTTTTTAAACTGTATAAATTCACCATCTGTTAATAATACTAGTCTACCAAGGATGTTGGGTGCTAACTTAGGTCTTTCATGGTTTTGTGCTAATTGTCATAAATTACCTTTAAACATGTGTGTTTATAAACAATTCAATGCTTTTTGCCATAGGTATGGAAGTAAATGGATAAGGGTGGAACGAACCAGAGAAAAGCAGATGGTGGATCTGCACACAGGGACACCTTGGGAATCTGTGACCTTTACCGCCCTTGGCCGAGATCGGCAAGTATTCTTTAACATACTGCAAGAAGGTAAATTTCATTAGACTTTATCTTGTAACAGCAAGCAATTTATGGGCCAGCATTGATGGGTAGTTCTAAACATTAATGGAATTTTTATTTTTATTTTATTGTTATATACTGTATATATATTGTGTTTAAAGCATGGATCATATACAGAAATTATATTATATCTGTATATATAAAGTACAGACCCCCAGTGATTTACAATCTATTGATAAATAAGCAAGTAATAAACAATACACTATAAGAAGGTAAATAAGTACATATAAAAGTTCACCTATATACACCTATTAATAGCAGTTCTAAATACATATTTTTAATGTAGGCTCTGATTACGCTACTATATAATTGACAAGTCCACAAGATGTTTCTGATGGAATCAGAAACAAGGTTAATGTACTTCTTAAATAGGATCTATAACTATTTGTATGTTGTTTTGCCCCAAGGAAATATGAATAATTATAACATATTGTTAAATCATTAAATTCTCATGATTTCTTCAGAATTTATTACCACAAATATAGAAAAATGTAGAAAAACACAGTCAAGCATTCAGTGGAATTGTGTACAATAGAACACTTAGAATTTTGTGGGAGCCATTTGAAGAAAAACATTTTCTTCCAGTGCAAAAAGAAAAGTTAATTAAGGGTGGGTTTGGTGTAGAACAACTTGACTGATCTTTACAAAGCCATAACTTTAACCCGATGAAACATCTTTGTGATTAACTAGAATAGGTATTGCAAGCCAGACCCTCTTGCACAACATCACTGTCTTAGTTCTTAAAAAGGGAGGGGATCAACATTGTATAAAATGTTAGATATTCTCCTGTAGGTGTAATTAGTATTGTTTTTTTCAAAAGCATATACTGACAGAGCACCTTTATGGTATTTCTCCTGTTTTATGTAGCACGAGAGCTGGCTCTGAAGCAGGAGGAAGGTCGAACTGTGATGTACACAGCAATGGGTGCAGAGTGGAGGCCATTTGGATTCCCACGCCGTCGCCGACCATTGTCTTCTGTTGTCCTTGAAAATGGAATTGCAGAAAAGTTTGTGGATGATGTTAAGGAATTTATCAGCAATCCCAAATGGTACACTGACAGGGGTATGTTAAAACAATTCAGTTAGATGTCATTTTCATCTTAATAAGTATTAAATGTAATTAAAACTTTTTAAATACTTACTTTTTAAAGGAATACCATACAGAAGAGGGTATTTGCTATATGGTCCTCCAGGCTGTGGAAAGAGCAGTTTCATGTAAGACTTATTAGTACACATACTAGATAATAATAGAACACAATGATGGAAATATAAGTTTGGTTAGTACAGGTTATTTATTACAGTGTCAAATACAACAACAACATATACTGGCAACTGTATACATTTGTGCGTTTTTTTAATTTTTATTATTATTATTAGTACAGCCCTTGCTGGAGATTTGGGATACAGCATCTGTCTGATGAGCCTCAGTGATCGCAGTCTGTCAGATGACAGGCTAAACCATCTACTCAGTGTGGCTCCACAGCAGAGCATCATTCTGCTGGAAGATGTGGATGCTGCCTTTGTTAGTCGTGAGCTGATACCAACTGAAAGTATGTTTTTGAACACAATAAGCAACTCTTGTTATTACCTACCTTTTTACCCTGCAATGAGTATGCTATATTTGGTGACTACTAAAATATATCAAATAATGTATAATTTATCCTTAGATCAACCTTATATTAAGACTGCTTTGAATATTTCTATGAATTGTCTATAAATTCTTATTTATTTCCATAAAAAAACTAAATTTGAGCAGGAATTCAGTAGACAGAATTACAGAGGAGTAAAAGAGGTCAACCCCGAAACAGGTAGATTATCAAAAGTAGATAACCACTTTAAGTACCCCGTCTGACAACCAACAACATAATAATAACTAGAACTTCATTCTATTGATGAATGTTGCCTGGCGATTCCACCTCACCTCACCGAGGTTCGTTGCGTTCACCACTGCACACTGATGGAACGATCTTCCCAACTCTGTTCGTAAGGTGGAGTCACTTGGCATCTTTAAATAAACAACTGAAAACACATCACTTTTACAAAAATCTAATGTAAAAAAAAAGGGGTGGAGTGCAGGATAGGATAATGATCAGGTTTGAAAATTCTACAGTGTAAGTCGCTTTGGATAAAAGCACCTGCTAAATGACTAAATGTATAATGTTCCGGCTGCGATATGTACAAATTATTAAAACTATTTTTTTAGCCTAGAAATAATAATTGTTTAAATGCATTTTAATGGCTATTTTTTTATTTCCCTGGTTGAACTGGTAGCAAATCACACAGGCATGGAGGAAATTCAGTATCTTCAGTGAACTTATCAGAATGTCTCCAGAGGAAACTGGAGGACCTTGAATAAACCCACTCAGGCACAGAAAGGACCTTTGTTTGCTCCAACCACAAACTGGTCCGGAGACCTTCTTGCTGTGAAGTGGAAGGTCTAACTGGGAATACATTATGTATACACATTAATACTAGACCAGAATCGCAAAGAATGTTTTTTCAAAAAGATGTTGAAATAAAAGTACTTTAATAATTTAAACGTATTAACTAATTTCAAAATAATTTTTTTTTTAATAGGCTCCTTACTTTGTCTTTCTGTTTTGTTTGTAATTCACAGACCCAATGGCCTACCAGGGCATGGGGAGACTTACCTTTAGTGGCCTTCTCAATGCTTTAGATGGAGTTGCTTCATCGGAAGCTAGGATCGTCTTTATGACTACTAATTTTATTGAGAGGTAAGAGTCAGTTTATCAATTAAAGAAATATTTATTATTCTTTACAATCAGTAATGAATGATGTTCTGCAGGACTATAATATAAGTTATCTATGCAAGTCATTATTTATTCCAACAATAGAAATCGAATAGCAATAGAACGTCTTCCCATAATTACCTTAGTTAGTTAAAATGCTTGATTGTTAACATGTTAATGTACACATTACACTTTTAACTTTAATAGGAAGATACCTTTTAGCCTGTTGTTATTATTGTCTTTATTACTTAATAAAACTGAATATATTGGTTCTATGTAGTTGTACTGTGAATTTTTTTAGTAATAACTCACAATTGTTTTTTCCAAATGCAAAAGACTTGACCCAGCTCTAATAAGACCTGGCCGTGTGGATCTGAAGCAGTATGTCGGTCACTGTACTCACTATCAACTCATTCAGATGTTCCGGAGGTTCTATCCATTGGAGTCTGCAGCTGAGGGAGAAAGATTTGCAGTGTCTGCACTAGCAGTGCACAATGAGCTCAGTGCAGCTCAGGTGCAGGGACATTTCATGCTTTTTAAAATGGACCCAAAAGGTGCTATAGAGAATGTTGCGAAAATGAAACAGTGATTATTCCATGGGAACAGTGGCATGAATTGCAATTGTGTTTGAAATGTTTGTCTTGATCCTATTTCATCATTTAATAATTAAAAAGTAATATTTAAAGATCAAATGTGCATGATTGCCTTTTTTTCCTGTTGTGATGATAGTGACAGTGTTCATATCTATTTAAACTTTTTAGAAATCTGTTAATGAAATGTAATTATATGGGCAAAAATATGTGAAGACCTGAACATTATGGTTACACTATATGTACAAAAATATGGGGTCACATACACAATACACTTTGACATCCCATTCTATATCTGTTCTTTTACACCTAGAACATCTACCATACTTGAAAGTCTTTCTACTAAGTAGAGTGTGGTTGTGGACATTTTCCCCATTCATCCAGAATAATATTTGTGAACATAAATTGTGTCAATTTTTACAGTGCACATTGACGTGAAGATATTGTGTAAATGGGATGACTGTCTTGATTAAGATCATCATCACAGCCACTGCCCAGGACAGGGAGCTGATCTAATGCTGGGCACACACTCACTCACACAAACACACTCTATATGGGGCAATTTGGAGAATTCAATTGACCTTCATCCATGTTTTTGGACTGTGGGAGGAACCCGGAGGAAACCCACACGGACACGGGGAGAACATGGAAACTCCACCCAGATGTGGATTTGAACCAGGAATCCCTAGCGCTGAGAGGCGAACGTGCAAACCACTAAGCCACTGTGCCGCCCCTCACCTCCCACTAACTGCTTAAAATAACTTGCACTCTTTATAGTGCAGTTTGTTGGGGAAGATTGTGATGCCCTTTGGGCATAGAGTGGGGGCGTTTTTTCTTTTTTAACTGCCCTGGCGCATAGCGTTGGCTAAATGTGGTTCTGATGTGAGCTGACTAGAACATCCATCCATCCATTATCCTCCGCTTTATCCTATATTAGGGTCGTGGGGGGTTCCCCATGCACATCCAGGGTAGAATATCTCGGGTGCTGGGCAAACACACATGACAGGGTGCCAATCTATCACTGGACACACTCACACAGACAGACACGTACACACACACTCCACATAGGGCAATTTGGAGAACTCAATTGACTTGATCCATGTTTTTGGACTGTGGGAGGAAACCGGAGAACCCGAGGAAACCCACACGAACACGGGGGGAACATGAAAACTCCACCCAGATGGGGATTTGAACCGGGAATCCCTAGCGCTGAGAGGCGAACGAGCTAACCACTAAGCCACCGTGCCGCCCTGACTAGAACATTCATTCATTCATTCATTCATTCATTCATTCATTCATTATCTTCCGCTTTATCCTCTATTAGGGTCGCGGTGGGGTTTCCCATGCCCATCCAGGGGAAACGTTTCGGGCGCTGGGCAGATACAACCAGGACAGGGCGCCAATCTATCGCTGGGCTGACTAGAACATGTTTAGAATAATATCTTTATAGACTTTCAGCCAATCACTGCACAAACCGCTCCTTCGGTGGGTGTGGTTTGTGTCTCGTACATTGTTATCGTCGCTTTCTGCCGAGCTGACTTCTGAGCTCGAAAACGCCATAAAGTCCTTCCACACGCCGGTCTTTGTTCTGTTCGCGGTGAAGATCGTTTGCGTCACCAGACACTGGACATCACAGTGGCTTTCTTCTGCTGACGTCACACTTGTCGGATCTGTTTTCCTGCACTGATCTGCATTGTTGTTTCCGTCGCAGTTTGATTTGACGGGCCGTGTTGTTATTCGTGCGCTCGCTCGCCCTCCTCCGTTCTAAACCTGTCATGACAGTAGCATGTTTTAATGCAGCATTATTCAGTTAAGCTTACATTTACATTCCAATATACACTGTGTTTTAATCCCACAAGTAAAAGTGTAAAGGGCTTTTATTTACAGTTTAGTCATTAAAGCAACCAGAGATTTATTGGAGGCAAAGGTTAACTTCTCTACAGTATTGTTGTCCTTCCTCCTCCCTAAACAGTGAAATACAAGCTGAACTGAGGACATTTCGGTTGTCTGACAATGTTGAAATGCTCACTTCTACGTTTTTCCAAGACATTTGTTTATAGGCGTTTTTTTACTCCTACTACTGTCAGTCTGAGCTTAAAAAGAGAAGCAGGGGGAAGTCCTGTTGCTCATGGCACTGATGGACGCATCAAGACTGAGGCTGATTTACCTGAGATTACCCTTTCAATGATCCTTTATAAAATGATTTTTAAAGGTTACTACAATCGTCTGCATGAGCTGCAGGTACAGTATGATGTATGCTTTACCAGTTAGTATTTTACATAATTTACAAATGAACACTACTTTTACAGTTGAGAGTAATGTTTTAAAGTGTATAGCATGTAGCAGAAAATGTCTTAATCTTTGTGCACAAGGTCTGACTGTCCTTAACAAACATCGTAAAAGTAAAGTAAAGTGTAAATCTTGTTTTTTCCCCCTATGGTTTGTCCAGCTCTCTGACAAACAGCATTATGGCTCCATGTTTAAAGTAAGTGCTGGCAGCATAAAAACTGTTGTTCTAAGTAGTGCAGAACTGCTCGAGGAACTGTTGCGGAAAGATGAAAAGTTCCCTAGCAGAGGGGACATGACTGCGTGGACCGAATATCGTGATATAAAAGGTTTAGGATATGGTCCTTTTACTGAGTAAGTCATAATTTTGTTCACCATCATATATTTGCTTTAGTATTGTTTACTGCATTTTTTTCTAATTTAATGCATTTTTCAATTTTATCTATAATTAAATAAAGCATATGATTGCAGTTAGTGTCAAAATGTTGGAATTAACAAAACGTCTTTTTTTTCCACCAGAGAGGGAGAAAAGTGGTACAAACTACGTGCTGTGCTTAACAAGCGCATGTTGCATCCCAAAGACTCAATTAACTATGAAAATGTGGTTAATGAAGTGGTCACTGATTTTATCAAAAGGATAAACCACTTGCGCGCATCAAGTGCTACAGGTGACTTTGTGCCCAACCTGTCCAATGAGCTATACCGTTTCTCTTTAGAAGGTATGATTAACTTTACATTTATTATATATATTAGATTACTGTCATGTAAGCATAGAAAAATACTATGTGATACAATGATTGCAATTGGTCCTTAATTTATTTCTCAGCTAAAATATTTTTAAAAGTTTTTATATTTATATATATACATATACATATATATATATATATATATATATATATATATATATATAATATTATATTTTTAATAATATTAAAATGTTTAGCGGCACGGTGGCTTAGTGGTTAGCACGTTCGCCTCTCAGCGCTAGGGATTCCCGGTTCGAATCCCCATCTGGGTGGAGTTTCCATGTTCTCCCCGTGTCTGCGTGGGTTTCCTCCGGGTTCTCCGGTTTCCTCCCACAGTCCAAAAACATGGATCAAGTTAATTGAATCCTCAAAATTGCCCCATTTAGAGTGTGTCTGTGTGAGTGAGTGTGTGCCCA
>JAFMOD010001006.1:780449-801223 GCA_019802435.1 Corydoras maculifer | reverse complement strand
CTCAGCGCTAGGGATTCCCGGTTCGAATCCCCATCTGGGTGGAGTTTCCATGTTCTCCCCGTGTCTGCGTGGGTTTCCTCCGGGTTCTCCGGTTTCCTCCCACAGTCCAAAAACATGGATCAAGTTAATTGAATCCTCAAAATTGCCCCATTTAGAGTGTGTCTGTGTGAGTGAGTGTGTGCCCAGCGATGGATTGGCGCCCTGTCCTGGGTCTATCTGCCCAGCGCCCGAGACGTTCTTTCCTGGATGGGCATGGGGAACCCCACCGCGACCCTAATAGAGGATAAGCGGGAGATAATGAATGAATGAATGAATTAAAATGTTTTATACTATAAACTGCTTGGGAATTTTTGAAATATTATGTACAAATTGCTGTAATAAAATGGTTTGATTCCCAGAAATGTGTCTTTTCTGTGTAAATCCTGCAGCCTGTGAATTGCTGAGCCTGTGAGTGTTTTTCTCTAAGAAAGGGCAAAAAGTGAAATGGAGATTCAAATTTTTTTAAGCCATAGATGGTGTATGCATAAGTGCACTTGTAGTTTTGGTTCCTAGCCAGAGTAAATAACAGGGTTGCAACACTAATAGCATTCAGTGTAAACTTGTGCCAGATCGATGTTGTGGATCTTCCTAATGTAGCAACCTTTGACAGTTACATAATATGTGAAAAATTATTACATAGTATCCATCCATCCATTATCTTCCACTTTATCCTCTATTCGTGGGGGGGTTCCCCATGCCTATCCAGGGGAGAACGTCTTGGGCGCTGGGCAGATATACCCAGGACAGGGCTCCAATCTATTATATAGTATTACATAATAAATTAGTATTACTATGATCAATTTCTGGGCAGCACGGTTTCTTAGTGATTAGCACGTTCGCCTCTCAGCGCTGGATGGATGGATGATCAATTTCTCAGTCCCAGTTTATGGCGTTCCACCCCCCTGCATGATTTAGTGTTAATCCATTTTTAAACACTAAATAATTTTAGGGAAATAGATGCCAACAAACAGTGAATTTCTTAAAAGCAAATTGTAAAGTCCCAAATACATTCATATATTCATTATATATATATATATATATATTCATAATTTTTTTCTAAACCCACTCAGGAATTTCATACATACTGTTTGAGACTCGTATTGGTTGTCTGGAAAATGAGATGCCAGTCGAGACCCAGGATTTCATAAAGTCTATTGGCCAGATGTTTACCTACAGTGTGTATGTGAACCTATTCCCAAAGTGGACTAGCAGTTATCTGCCATTCTGGCAGCGCTATATAGGCGGCTGGGATGGAATCTTTGAATTTGGTGAGTTTTTGTTTTCTCTGTAGTATCTCAAACTATATGCACATATATCCATAAACAGAGTAATACTTTTGCTTACCTTCTTCTTAGCTTGCAAGCTAATTGACAAAAAAATGGATGACATTCAAAAGCGCTTGGATATGAAGCAGGAAGTTGAAGGAGAGTACCTTAGCTACTTGCTTTCCAAAAGCAACTTAAATAAAAAAGATGTGTATGGAAGTGTTGCAGAACTGCTCCTGGCAGGAGTAGACACAGTAAGAATAAAAATAAATCATATATATTTATTTCTGTGTGTGACTTTTTATTAAATTCAAGTCTAAAATTCAACAAACTGTCTGTCCAACAAGACATCCAACACTATCTTGTGGACCTTGTATCTGCTGTCACACCATCCCAAGGCACAGGACAAACTTTATCAGGAAGTGGCCAAAGTAATGCAAGGAGACCGAATTCCAACGGTTAAAGATGTAAGCAACATGCCGTACCTTAAGGCTGTTGTCAAAGAGACTCTAAGGTAGGACTGATTTATATAATCATCATAATATGTATCATAGTGTGGGTCCACTGCAATTGGTCACTGTCACGAATATGGGGAAACAATAATGACCAGAGACATGACTTTTAAAGCACAGGCTTTATTCACAAAATTTCTTCAATTAACTTTTTAACATATGTATAGACTGCTGTAAGTCTTGTGTTCCTACAGCTAATGCTTCACCCCCCAGTGCGCTGTGCCCCTGCCACAGTCACCCAAACCATTGTTTTGAAAACCACTTTAATACGCCATTTAGTGGTGCTATAAAAATAAAAAATATGTGTTGTGTGTAGCAATAACATAAACATTTTACTTTTAGTCTAGTAATCTAAATTGTATGATTATCAAAAACCTTCCAAGGGACAGTGGGTAGGTATTGTGTATTTTGATGGCGCTTTTCCCTATTTTTGTTGATCACTAATAACATTTTTAAATATTAGCCTAACAAAATAATTTAAAATATTGAGGTTAAATGCATAGTTATTATAACCAAATTAAATCCTGAAAAATAATACTTCAATAAAATGTAAATGTAAAATGTATTCTACTTGTAGAAACATTTCACATCACCCCTCGGACAGTATTTCCACAATTAATCATGGATGTGGCAGAATTAATGAAAATATAGATAAATTAAAAAAGAGAAACAAACTATAGACCAAAGTTTGACTTACTATAGTATGTGCATGGTTGGTAGAATCTTATTTCAGTGTAATTAAAAGAGCCAACTGGTATACTTTGTTATTGTTGACAGAGAAAAATGTCAATTTACACTATTTTTTGACTGCTTACAGAATGTACCCTGTTGTCCCTGTAAATGCACGGCTTTTAGAAAATGATGTTGTAATTGGAGGGCACTCCTTTCCTAAACAGGTGAGTCTGTTAGTCAAATTTACTTTAATTTAATCTAATAATTTTAGGTTTATTGGTTTTTAATTACCTTCCTTTATGCTTAGACCAGATTTTCAGTCTTCCATTATGCAATTGCTCACGATGAGACAATCTTTCCTGATCCACTGCTTTTTAAACCTGAACGCTGGTTAAGGGATGGCAGGAAGATACCTCGTCCGTTTAGCTCTATTCCATTTGGCCATGGAATAAGAGGGTGTGTTGGTCGACGCATTGCTGAGCTAGAGATGCATCTTGTTTTGACAAGGGTAAGGAAACCACTGTCCAGGCAGACATATTGAAAATTAAGATGTTTAACTATTGATTTTTTTTTATTATCTAGATAATAAAACTATTTGAAGTGAAACTTGATCCCAGCATTGGAGAAGTAAAAGCACTTTATCGAAGTGTTCTTGTGGCAGACAGACCAATTCACTTTCATTTTCTGAAGCGAAAGGTGGCCAGTTAAAAAGTAACATGTAATTTGAAAAGCATTAATGCAAGTTGATGTACCTGGAGAAATCTATTGGCATTTGGTTCGTGATATACAAAGTATAAAACATTATTCAATACATATAAAAGCTACTAAACGCAAACACCATACAGAAATGAAAACAAGCTGATTTACCAAGCTGATTATAATATAAAATAAAAATGATTCTATTCAATGCCTTTTAGATTTTTACTTAAAGTATGTGCTGAGATTTTGTTACCATAAAATACTCTGTGAGGTGTGGTTTTTGGCTAATATTGATTTCAGTCAGTGTTTTACTTAGAAAGTGTTTTTATTTCAGGATTAATTTCAAGTAATTCTTAAAAAATGAATAATAATAATAATCATTATTTTAAATAATTAATTATTAAAAAATAATTATTTGTGGCAGGTTTTTTTATGGTGTCATTTTTTATGGTGGGTTAAGGGGTGGTTCCTCAGAATGTGTCACTAATTGTAAAAAATGATGTAGTGTGATGGGGCTTTTTTTTTTGCTGGTTTCAAGGCTAACAACCTGGCACATTGACAAAAAGGGCTACCAAACCATGCTGAGGTGCTAAGTAATACCCTCTGGTCCATGGCTAGTTGTTCAGGGCTTCAAATTAAAGCAAGACATAATTGTAGTTTAGAAGACAAGATAAAAAATGAAGTGGCCTGCACAGTCTCCAGTCTTAAAGCTAGTTTGGAATGAACTAGACAGAAGATTAAATAAAAATCCACTGCTGCACATTTGTGGGGAACTTCAATAATGTTGTGATGAACTTTCTAAACAATCACAAAATTTTGTTGTAGCAATGCCTTAATTGCGCTCATGTGTTGTAAATGCCAGAGGTGGTATTTAGCCTTAAAATCTAGATTTAGCTTTCTCAAATATGTTTACAGGTTTATATTTGTATTTAATGTGGTGTGTATATACATTTTTATTAATCTTATAATTTCCAGATTTCTGTGGCAATGAAAACCAGCTGTTACGTTAAAACAGCTGTTACGTTATTGTAAATAAAGTCAAAACAACATGTGTTGGTGTACTTTATTATATACTCTTTACTTATTATTGTTTATTGTTTAGCTATTAACATAATCTAGTTGGGAAGTAAAACTTAATATAGCATATAATATGTTACAACATCCAAAAAGGTGAATGTAATTAAACTAAACACAACTGAACCAAGTGGATCTTAGGCGCATAATTTTTTTATGCTAAAGAAAATTATTTGAACAAATAAGACTTGTACTGAAAGACAAATAATAACAATTTGAAAGACGATGTTGTTTTTTTAAACACTTCAAGTCGCAAGCAAATGTCAAGTGTTAGCAAAAATCACTTGATGGACAAATCTAAAATTTAGGTTGAAGGTGAGTATATATTTTGCATTGTTTTTACTTTATAATGTGTCGTTTTATGTGTGGATGGGAATAAGCGTTGTTAACTGAATCAAATTCCGTGTCTTATTCTGTCTGTTTTCTTTTTCTTTCTTAAAAAACGATCATCGGTCGAACTACAAACATTTGACTGAACCCTTGTTTGAATGCGGTAGCGAATTATGCTCGTTTACACCACACGAGGCAGTAATACGTAGTACGGCTCTCACGAACCTGCCCCGCCATTACATAGAAGAAGCAACGCGATGTTTTTGGTGTTGAGTTCTCGAAACTTTCGTTTATTGCTTTAATAATGTCTGCACCAGGGCGTTTTCCTTTATCTACATTTTGACGTTTTGTGTAACGGAGCTTGTAAATGCCGTTTTTGAATGAAAACGTGGTCGTTGGACAGAAACATATTCAGCCGGCCTGCATAGCCGGAAAGCTTCAACCGTTTGTGTAAACAACTGATTACCTTTATGTTTATGTTTGCTTAGTTTGTTTAACCTTGACTTTGCATAATGAACGTAAATAATATTGATCATATATTGACCATGTATGCAGATGTGTGCGCTGATTATGGGGATTGTATGTAAGTCTTTGAAAGTTTTTTGCCACGTTTAAGTCAATGTTATTTTTGCGGCTTTAAGATTTTTCAGCTTTATTGTGAGCTGTTTTCTTGTTGTTTTTTTAGTAATGGCAGGTTAAAGTTAGTCGTTAATCTTTTTAGCTTTGACTTAGCTAAAGTAACTTAACTTAAAAGCATATAAAATGAATCCCTCAAATGTTTTTGGTGGACAACAATTTCCAGCACCGAACAATGGCAGTTCTGGTGGACCATCGTCAAATCCTGGCTTTGGACAGGGGCCAGCGTTTGGACAGTTTTCACCTTTCGTACAACCTTCAAGTTTTGGTCAGGCATCTGGACTATCGCCTATGTATGGACAAAACACTTCGTTTGGACATGTGTCTACTTTTGGTCAAACCACTGCAACTGGACAGGCATCATATTCACCGGTTTCACAATCTTCTGCATTTGGGTCAACAGCTTCTGGTCAGGCAACACATGGGTTCAGAGCCAATGCAGGTCCTGCTGGGCAAAATCAGACTCACGCCTTTGGTCAGGTTCAAGGATTTGGATCAAGCTCTGTATTTGGGCAGACTTCTGGTATGCAGCCTGTGTCCAGTTTTAGCATGCCTCTCAACAACTTGCAGCCGAATCCTAGTTCCTTCAATGCTGGAGGATCTCAGTCTGGCTTTGTTCAGCCATCACTTTTTGGCAGCGTGAACCCTGGGCAAGGCAGTTCACAGAATGTTGGCTTTGGGTCAAAAAGTAGCTTTGAGCAAATTAATGAAAATGTCTTCAAACCTATTTCCAGTGTTGGTCCTGTACCTCCCAGTTCTCAGCAGTCTGCACCTGCTGTTGGAGTGTTTGGCATGACCAAGCCAGTTACAGGTGGTTCAGACACCGGTGGTAGTTCTACCAGCTCATTGTTCACAAGTGTAAAGCCAGCCTCTGTAGTTTTCAGTTTTGCTCAGCCTGCGGTGTCATCGTTTGCTTCAGTGCCAAGTGTTACCACTTCTCAGACAGGAATAACTGTGGAAAAAACTCCTCAGTTTACATTTTCACAACCTGTTACCACATTAAGCAGCAGCAACATCGCCAGTGCTCCTAATTCCACTTCTGTTTTAAACAGTCCCTCCACATTCAGCTTTTCTCCGAAGGTTCTTCATTGCCAGCCTGAAAGCAAAATGTCTTTCTCCAGTATGTCAGCTTTTGGGCAGCCTTCGGCTGCATTTAAGGATTCAACACCTGCAGTGAACATTGAGGTAAAAGCACGAGAGGAGGAGAAAATGGGCAGTTCTCTTTTTGGGAGTCTTGGTAAAAGCATGAAGAGGAAGGAAGAGCCAGCTGCCTCAAATGTAGGGCAAGAAAAAAGTTCCAAAATTGAAGAATCCAAAGATGAAGGCCCGAGGCAACCATTCAAGCGTACAATGATGAGGAGTCGAGGACCTACAGGAGGGCTCTTTCGGTCTGCCCTTAGTAATGTCATGAAAGAATCAGTCACTGCAACCAAAAGAGAAGTCCGCTCTACTGAATGGACTCAGGAAGACAAACCGTCACTTTCTTGTGCACAAGCAAATATGCCCCTCCCCACCACCCCACCAAGACCTCAGGCTCCCATTAAACATGTTTTGGAAGAGGTGGAGAACGAAATGCTAAGTATGTTTACTTTAAATTTTATACACTAACATAGTGCTTAATTTGTTGCACCTAATTGTTTCTAAAATAAGTTTGTTTTTTTGTCAAATCCACATTTTGCAGATGGACGTTGTAGTTTTACAGTTACAAACTTTGCATATATCTGCTTAATTTTTTAAAGATTAAGTTCTATTTGGGAAGTGGCTAATTATTTGCACTGCAGTGATACTGACCTAGTGATTGTGTATTAGTGTTTGTTGGTGTGAGTGGATCAGACACCACAGTGATGCAATACTAACCTGCTTAGTGGTAGTTCTGACTATTAAAGGAAATGGTTTAAAAGGGTATGTAGATGGAATACATTCTATTATGGTAGACCTAAAAAGTGCTACTAAAATCTTTATGGTATGTCTAGATAAGTGTAGAAACTTACTGAAGTTGCCACAAAGTGTATATTAATTTAAATTTGTGATGTATAACAAATTTAACTATGTCAAATTTAATGATTAACATGTTTATATCTTTTCTTAGCTGCCAAACCCAAAGCTGAGAAAAGCACCCCAGTTCGAAGAGCTCAGCGTAGTGAGAGCACAGATAGTCTGGCTGGGCTGTCACCTACTGACCTCACAGTTATACATTGCAAGGGAATTCCATCCCAGCTAAACAGGAAAGAGCTAGTCAGAAAACATTTTGAGCGCTTTGGTCAAATAACAAGAATATACTGCAGACCTGAAAAGATGCTTGCAATCATTCACTACAAAGATCATGTAAGTGTGGTATACTTCTTCTTCATAGATACTTCTTTACAGTCTTAATATGTAGTGTGTAATATATATATACACTGCCACACACACAAATATTACGTTGTATTAAGGATGGGAGATTTGGATCACTGCTCAAAGTCTTTACCAAACCATCTCAAAGAATCAGTGGTGGCCAGTCCATGAGCGAAAATGATTTCAAACCACTTGATTTTACAATTTGTGTTCAATTAGTCTTGTTATATGCCCCTGTAATAAGAAAAGAAACTATGCATTGATGGAATAACCTGGTAATTCGGTATATTCAGGTCGTCAGCTGACACATGTCATTGCTGAACACAGATGACCAACTGCAGCAACCCCGGATTATAAATCCAGGTGGTGACCGTTTTTGACCAGGCAATGTGTATGTGTGATATACTCTTTACAAATATAAATTTATTGTTTTTATTTTAACCACTGTCCAGGAGTCAGCAGCAAAGGCAAAAAAGAAGGGCAAAATGTTCCACAATAATCCAGTTCAAATTTTTTGGCAAAAAAAGAGATCAGGTTTGTACATGGTTATAATAACTGTTATGATCATTTGTACATAATTTGAATTTCTCTGTGAGATCAGTGTAATTATTAATAAGAAGATCATGTTGTGCTTCGTTTTTTTTTTTTTAATATTTTATTTAATAAAAATAGGTGAGGTAACTACAAGACCTCCAATGGGTGAAAGTATTAATGAAGAAGAGCCAAAGCCGGAAAGCCCCCAGGTCACTTTCCAGAGGAAACCGCTTCCCAGAGCTCCAATTGTCAACACCTCCAGCTCACTTTCTAAGGGGTAATCAGTTCAGAGTGCTAGCTGTGGCCAGTTGGTGTTTATTCATTGTCACAAAGCAGCTATATTTTTAAAAAGATGTGTCTTTATGATGACTTGCATGCATCTTATAGCAGAAATTTTCAGTTCTGAATTTTTAAATGTGTTGTTTTGCTTTAACTGGGGCAACTTTAGTGGATATGTTATGTCATAATTTTTATTGATTATAATATATTTTGTTCTTTTAGGTCCCCAGTAAAGAAAAGCTCTGTAGCCAAAACCCTCCAGTTTGATCGCGAACACCAGCAGAATGTAAGCTCAGAGGGCCAGAGCCTCGATCGACCTGTGATTAATCTGCCTTCATCTTTACAGCCTCTAATTGGACAAATAGCTGAGAACACAGAAGAAAAGTACCGTCTTCTTGAGCAAAGAGACAAGATTCTACGACAATGTAAAATGATTTGTTTTCAGTTAAAGTATCATTGACTAAGCTGTTTAAAATGTATATCATACAAGTTGCCAACATGATTTTTTGTTTTTCATTTCAGTGAGGCCAAAGAGGACAGACTTAGACATGTCTAAAGTGTTTGTGGGCACGTGTCCTGATATGTGCCCAGAAAAGGAGCGCTACATGAGGGAAACCCGCAACCAACTCAGTGTTTTTGAGCTCATTCCAGATACAGAAAAGGTTTTTCCTTTTTTTTAAAAGCTTTATTTCAGCAACTTCAGTCACTCACTGGAAAGAAACTGGGGTTATGTGATGTACAGATTGACACATTAAAAAAAGATTTAGGTTACAGTCGCAAATTAGAATTTTCTGTTTAACCAAAAGATACATAGTTTTGGAGGTCAAGGTTGATGTGCTAAATATTTTCTTAAAATTTAAATCTCTGTTTATTCTTTAAGTCTTACATTTCTGACTTTTAAGCTTGACATTACATATTTGTCATACTTGTTGTTGTAGTGTAAAATTTAAGTCAATTTTGGGACATGGCTAACTGTAGATTAATTTCAAGGGATCTGGAAGTTAATAATTCCACTAAATTTTCACTCAGTTTTAATTTCTATATACAGGTAGATCATTACGCTGCTATTAAAGAATACAGCAGGTCCTCTGCGGATCAGGAGGAACCTCTACCTCATGAGCTGCGGCCCTTGCCAGTACTTAACATGACTATGGAGTACCTAGTGACTCAAATAATGGACCAGGGAGAGAGCAACTATAGAGAGTGGTATGATTTTGTTTGGAACAGAACCAGAGGAATTCGCAAGGTGTGTTGAATTAGTGGGTTATTGTAGGGGAGTGGTGACTTCATATTACCTGAACTCTTTCTTTCTATGATCCACAGGATATTACCCAGCAGCATTTGTGTGACCCATTGACCGTGTCTCTGATAGAGAAGTGCACTCGTTTCCATATCCACTGCTCTCACCATTTGTGCCAGGAGCCTATGATGTCTTTTGATGCCAAGATCAATAATGAAAATATGACCAAGTGTCTCCAAAGTTTAAAGGAGATGTATCAGGATCTGGCTACTAAGGAAGTGTACTGCTCCAGTGAGCCAGAGTTCCGCCAGTACAATGTACTGCTGAAACTCAATGATGGTGATATACTTCGGTATGTTACGGTATTTGGAGATGTTTCTATAAAATAAAATAATAAAAGAATATATATATATTTATGTGTGTGTGCGTGTATGTATGTACTTTCTTTTGTAATAAATCCTATATTATCAGTTTATAATGTTTATAAAGTTTTATGTATTGTTAAACAGAGAGGTGCAGCAGTTTCGCAAAGAGGTGCGGGACTCTGCAGAAGTGAAGTTTGCAGTACAAGCCTTTGCAGCCCTCAACAGCAACAACTTTGTCAGGTTTTTTAAATTAGTGAAGTCAGCATCTTACTTGGCAGGTTGCATCCTCCACAGATACTTTAACCAGGTGAGTAAAAATAATAACACCTGTGGGTTCTGACGAATACAGCAAACATTTAAAGATTTTTTCACTTAAAGATTTATTATAACTACATTATTGAATATATATATATATATATATATATATATATATATATATATATATATATATATACATATATATATACATATATATATACATACACGCACGCACGCACACACAGAAGTGCTTTTATACTGTGTTTTATTTTATTTTTTGTTTTGATGTCAGATAAGACATGCTGCACTTAAGACCTTGAATACAGCCTACACTGTGAGTTTGCAAAGGTGTACCATGTTTCCTGTGGAGGACCTGGTTCGTATGCTTATGTTTCGCAGTACTTCTGAAGCTACTGACTTCCTGCAGCTTTATGGGCTAAATATTACAGACGGGTAAAGCATCTTAATTCTGTTTACTTTCTTGCAGTGTTGGCCTTTAATAGCTTTGGGTCCCAATGTATACAGTATTGCTCCTGCTTAGGCATGTTTGTACGTTTTTGCATTTTAATTTTCTAGGGTGGTCGAGTTAAGCCGCACGGCATATCAGGAACCAGATCTACCACTGCCCCAAAAGAAGTCTGTAGCCATTGAGAAAAAGAAAACTGTGCTGATAGGGGAGGTTGTGAATGGAGGCCCATTGCCAAACCCACCAGAGCACACACCAATATGCAGCTTTGATTCAAACAACAAATACATAGGAGATGCTGCTTGTATAATAGAACAATCACCCGCTGTTTCCAAAGGTTTGTATATATATATATCTATAAAATAGGTTTATTGTATCACCATCACAGCTTATAAACAATTTTATGGCAGAAAAAAGTTTTTTAGTAGTTTGGGTTTTGTTGGCATAATAGTTTTGCTTCAGTTGGTCATTTTGATGCTCAGCAATGCTGGCAAAAAGTGGTGTGTAAACCTGAATGTATTAATGTTGAGTTTATGCGTTTCAATTGTTATTATTTGTTGTTTGTTTTTCTGGTGGTGTACATTTTGTTCACATTTTATGGCTATTTTAAACTCTTAAAAACCTAAAAATTTTTTACATTTTTATGTTGCTGATATATGATTGTGGTTATTTAAAACCAATAATAGAAAACAATGTGATGGCCTAAAATCTCCCTGTTTTCTTACAGTGGCTTTTTTTCAGCGACAGGAAGTAAGACCTATGGTTGAAGTTGAATCAAGACCTCAGCCCAAAATCAAGTCTTTGGTAGAACAGAAGTTAGCCATGGAGCCTCCTGCATCAATGGAACAGCCTGAAGAGGCACCGGAGCCTGAGAAGACTGTTCAACACATTTTACCAGAACCAGCAGTAAACACCCAGCCTTTGTTTAAGCCCATCTTTCAGCCCCAGGTTAATAGACCTCCATCTCCTAAAAAAGTTCCGCTGTATTCTGATCAGGTATGCAGGAATATTGAAATATTACAACTATACGATGGTTTACAAATTGCAGCTTGTGCTGCTTTGCTGAAATAATAAAATATATTTTGTGTTATTCTGTGTTCCCGTCAGGATATTTTAGCAGAGATTGAGTCTATAGTGAATGATGTTGTGGAAGCTGAAGTTTCAAACATAGCTGATAATGGAATTGAATATGTCTCTTCAGCTCTCAGGTATGCACACATGACCTCTTTTAAATATACATAATCTAAAAAGTTATGTCTCACATAAGTTTGTAAACATAAGTTGCAAGTGCAATTCCTCTATTCTATTGGCTTTCAGCTACGGACTGCAGTCATATTTTATGTAAATATATAATTTAGATGAAAAGTATATCCAAGGGCATCTAGTACACCCTATATAGTGTTGTTTTTTTTTGATGTTTACTTCAATGGTAGCTTTTCAAATGCTATAATATTACCACACATTACTGTTTTATTTCACATTATTCTAATTGTATGCAGAGTGAGTGAGAGTGAGCTGGAGGTGGTGATCGGTGAGGTTTTGACTGAGATGCTGAAAGAACTGTGTGCTTCTGAATTCAAAGATGAGCAAGAAAAAATTGCTGAAATTAAGTAAGTGAATAATAAATTTTGCAGACTCCGATAATCAAGTGCTGTTTCACTAAATGTTACATGTTTAGCTAACTGTACCAGTGGTATGATGGTCCAAAATTCAACTTATCCAATTAATTTACTTGACTGAAACTTACTTTACACATTATTTACAACTGTACAATATGGAATACTGCTACATTGTGAAATATGTCACTGTTTATTGGTTCTCTGTGGTTTGCAGTATGTCACACATTTTATCAATTTGCGTTGCCCTTTTTAAGAGTTTGTATGTTTATATTGCAGACGGAAACAGGAACTTGAGGACTTCTTGAACAAGACGAGTTTAGAGCTGTGTACTAAAATTAATGATGAAGTTGTTTCACAGTGCACCCAAGAAATAGCTGCTGCAGAGATAAAGTTAGTATAAATCATATAAAAATAAATGTGATTTAATATTTAAGTACTGTTTACTTCTCTAGTTTACATTTGATGTTGAAGGTACTGTTTAGGGTTTAGGGTGTGTGTATATATATATATATATATATATATATGTATGTGTGTGTGTGTATGTGTGTATATATATATAAATAAATATATATATATATATATATATATATATATATATATATATATATATGTGTGTGTGTGTATATATATATATATATATATATATGTTAGTGTGTGTGTGATGATATTTTTCTCATGATGTACAAATTGTGGGCTAATTTCTTTAGATATGCATTGGAGGAAAAGGCTGCACTACTGGCTTGTTGCACAGATGCGGTGTGTTGGAGCTTGATAGAGGAAACCCTACAAGTGGAGATTGATCAGATAGCAGAAGAAGTTTTGGATACTGAAAAGCAACTAATACAGAAGTTCATTAAAAGGTTTGTCAATCCTCTTAACTGCTGTACAGGTTGAGCTTGCTTTGTACTTTCTATGTAAATGGTGACCTCTTACTGACTTTTTGATGTTTTCTTTTTATTGTTAAATATAAATCATTGATTGCCTTGAGTTTTTGTGTTTTGGTTTAGGTGGCGTGATGTTGTAACAGTACGCAGACAGTTAAAGCGACAGATGCGTGGATTCCCTGCTGCTCCCTGTTTTGTAGACCCTTGTTTTAAGGTGAAGGCTTTGGTCCCAAGTGCCCCCATCTTTCAATCCAAAGACACTGTGAGACGAGGATTCATTGACTTTGGCAACACTGGGAACATGGTTGTGTCCTGTACAAGGTAACTTTAATACCTTTGTCACGTTTCAATTCATTTCACATGTATACAGATTTAAACCGTGTGTGTCATTTTCTTGGTTTTTAGATTATGTAAAACAAGAAATGATACACTTCATCAGATGCGTGTGAACTACTACTACAATTTGTTATTAAGGTTAGTTTTTTTTGTGTATTTCTTTATTAATAAATTCATTATTTATATAAAAAAAGTTTTTTATGTTTGGTTTCTAGCAAACATATGTGGACTCCTCTAGATCTTCCAACACTGGTGACTGAAAGCACCCCCGATCCACCTGAAAGAATTTTCTGGAAAGCTACTCTGCTTCTTCCAAGTTACCAAGATGATATTAACAGGTAAGACATTAACCAATTTGTATAGGTGCTTTAGGACAACGAGTGTGACTTAAGATTTTTCATAATGTGAAGCTGAAGCATTGCTAATGAATATAAACTTTTAAATAAAACTATATATTTCCATTAAAAACTGTTCACACAACACACTCTAATCTGATTAACTCAACCCGATTTCTATTGACTAGTGGGTTTACAGTTTACAAATAAAGCAAATGTCCAGTGTTTTGTAAAACAAATATTATTGATTTAACTTCTAAAATGTATTTTGAAATTATATATACATTTTAAAATGTGTGTGTGTGTGTGTGTGTGTGTATATATATATATATTTTTTTTTTTTTTTTTTTTAATTGGAGGTAACACCAAATAAAAGCACATTAAATATTAAAGCTCTTGGTTTAATGCTTTAGCATGTTGAAAAAGTGGTTAGAAGTTAAGCTGGGTGGTGAAGAGAAGATGGAGGTGAGTATGAGCGAACAAGAGGGAATACAGGAAACCCTTGTTCTGAGTAACAGCCTGAGAGATTTTGGAGCAAAGACCCACAAAGTTCATATTTGCATAAAGGTAGGATGTTTTCTGTAATACAATTATCACAGAAATCTATGTTAAGTGTAACATCATAATTTAATTAAAAACTATTTACATATAGCTTCACACAAAAGTTGATTTGCACCTTTGGCTAAGTTACTAGTTTTGTCTTTGTTTGTTCTTGAGTTGGCTTTCTGTCCTGTTTTTAATTATCATATATTAAAAATGTGTTTAGATAAAGCAATTTAATAGTTAGTTAACTGTTAAATTATTTTACAGTAAAACAATAACCAATTTATTTTTAACCTGAGATCTTTTGTTTTATAGTTTTGGATATTTTTTTTTACTAGACCTCCAATTTTATGCTGAAACTGACAGTATACCAGCACGGCTATAATTAATAATTTTAAAATTGTTCAAAATCACGTTTTCCCTAACTATGTCCATGACGTGTCTATGAGTATACTTACTTATTTCTCGAAACTCAGGCATTGAAATTAAGCATAATTTTTCCCTGCATGCAGGTGAGCCATGGGCCTTTGAGTAAAATTGGTCAGATCCAGCTGGAGGAACAGAACCAGCTTTTGGGCACAAGTGCACTACTGATGCTCCTGCCCCCTTACTACAGCACTGAGGATAATGAAGTAGATCTACATTTACTCTCGGCTCTCCTCCAGCTAAAGCAGGTGCAGCAGGCTAGTGGCTGGCAGACCCCCTTGCCCCTTGCGCTGCTCATACCTAGCCCGCTGGAGGAACCAATTTCTGACCACAAGTTAGAAAAAGGTAAATATAACAGCAGATTTAAATATTAAAGTGTAACTTCTAATCTAAAGACAACGCAATGCATATATTATTGGAAAATATGCAGAGTGATCAGTATATATATTATTATTATTTAGTGCACTTCTACGCATGTTAATAATACACTTATTTCATATTGTGTATTTAAGTTTAAATGAAATTTTTAAAATTTGAGTCAACACAAATAATCAGGCTTTAACGATTGTTAAATTTTGACAAGCCTGTTTTATTAACTGCATGTTTAGGCTTTATTGATTACTTAGATTTTAGTTAAAATGACTGGTTATTGTATTTGCTGGGATGATACAGTGGTGGAACATTTAGTGCTTTTGCTTCACATCAACATGGTTTGTTGGTCTGCATGTCCTCCATGTACTCTGGTTTCCTCCTATACTTCAAAGACCTGTCTATAAAATAATTTGAGATGCTAAAAAGAATTTCCATGTGACTGATCATTCTGGTCGGAAAATAGCCAATAATGCCAATGTGTGAAAGTTTAAAATCTAAAATGTGTTTCTTAAAATCACCCTCTGTGTTAACTTATTCCTTTTTGATTCTTTATTTTACAGATTTAAAGTTGAAGACATTGGTTCATGATGGGCTCATTTCAGAGTACATCTTCATCCATGTTTTAGGGACCATCACAGATTTGCAGGGATCCAAACAGGTCAGTATAATCACTTTTTAAGACCTCTACATTTAGTTCAAATCTTTAAATGTGTATCTAATGTTTTTTTGATTACTCTTCAATAGGTTGAGGAGGCTGTTCGCTGGTTAGTTGCTCGTTCTCCAGCCTCTTCAGATCTGTCCTCTCAGCCACTGCTGCAGTTTGTAGAAGGAGGGTTATGCCACGAGTTTTATCGCAGGTTCCACCATGATAAGCAGGAAAGGGCAGCAGCGACTCTTCGTTGCCAAGAACCTGAAGCCATCATTCAGTTGTTTAATAGCGTGTTGGCCTTTCTGGCAAACGTGGTCAGTTCTGAGAGGCTGGCTTCAATCTCCTGGCCACCACCAGAATTCTCGCTGCCTGAGAACAGAGAGCTGATGCCTCATCCAACCTGGAATGACCCTCAGCATTTAGCCTGGCTGGAAAGAGCCATCCTCAGTCTTCAGCTACCTGACTGGGACTTGCCTTCTCAAAACGGTAGGTTATATTGGGAATGGGGTGCCATGTATTGTAAAATATTGATTATACATAGGTCGCGAGGGAGTGAGAATTGATATTATTTATAAAACAATATTTTCACAATGTCATTTAAGTTTTTTATTTATTTTTACAAACTTATGCCATTATTTAGCTAAACATTGTGATTTATTCATTCATTATCTCCCGCTTTATCTTCTATTAGGGTCACGGTGGGGTTCCCCATGCCTATCCAGGGGAGAACATCTTGGGCGCTGGGCAGATAGACCCAGGACAGGGCGCCAATCCATCGCTGGGCACACACTCACTCACACAGACACACTCTATATGGGGCAATTTTGAGAATTCAATTGACTTGATCTCCATGTTTTTTGGACTGTGGGAGGAACCTGGAGGAAACCCACGCAGACACGAGGAGAACATGGAAACTCCACAGAGAAGGGGATTCGAACCGGGAATCCCTAGAGCTGAGAGGCGAACGTGCTAACCACTAAGCCACCGTGCCGCCATTGTGATTTATAGTTGTTTAAAAAACTTGCTTTGCTTGCAGTTTCACCCAGATAAACTGAGCCTATTCGCATCCTGCAGTTTACTTTTTATTAATGCAGAAAAGCTTCGCTCATGGTTAAAACACCACTATAAAGTATAAGTTAAACAACTACATTATTAATAGACAGTGAATTGTTCACCATTTTGGTGGACTTTTAATCGTGATGGCTAAAGTTTATATTATTAAGTTATGTTGGTAAATCAAAAAGCCTTGTTTGTAACATACTAAAGCATTTTACTTTTTTAATCCAAACAGCACCATGGTCCAGTTTGTGTAGATCTATATTCCAATACGTTTCCCGGATCCCCAGCTCTCTCCAAAGCCAGCCTCTTCTCATGTCTCATCTGGAGAACCTGCTAGCCAGACTACAAGTACAACATTCATGCCAACAAGACTATGAGGATCTGGATTGGGGAGATCAAAATGGTGGACCTTCATTTAACAACATCCCCTGGGATGATATCATCATTCTCTGCATTGAGCATCGTCTGAAAGACTGGCATGTACAAAGCAGTTCAGTAGCACCAGGTGGGAAATGAGGTTGTAATGGGTTTTAACAATCACAATCATGTTTCTGTTATTAAAACGTGTTGATTTTTCTGTAACAGGTGACATGGCTGAGCAAGAGGAAATTTTGGTTTACTTTTTTAAAGATCAACTCAAAGGCTTTCTGCCACCACAGAGCTGGATAGTGGCAGTAAAACAAACTCACAAAGAAAAACAGCAGAACATAGATGGGTGAGGTTGTGCTTGCATTTTTAGATTTTGCATTAAAGTTGTTCCAAAATATAAAAAAAAACATTTGCTTGTAGCATTTAATACATGTAGATGAATTAGAAGTGACCAAACATTTAGTATCAGAAAACAAGATTAAGCGTATTTACCCTTCTGTTGTGTAAGAACCACTATTCTGGTAGCTTAGAGACATTGGGCTATTAATATCACGTTTAGTGGTTTAAACCCTAAACCCCAACAAGTCCTCCAATTTCCCAATGTAGATCGCTGAAAACATATAACCCTCATTGGTCCTGAGTTGCTGTATGAAGGCTAATCTGTGCTCTGACCCCAAACTATTAGTTTAAAATACTTTTAAGTGGTTGCAGATAAAAACATCTACCAAATAACAAAGACATGATCTAAAGATGTAATGTAAGTAAAGTTACATGGCACTTGGGACCAAACTTAGTTTGGCATTTCCAGTGGTATCTTTAATGTTAACCAATGAATGCCCAGCATAATACTTTCTGCCTGTTTTCTGGTTGAACTGTAATACATGGACAAAAGAACTGAGAAAAACCTTTTAATCATTCAATTTACGTATTTCATTTAGTTCTGTTCACACAGGTGTAAAATTATTAAAGAGTTGGAAAATGTACTGGGCTTGTTTGTTACACAGTATTTACATATCACTAAAATTTAACTGTATTTGGTCATTTGCTGTTTGGTTGTTTATTTAAGCTTCAGTTCATGTTCCCAGGTCAAATATAAACTCCATTCGTACACTGACTCCAGCCACACGCTCTCCCAGACTGAAGCTGTTCCAAAGTCACATAGAGAGGGATGAGGGCCCATCTGTGTTAGATATTACTCACACTCCTACACCTCAGGAGCTGTTGCCTCACCGTCTCCTCTCCAGCATTCAACAAGAGAAAATTCGCAGTCAGAAGTAACAAAGACTTTAGTTATTTGACATCACATGAGAGATTTAACAACTTGTATTTAGAAATTAATTAATTAATTTCAGATAAATTCCTACTATGTTAAGTTGAACATTTCTGCTGTGTTAAGGTTTGAGGAGCAGCTGCAGCACTGGTTAACCATGGATTCATCAGAGTCTGTCTCTCTGCCTCTCTTCGTGCCCTCTACACTTCTGTTTGTGCCTGAGATTCTGCTTTCTGAGAGACGTAACATTCTGCCTGCTGTCCATCCTTCAAAGGTGAGTATGAGTAAAATCTCTTTAGTTTGGTTTCCTTATTGCTGCTATTTACATGCGATTTATACTGTAACATACAAAAGTTTTAGTACATTTTATCAGTTCCACATGCCAATAAAGATTGACTTTACAGTTCTATAAAAATCTGTTTGTGCACTACAGTACATACTGTTATTCCCTTTCTCTCTGTTCTCTTATGGTCAGGACCTATTTGGTGGGTGCATTATTCCTGTCCCAGCAGTGTCACTGAGGTGTTTAAATGAAACTACTGCTGCACTAAAACCCCCTAACCGCATCAGTGTCAATGCAGAACTGACAATAAATAATACACCACCCAAATTTAGCTGTTTTGTGATTGTGTTCTGATCAACAAAGAAAAGAAAACCAAGAGGAAACATATGTTCTATAGTCTGTAATTGTAAAACTACAAAGTCCATCTATTTGGTCTATAAAAAATCTTCCTTTTTATGTGATTATTATTATTTTTATAATTTAGGGTTGATGTAGAATTTTTGTTAATTATTAATTGGTGCATATTTTTTACTGTATGAGCTAAAGTGTATCATTACATTAATTAATCAGCGTTTTTACATTCTTTTGAATGTACTAATATTTGTAATGTTTGTGAGGTTTTTATTATTTTGTCATTTTAAATAATTTAATATACAAAATAACCACTTGTAAATGGGTAACATGAAAAATCCTCATACTACATGTGGTAAGATTTTTTTTATTTAAAAAAAAAAAGTTTTTTTAACAGATTCACACTGCTGCATTCTTTAATAAAAGACGTATATAACAACTTTCAGTGATTACATTCTTCTTATTATTTTTTTTACATTAAGTAAACAAGAGACAATTAATATGTATAATTTGATTTAATCTGATTTATTTTGTTGATCTTATTTCAGGGAACGATTGCAAATGATACCTCTGGGGTTTCAACTGCTTATAGAAAAAGTGAATCCATGTCGCTGGCACAACGAATGGAGGAGCTTGATAGGCTGATCCTAGCAAATCAGGAAGAGGAGCTTGCATGCAGCCTCAAGCTAAACAGTCTGTTTGAAATGGTGGAAGATTAAACACTGCACATCTGCTGCTGTTGTCTTTAACCACTGACTCCTGAAAAGTTAACTGAAAAGTTTTACATGAAGTTGACGAACAATATAGAATATTTGAAAACATTTTGTTAATGATTTTGTTTCAAATGCTGAGTTGTTTTTGGAATTTTGTTTAAAGCTGTTAGCATGGTAATATTTTAACAAAAACTAAACAATAAAGTTGATTTTTTTTTTTTTAAAAAAAGAAGAAAATATACATATTTTTTCATCGTCCCTCACTGACTGGCATAGTAAAACCTAAAGATGTGATTCATCCAGCTGGTTGGGTTTTTGTGTCTCTCAATCAGTGTATTTTATAGCTTATAATATCGATGCATTGCTTGGTAAACAATACTGAGAATCGTATTAAAATTATAATTGAACAGTGTATACAGTTGATGGCTTAAAATATAGCCCTCTGTTAGACAACTAATGATAAACCAGATCAGTGCATTGTTGGTCACTATAAAATTTTACAACTGAACTGAGTTATCGAATCCTCTCCAAACTGTGCAAAGTTGGTGAGTAATCTATGAGATTAATAGTTGTAATGACATAAAAGCATTTCAGACCGCATGTAAGGTTCACGTTTTGCTCCTTTTAAAGTCAGTACTATACCTTTTTAACTAGATGTTAACTGGTACTGCCATAACCATGGACCAAGAAACAAGCATATCACTGCTGAATGATGATGGTGCAATCACAAGCAACATCATTGACATTAAAATCATTTTATGTTTGTTTTTATGTTATGAATTAATTTGGCAAACTCAGCTGATGCTGAAAGAAGTTATCTAGTTGTCCTCCACACTGAGGTTTTTTTTTTTTTTTTTTTTTT
>JAFMOD010001006.1:725841-775337 GCA_019802435.1 Corydoras maculifer | reverse complement strand
TTGTGCTTGTTTGTTTTTATATTTGCATAGTGTATATTTATATGCACTATATTACATTAAACACAGTGATGGATTGGCGCCCTGTCCTGGGTCTATCTGCCCAGCGCCCGAGACGTTCTCCCCTGGATGGGCATGGGGAACCCCCCCCACAACCCTAATAGAGGATAAAGCGGGAGATAATGAATGAATGAATATTACATTAAACACTACCTACCTGGAATAAAATAGTTTAATATTTAATCACATTTAACTACTTTTTTCTATTTAAATTAATCTTTTGCACTTCATTACTAATATGCACCTGTCCCTCAGGTGTGTGCGCAGAAGAGGAGGTCCTTATAAGACTGAAGCAGTGACAGACCTTACTAACTGGAGACTTAGTAATGTGGATGGCAGACAGACATGGAGTTATTCCACCGATGAAGACAAAAGAGAGCAAACCATGTTGGAGGCTCACTCTGTGGGTCTGGACACGGTATGCATATATGACAAACATGCAAACAAAATGCATCACTAATTTGTTTTACCCTGATTTAATTTAATTTATTCTGTAAGATGGCAAGATCTATAGTGTTTAATGCTGCACTAAGATCTAAAAAGGTTTTTGTTATTTTACATGTGTCAATATTCACAGCTATGGCAATTAAAATGAAAGAAGTTTCATGTGGATTTATGTCTGGTTTATCCTTATTAAATTTCTGGTTATGTTTCATCAGAGTAATTTTGTTCCAAACTCACCTGCTGCACAAACAGCAGTTGAAGCTTCTCAGAAGGGAATGAAGTTTTACAGTTGTCTCCAGGCAGAAGATGGTCACTGGGCTGGAGATTATGGTGGACCTCTGTTTTTGCTTCCTGGTACTGCGAAGTAGTAATTAGTAATGTGTTAGAGTTTTCAAAAAAAAAAAATTTAAATCAATGCAATTAAGTATGCTGGTGTGTGTTTTTAAGGTCTTATTATAACTTGCCATGTTGCAAAAATCCCTCTGCCTGAGGCATGGCAGAAAGAGATGGTCAGGTATCTACTTTCAGTGCAGCTACCAGATGGAGGCTGGGGTCTGTAAGTTAAATCTTCTTACATGTTTCACTTCCAAAATTCCCACAACTATCGGTATACTAGGTTTACTGCTAGGATGTTACCATCACATATATTCTTAATAATAATAATAATAATAATAATAATAATAATAATAATAATTTAGAATAAACAAAAAATAATACTGAAGATTGTATAAATTATGTAAACATCATGCCAGAGATAACCCCTTCCATTGTGCCATTAATTAATAGGTCTTTTTCTTAGACATATTGAAGATAAATCGACTGTATTTGGCACAGCCCTCAGTTACACCACATTGCGAATTCTGGGAGTTGGCCCAGATGATCCAGACATTATACGGGCAAGAGTGAACTTACACAGCAAAGGTCTGCTGTTAAAACACAACAGAAAATATGTTTTATTCATTAAAGGATTCAAAGCTGAAGACATTTCATTAGGCTAATTTCAAATGCTATATTTTACAGGTGGTGCTATAGGTATACCCTCTTGGGGAAAGTTTTGGCTGGCCATTCTTAATGTGTACAGCTGGGATGGGATGAACACTCTTTTTCCTGAGATGTGGTACCAAAATTAATTAGTCCTCATGAGATATTTACTATTAAAATGCTTCTGTGGTAATTTACAATGAATAAAATGTAATATTCACCTAGGTTGTTTCCATCATGGATGCCAGCACACCCCTCCACTCTCTGGTGCCACTGCAGGCAGGTCTACCTTCCTATGAGCTACTGTTATGCTGTCAGACTTTCTGCACAAGAGGATGAGTTAATTCTCAGCCTAAGACAGGTGCACCTACACACACACACCTGTAGATGGAACTAGAGTTGCATGTGAACAACAGTTTCATTGAAATTTTTTGAGCAGATTGAAGTTTGCTTCAAATGTTTGTTTTTGTTGCTGAGGTGTGTTACAGACATTCTTGTCACACTTTGCCTGAGAATAACAAGATCTTAAGCCAATGTGGACCATAGTGATGTAAAGGAAAATTTGAGTATGTTTTTTATTTTGTATTTATTCCATCATAATGGTCACAAAAGTTTATTTAGTAAAAAATTACACAAAACTGCTTCATATAAATATCAAATTCTGTGTCCTATTGTGGAGCAAATTTTATTATACTGTCATGGATGAAAAAAAAACTTTTTTAGAATACATTATCTTAGAATTGTAGCGTTTTATTCATCAGAAAATTAGAAAGGTAAATTTGATCATCAGACGGTCTTATATTGAATTTAACCTAATATAACAAGTTAGCACATTCCCTCTCAGCGCTGGGCATTCCCGATTCGAATCCCAATCTTCTCCGGTTTCCTCTCACAGTCCACTAACATGGAATAAGGTAAATTGAATGCTCCAAATTGCCTCATGTAGAGATTGGTTCTTTGTCCTGGGTGTATCTTACCCTAGTAGAGGATTAAACAGAAGATAATGGATGGATGGATGGAATATAAAATGTTAAATGTGTAAAAAAAATAGCAATCCCATACTGTATATGTAGGAATCATGGGGGTAAGTATTAATCAGGTAATGCTACACAAATACCCTTGATTAATTGATCATTTGTTATTGTAATTATTTTAATAAATGCAGAGGTTTTAGTACTTTGCTGGTGTGGTGCATTCAGAGAACAGACAGGAAGGACCTTAGAAAATACCGTGACCACCAAATACCATGGTCAAAATGAGTGGTTGTTTTCCGTACAGTAGGAAGAGAAATGTGATGGTGACTTAATTTTGTTAAATTTTTCTGCAGTTATAAAGGTAAACATACACAGGTCTATATATTTAAAATGTGTAACATATTACTTAAATCTCTCAATGGCAAAAATATATGGTTTACTTTAAACCTAAACTGAGAATAATTTGCAGGTGGTGATTTTCAAACTCCCAGGTTAAAGAAATGCACACCTTTCCTAGAGTGTTGCAATCCAGTAAAGTTAATATTGTTATTGTGTCATGAGGAAGTCTAAACTGAGTAATAGAAACCTTGTAAACCTGTTCTTGGTAAACATGGCCATTTTTTGTCAATATAATAATGTCAGTTTAATTACAGCCATTTTACTTACATTGATTTAATTTAATAATTTCCTAAATTGTCTCTGGGGTTTCAAAGTTAATTTATGATTAAGTAATCATTTTAGTATAACATTATTATAAATGATTGAATCTAAGTACAAACAACAGAAATATAAAACCACACCAGTGTATTGTAACAGTGATTGTAGTGACACAGTCTGGAATGTAGATTTGGACAACAACGTTACAAAATTTTTTATAATTGGTAATATAGGATGTATTCTTGAGTTGCAGGAGTTGTATGTACAGGACTATGCATCCATAAACTGGCCGGATCAAAGGCACAATATTGCAGCCTCAGATTTATACAAGCCGCACAGCACCCTGCTCAACATTGCATATTGCAAGTGAACATTTCATTATCTGTTTTTATCTTATATAAACATGCTTAATTACTGTGGTGTTTTTTTTAATCCAACTGTTTTTTATAGGTCTCTTGAACCTATATGAGGCTCACCACAGCACTGCATTGAGAGGGAAAGCAGTTGCAGAACTCTATGATCACATCAAAGCAGATGATCGGTTTACAAAATGCATAAGTATCGGCCCAGTAGGTTTCAGCTACTGTTTATCAAGCCAAATTAGCTTTATGCTACAGTTTACAACATTTAATTATTGTGGCCCCATAAGTGTCGGCAAATTATGGGGCATTCGAAAGAAAATAATTTATTAATTCAGGTTTTTGTAAAAAAAAAAAAATAAATCTATTTGAATACCAATATCAAAAGAATGAATTTAACAATCTTTGCTATTTTCAAAGTCAAACACATACACACACACTTACTGCCACTTTGTTCTAAACTGACTGTCTTTTTAAAAACCAGATCTCAAAAACCATAAACATGCTGGTACGCTGGCATTTTGATGGACCCACATCAGCGATTTTCCAGGAACACGTGGCAAGGATCGCTGACTATCTCTGGTAAGAAACCAGTTTCATAACTTAATCTCTTGCATTGGCTTTAGCTTTAACAATAATTTTAAGTACATGTTTTTGTGCTACTGTATCCATTAGGTTAGGCCTTGATGGAATGAAAATGCAGGTCGGCTTTTGCTTCATAGATTTTTTTTCTGTTTGTGTATGCCTGTACATATTGCATTTGAATTTATTTTTTTTACTAAAAAATAAAATATTCAGTTCTGTCTGTGCAGGGGACTAATGGATCCCAGCTTTGGGACACAGCTTTTGCAGTACAGGCCTTTCTTGAGGTATTTTGGATATGCCTAAGGAATTGTTGTTTCATCAATTGTTTGTTTATAAAACAAAAATCATTAGGTATCTTTCTGAGAAAGTCATATTATTCTTTGCAGGCAGGAGCCCAAAAAGACCCTCAGTTTACACAATGTTTAATAAAAGCTCACCAGTTCTTAAATCTGACCCAGGTAAGAGTTGTTTACACATAATGAAATACATATACAGATTCTTTTGTTTCATAGCAGAAACCAGTACACACCCTTTATTTGCATGTAGTAGATTTGCATGTATTTTAATAAACTTGTCCATGTGACTACAATATTCTCTTAGTTTAATTTAGTTTATCTGGGTTAGTTCAGTTAGTTACCTTTTTAAACATAAATACATATAATAATATGTGTAAAACTACAGCAGGGATTTGTTTGCCGTTTTGTAAAATAGTAGATTACATTTACTATTGTAAAATAGTAGATGTACATTAATTTTGACACTCTACCATTGGATAGGTTTTTAAATTTTGCATTGCAATTCTTCTTTTTGTTATTGTTATTATTAACAATTATTCTATTTCTTTTTTTATTTACACATTTGATAACGGATTATTAACATTTGTAGAAAATCTGCATAATAAAGTGTTGTGTGTAACTTGTTCCATATCCATTTTTGACAAAGCCCAAAACATTTGCAGTCTTTGATTTGCATTTGAATTGTAACCACATATTTATTTCTTTATTTTCTCGCTTACAGATTAAAGAAAACCCTCAAAAATATGAGGACTATTATAGGCAAATGAGCAAGGTGCCTTATATTTAAAGACTTCATATTTAATTTTACACTAAAAAAAGATTTGGGCAACTGTGTAACTGTAAATTTGTTTGTGATCAGGGAGGATTTCCATTTAGTACACAAGACTGTGGATGGATTGTGGCGGACTGTACAGCAGAGGGTCTTAAGTCAGTATTGCTTTTGCAGGAGGAGTGCAGCTTTATCACTGAGCACATACCTCCCCAACGGCTCTTTGATTCAGTCAATGTGGTACAACTTCAGTAACTCATCTTATTAATCAAAAATGCTTCCTGGTGCTTTTAAATTGTAAAGGACCATAACTACCAATTGCCTATTCTTTATTCTTGAACAATTATTTGTTCAAGAATAAACTACCAAATAAATAAATTTGTATCACTCTTTTACCTTTATATCAAAATATAATGCAGTATATATATATATATATATATATATATATATATATATATATATATATATATATATATATATAGTTCCCAGATTATCTCATGTATTCAGTGTACATAAGAGAGGATATAATTGCATGAGTAAGTGATAGTGGAATTCAGCAGTTTTTTAATTTTTAGCTTTTGTGCATGAGAAATAGTGACGGTGGCTTTGCTACCTATGAGACTAAACGGGGAGGAAAACTGCTTGAGCTGTTAAACCCATCAGAGGTGTTTGGTGAGGAACTATAACCTATTTTATTTTATTAGTTTAACACAATCATATCTGTAAACTGCATCTTTAGTTATTACATGTTTTTGATGTTATCGTCCCAATCATGTATTCACTGACATTTTATTCATAACAGGTGATATAATGATTGATTACACCTATGTGGAGTGCACTTCAGCTGTGATGCAAGCTCTGAAACATTTTCATCATGCATATCCTGAGCACAGAACCCAGGAGATCAGGTAGCTTTTAAGTACTTTTAAGTACTTAAGTACTTACATTTCCAGGGATTAAGCTGAAGTGTACTTTTGTAGGAAAACTTTACAGCAGGGGCTTGACTACTGCAGGCGGACACAAAGACCTGATGGTTCATGGGAAGGGTAGGTTTCAGTTCAATATTAAATCTTAACCAGTAGTTAGATATTTTAAATCTTGGTTTCCTCCCACAGTCCAAAAACATGGATCAAGGTAAATTGAATGCTCCAAATTGCCCCATATACAGTGTGTTTGTGTGAGTGAGTGTGTGCTCAGCGATAGATTGGCGCTCTGTCCTGGGTGTATCTGCCAGGTGCCCAAAACGTTCTCCCCTGGATGGGCATGGGGAACCCCCCCATGATCCCAGTAGAAGATTAAGCAGAATTATATGGATGGGTGGATTGATAATTTAGTCTGTACTATGTTATCATAGCTTTATTTGCTAGGTAAAAGAAAATACATTTTATATAGGGAACAATGTTTTTAGATTTGCGAAGAAATATCACTTGAATAAGTTTTTTCATTGAGTATGTTCTCAATAAATATGTTTAATATAATAAGTGCAATATAATGTGTACCAAATATGAACATGTGCCATATAATGTGTACCAATTCTGTGGTATAAAAACACAATTGTTAATTTTTTTTTTTTTTAGGTCATGGGGTGTGTGCTTTACATATGGAACATGGTTTGGCCTGGAGGCATTTGCATGCATGGGTCATACTTTTAAAGATGGTTTTGATGGGTATGCTTCAGTCTTAAAAAAAACATCTTAAATTATTAAATCTGTTCTATGAGCTTATCACTCAATGTGTCTTGGATGTTTTCTGTGTTACAGGCTGGTGTGTGCTGAAGTAAGGCATGCCTGTGATTTCTTGCTGTCTAAGCAGATGAACGATGGTGGTTGGGGAGAAGATTTTGAGTCATGTGAGCAACGCCGTTTTATACAGAGCAAAGATTCCCAGATTCATAACACCTGCTGGGCTCTTCTTGGATTAATGGCTGTCAGGTAACAACCAGTTTACAGAGAGCATGTACTGTTACACATGTTATACTCTCACTGTACTGGCTTGATTAGATTTAGCAGCTAAAGAAAATTTATAAAGAGAAAACATAGTAACACGATATGAATAATGAGCATATGAAAAGAGATTTAGGATAGGAACAAAACAGACACTGGTTTTATAATCTGTAATTTCACTTCAGTTTACAGTTGGTACAGGCCTAAAATATCTTCACACACCTGCATTTTCTAAATCTGGGAATGTTTTATTACATCATTGTAAATATTTATATTTGAGTTTAAAAACTCAACAATTTTTTTTCTCCTTAGATCAAGTACACCACACCCACATAATAAAAATAATTAATGCCTAAATTAATGTTTTGCATTAAAACACAGGCCACAAAGATCATAGAAAGGTAAGGTATATGCTTTTACGTGAACAGACAGTGCACACTTTTAGCCAACAACTGTTTTGAATAATTGAATGGCTAAAAGTTGAATGTAAGTATTGAAGTGTCATGCTGATTGTTTTTTTTGCACTTGATGCCCAAAACCAACCCATGAACCATTTCATCGCGATAGCAAAAACACACTGACATGCTTTAAATCAAGCTGTGCCGTGCATGGTTGACAGCTTGCTAAAGCCCTTTGGACAACTTCTTGGTGGTTGTATATAAACCTCTGCAGAGTCCAAGCATGATTGATGATCATATGATTTATTATTTTTTTATAGATATCCTGACATCACTGTCATTGAACGCGGAATACAACTTTTGATTAACAAACAGCTTCCCAATGGAGACTGGCCACAAGTGAGATGTTCTGTAAATTTGTTCAAGTTTACATTTAATTGCTCTTTAGCTGTTTTTTAAAATGTATTTACATATTATATAAACATTTTCATGTTTTTTACAGGAAAACATTTCTGGTGTTTTCAACAAGAGCTGTGCTATCAGTTACACATCCTATAGAAATGTGTTTCCAATTTGGACCCTTGGACGCTTCTCACATCTCCACTCCTCCAGCCCTCTGACTCGGGAGATGTAAGGACTGCACTTATATGTAAAAGTGGTTTAATTTGCATTATGATGCAACACTTCTACTTTTGTAACAAACTAATTTGTTGGCAAAATTAACAAAGACAAATTTCTCTTGTGTTTTGTTAGCAGAGTATTCCTTAAATTTTATTTTTCTGTTAATTCTTTAATAGACAGATCTAAATTTTCAATACTTTAAGCATTCTGAGATGTGCATCTGCTTAGTACAACTGTACAGAGTACTTATGACTGCAGCCATTTTGTTGCCTCACATTGTTTTGTTACTGAGATCATATATTCTTCTTATTTTTAATGTTGATGTGACATTTCCTCTATGTAGATCTACTGCGGTCACAACTTGCTTAAAAGATAATTTTATGAAGAAGTGGATGTTTGAGTGTTACCAATAAAAGTGTTTAAGTTTGTAAATTAATTTTGTAAATTAATAAAAATAAACAATTATTAATATTTTTGAAAGCATCCTTAATTCACAGCATTTTTTCACAACTGCCTAAAACTTGTGCATACTATTGTATGTTTAAGCCCTTTTTTTGGAGTGTAGATGCAAACAACCCATGCTGTGGGCACTGACATAAGACTGACACACCTATAACATTTGCTACTTCGTTATTTTAGTGCATTGGTTAAAATCTGTATGCTATTCGGTGCATAGAATTAAATATATATGTTTTTAAACAATCTGAAATATAAAGGTTTAAAATTGTCATATGCACAAAGTAAACAGGCCTTTCAGTGTACAATTAAATGATTATTTTTCTAATTCTACCTTCTCAATATATTTAAAATTACAGTTAAAATAAATTTAATTGTACAGTATTTGTGCAAATCTATTAATGTGCAGAAAAATTATACTATGAGAAGAGTAGTATGTACATAGAGTATGTGTACATTATTGTGAAAACAGTAAGAGCAGGATATACAGTTACCACAGTTATATAGTGCCCATGTGAATTATTGTAAATGACAAAAGTAGTCTTTAATGCAAAAGACACTGATTGAAATCAGACATAAGCACGTCACATGACAGGACTGTAACACATTAGCCCCATGACATGACGTAACACAGAGTTCCAACACCCTACACACAGAGGGAAGGGCTTTTAAACTTTACAAAAGTGAACATGTTACAAGACACACAGTCGAAACAGATAGAGCTAAATCAGTAAATGAGAATGAATTAAACAATACAGCTGCATCAGATTATACAGATCAACAAATAACACCAGGACCCATTAGGGGGCGCCGTTTTGCTATTCCTGATGTACCGGTAAAACCACCAGGTAGAAGTGTGTGTGAGATCAGACAGTTAAGGTAAGAGGAAGTGTGTAGAGGTCGTGTACTAACAAGCGTGATGGCCAGTTTATCAGAGCTATAGAAACAGTTTGTTATGCTATAAAGAAAATTGTCCCCACTTTTTAAAAAAAAATCGTTTCTGTGCAGGGCGGCACAGTGGCTTAGTGGTTAGCACGTTCGCCTCTCAGCGCTAGGAATTCCCGGTTCGAATCCCCATCTGGGTGGAGTTTCCATGTTCTCCCCGTGTCCGCGTGGGTTTCCTCCGGGTTTTCCGGTTTCCTCCCACAGTCCAAAAACATGGATCAAGTCAATTGAGTTCTCCAAAATTGCCCCATATGGAGTGTGTTTGTGTGCGTGTGAGTGTGTGCCCAGCGATAGATTGGCGCCCTGTCCTAGGTGTATCTGCCCAGCGCTTCTGGATGGGCATGGGGAACCCCCCTCCCCCAGTTTCTGTGCAAACTTTGGATGTTATTCCCTTCTGGACGTAGGAATAAAACTTATTTGTACAATTTCTTTAATGTAAACATCTAGATTATTATTTTATATATTGTAAATCTGTAGTACTTTATTAATACCAAACTGTATACAAAATTCACTCACTTGACAATTCACCTGTTCAGAGCATTTAAATGATTGTAACTACAGTTTGCTTGTAGTTGGAAAGAAGGGACCTGTTGATCTGCAGGTTTGCCTTTAAAGCAGTAATAAATGATGTATGGGTGTGACTTATCTAGTGATCAGGGCATACCTCTGCCTTTGACCTCAGTGAATGGGAAGTGCCGAAGTAACATTCCAACACAACTTTACACGAACACACCCTTTTAACATTAAACTTTACATTATACTTAATACAACTAAGTAGGCACCATTGATCACACTTGCCGTATATTATAATATAATAATCTGAAACTGTAGTTAACTGATATGACAGGCAGTAGTTAAATAGAAAATAATTTTCTAACTTTATCATAAATTTATTTCTATATTAATTTCAGAAACCCTAAAATATTTGCTAGCTTTACTTCCTTATACATTGTTAAATGTGTTGTTAAAGTATGCTTTATATGTTACACATAACAAAAGGTGGTGTAATAGGATATGGGTTGAACTTTGAAACCTGCTAAAGGCTCAAACAGGTTTTATGTTTACTCCTGAATATTTTATCTCAGTTTAAACTCTTTAGCATTTTTTTTAATAATACGTGCTATAATAGACTGTAATGAATAGCTGCTCTGTGAGGTATAAGTACACAATCTTGTCTACAAAGCACACTTTGTTTATGTCATAATACATAAATACATTTTTTTTTTGCATTTAGCTGTGCTAAAGCTATTAATGTATTTTTGCTATATTAAAATAAATTTGTATAAGTGATATTTTGTGCTTAGTACGACTGGGTTTAATAAATTAATTTAAATTATGATACGGTGTGACTCATGTTGCATCCGCCTACAGTGATGTAATTGGTGGAACTGGTATGACTGTAAATGAGAAATCGCCCATGACTCAAATGCTCAGACTTCAGTGATACTGTTTGTTTCCTGCTGCTTCCTGAAACCTTGTTTTCCTGATATTTATGACTCTGTGGTAAGCCTGTTACAGTTTTTTTATTCTATGTTTGTGCATCTATGACAATATTAGATATTATAAGTAATTTGCAAATTCTACTAATGTAATCAGTTAAAGAATATCCCTGTCTTATTAAATTGTATCTAGCTTTAAACAATTTGTTTTGCTTTACTTAAAAACCCGGAGAACAAGTAGGTCTACATGATACAACAGCTTTTCCACTTAAGTCAACTTATAATAAATTTACTTTCATATTATAGATTAATTCTATAAGTCATGTTAAGACGGGCCTTGAATCATATTTAGGTTTTTATTCTCTTAAATTTGATACTATTAATGAAAAAGAAGTTTAAGATAAAATATTTGCTATTTAATGATCAAAGAAGGACATATTGAACAGTTGGATTTAGCAAATTGATAATGACACAGACAATTTTCTTTCTAAAATAACACATCACAATAAAATGATTTCATAAGAGAGTGCATTATAGGGAACAGGAAGTTAAGTGAACACTATATGTGAGTCATATGCCAGGAGGCTAATGACCAATATGTTTTTCTTTTTGGTTATCCCCAAGATGTTATTGCAACAAAGCTTTATTTTTCCACTGGGTATTAAAGCACAAAGCTTTTCTCAGAAATCAAAAGTTCTAAAATATTTACCAACAATCCAACAGACAGTAACCAACTAACGGATCCAACTCTAAAAAATCCAACAGACAGTAACCAACTAACGGATCCAACTCTAAAAAATCCAACAGATAGTAATTTGTAGTTTTAATAAGAATTCTTTGAGTATATTTTATTAAAACTACAAATTACTATATGTTTTTTAGAGTTTGTGGTACTATTTTATTCTACCTCTTGTATATTGACTCATGTGCTCCTTATAATATAGTTGAGAAGTCAATAAGAGATTAATTTCTGCCATCACTCATCTCCTTACAAAATAAAAAGCAGAAATAAATAAGGCTAGCAATGTAGTAGCTAAAAAACATACCCCAAAAAATTAAAGAATGATATTTATGTGGCTTTCCTGGCACTAAACTAAATACTAGATTGAGATATACATAAACTCTGTTAGAAGTATGTCTCAAGTTAGCTAAAATATTCAGTTTTAAATTAATAAAATACAAGCTTTGTGTTTGTCTTACAGAATTAGGTATGAATCCCAACTTTCCACAGCAACCATACCAAGCTCCATTTGGTCAGCCTGGTCAACCTTTACCTAATCCAAATGCTCCTTATGGCAACATGCCTTATCAACCACCACAACCACCATACCAGCCTGGGTATGCACCAGGAGGGCCATGCAATCCACCTATGGGCCAAGGGGCCTACCCAGGAGTCCCAGTTAACCCTCATATGGGCCCAGGACCATATCCAGGAGGCCAAATGCACGGAGGTGTCCATTATGGGCCAGGGCAGTATGGACCTGGTCAAATGCATGGATATGGGTGTGGGCAAGGACAAGGAAAACATGGCAAACACGGGAAACATGGGAAACATGGGAAACATGGAAAACATGGCAAGAAACATGGAAAGGTAATCAAATCTAAGCTCATTTAAGTGGTTATATGTATAACAAGCATGTGACGATTGTGCTAAATGTATGTGATATTTAATTCAATGTGTTTTTTCCCCCACAGCATTCTGGAAGCAGCTCCAGTAGTGATTCTGATTAAATAGCAAAACAAGATGGTTTATACTCAAGTCTACATCCTATACTTTATGTAACTTATAATAAAGTTATAGTAAAGTCAAGTTTTGTAATTGTATCTTTCTGAAATATCTATTTATTCCAGAAAAGTATATTAAAACACAATCCAATTTTATTTTTTATTTGAAAAGGTATTATTTCAAATCATGTGTTTTTCTACAGACAACGAAGACAATTATCATAGCTATATAAATAATGCAGAATTATGAATAAATAATTTTTCCAAACGTTGTGTGTTCTTCATGAAAACAAGCTGTCAGACTGTATACATAATTATTGGAAAAATCATGAGAGCCCTTTGCAAAATACCTGTAACAAATTCTCCATCATTTATAATGCTATTTGTTTGGATTTTCATATCGTTTTCCATCATACTCTGAAGTTCTGACGTCTTTGAAACACATTGGTAAAACCTGGAATGTTGCACCAGACTGTTCCTTCTGTATAAACTGGTCTGTTATATGATGCTGGCAATAATAATCACAAAACATGTTTACTTAATGTCTTACAAATAAAACGTTCGCCTCTCAGCACTAGGGATTCCCAGTTCGAATCCCCATCTGGATGGAGTTTCCATGTTCTCCCCGTGTCTGCGTGGGTTTCCTCCGGGTTCTCCGGTTTCCTCCCAAAGTCCAAAAACACGGATCAAGTCAATTGAATTCTCCAAATTGCCCCATACAAAGTGTGTCTGTGTAAGTGAGTGTGTGCCCAGCGATGGATTGGCGCCCTGTCCTGGGTCTATCTGCCCAGCACCCGAGACGTTCATTATCTCCCGTCAAGCAAAAGTAACAAGTCCGCTTTAAGCTGCAGACATTTTAATCCGTACCGTGTTTATTAATTATAAATAAGAAAAAAAAGAAATGATATTTGGGGGGTGGATCTATAATATTTTAGTATTTATTTAGTATTTATATCTAAAGCAATATCCAAATATGGTAACGTATTTACCATACAGATTGCTGGACTTGTGAAAATGACTACTGACTTGTAGTCATTTCATAAAAATAAAAAAACATAAAAAAGGAAATTTATTTTCACGGCTACATAATATGTTTAAGTTTCTGATAATTATATTTTCGTTTAGGCTAGCTTCTGCTAAATGGCATTATGTGTGTCTATTTTGAATTGAAAAGAAAAGTATGCAGATACAACAATAATCATAAAATAAAAACAGTGCATTACGTAATTAAACATTAATTAAAGTAATACCCACATCTAATTATGTGAATTAATTATTTATTAATAAATTACATTAGAAAAATGGCATTTCGACAGTGTTGTTGATTCACTTGGTGTCGCTCTTTACCACTTTTATAAGAGGAAAGTCTCCTTTCATAAGGCTTCATCGACTCATCACTAATTAACAACAAAAACAAAAATTCTAAAACAAAAAATTAATATAGTATTATTTTACTATAATACAAACACTACATTAGTTGTTATTAGCTGGTTTTCACACATAAACTCAGTAGGATGCTTTTAAATAGCACTCCTCTGATAACACAAACTTAAACCCAGTATTCGCTAATATGTTTTTTAGATTATTTTTTTATTAGATTATTTTTTTAGATTTATTGACTTTATTGTCATTGTTAAGAGTTATTGTCACAGGTACAGAGCCAATGAAATGCATCTAACCAGAAGTGCAATATGTAAATTATTTCAATAATTTGCAGTAGAAACAAATATGTATGTATATGTATATATTCCACAAATAAATATGAAATATTTTTTGGACACGTCTACTTTTAATCCGCCCACTATTTCGTCTCACAGATACTCTGAGAAAAACAACACACCCAAATCTCACCTCTCACCTTTATTACAGTGAGTTCTGATGGGACTAAAAAAACCAAACCAACTGTGCTGTATTTGAATTTAAAAGGGGAAGGTAAAATAATCACGGGGCAGATCATTCTTCTTCCTACAGTAAGTTCGTGTAGGTGTGGCTTCTGTATTATAAAAACGCCAGAATCCGAACAATCGTACAAAACAGGAAAGATAGTGCTGGTAAGTGGTGTGAATCTACTTGTGTGTTATTCGTCACTTGTTTTTTTAAGACTGAATATTATTTTCCAATTCATAATTTTATACCAGTGCTCAGTGTTTATAGACTGTTAATGTACTCAAGCCAATATATAATGTTATAAAGCAACACAGACTAACATAAATGTCTGGAAATTACAATGTGTATAGGTAATAATAAAACGTACTATATTAATTTATATTTTCTTAATGTATTTTTTTTGTAAAATAACAATAGTATTTGTTTGTAGGCAGATGTTTTGTTTGTCTTCATTTCCTGTTCTGATGTTTGTTTAACTGGCCACTCCTTCTTTTGAGTTTAAAAAAACTGCTCTCACACACATATGTCTTTTAGTTTCTCTTTTCTACACTATTTGTTATTTACGTATTGTCAATAAAATACATTTAAATTTAATTAAATGTTGATGTATTTGCTGTTGAGTTAAATTAACACTCTTAATCTTTTAACATGCCATATGCTTATATTTGTGAAGGGTGCATTTGAGAAGAAAAAATGAATCCCAACTTTCCATATGGTGTACCTCCTTATACTGGATATCCACCAATGCAACCAATGGTACCAGCATATGGAGTTCCAATGAATCCAGGGTATGTTCAACCGGTGACCCTTTGCACTTGTCCAGGAGAGCTAGGGCCTGGAAATCTTTGCATGTCATGTAATAGGTATAAACAACATGGCCACGGGCATCATGGATTTCATTTTGGGTCTGGCCATCACCATGGACATCATGGACATCATGGACACCATGGACATCATGGACACCATGGACATCATGGACACCATGGACATCATGGACATCATGGACATTGCTGATATGAAAAGTTGTGGGAAGATGAATAGTAAAAGAAAACTAATATCATAATAACAAGCACATAGAAGCTGATTTTAACGTAAATGTGATGCTAATTGGTGAAAGTTACCTTAAAAATCCCTGAGTTTTTCTTACTGTATTGGTAAACATAAAAAAATCTGATAAAAATGTTATACTATTTTACTTGCTGCACATTGTATTCACATGTAAGAATTAAAAATTAATCCTCTTATATCCACTTTTATTTAATTATTAATCATCATGGGCAGCACAGGTGTGTGGGTGGGTAGTTTAGTGGCACGTTCTTCTCCCAGCGCTAGGGATTCCCGGTTCGAATACCAATCTGGGTGGAGTTTCCATGTTCTCCCCATGTCCGCCTGGGTTTTCTTCGGGCTCTTGGGTTTCCTTCCTTCCCCCTGGTAGATGATAAAGCAGAAGATAATGGATGGATGGATTATTCATCATGTTTAAGGGTGGCACAAAGGGAAGCACTGCCACTTCACAGCACAAAGATTTTGGGTTTGATGTATAAAAATAATAATAATAAATATATAATAATAATAATACATTTACATTGTAACACTGCAAGTTACTTGTAGGTCTATGGGGCAATCAAAACACTACACTTTTTCTTAGCACTTTTGTCAGTTTTATTAAAGTTTTGAAATATTAACTAATTATATATTCATAATCTAGCCCAACTATTAATTGGCACCCTGTTTTGGGTATATCTGCCCAGCACCCGAAACTTTCTCCCCTGGTTGGGCATGAGTAAACCCCCTCACCCCTGGAAAATATTGAGATGAGATATTTATATTCTGTCATGGAGAAATGAAAGTACACTCTCCCTGTGAATGGTTTTACATATCAGGACATAATAAATACATCTGATCTTAAAAAAGTTTTAAAATTAGGTTAATTTAACCACAGCTGGACAACAAATGACAAATTACACCATGTCAACTTGTCAACAAAGCTTTAGATGGCTCATGTGTGGCTCATTATGTGGGGTCAGTAACAGCAGGGAGTAAGGCAAGAAAACTCACTTGCCTAAGACACAAGGAGTGTTTTTACTGTCACAAACTAACGCGCCTTATTATTAATTGTTTAAGTTTAAACGAACCAATAAAACAGGAAAGACAAGAAATGTTGAATAATTCTGCTAATTATAGTCAAACAAAAGGAGTTGCAGTTGCTGAGGTTTTACTTTGTGTTCTGTCTGTCAACCTTTTGTTGGATACTGAGACTGGCTCATGTTAATAAAAACTTTAGGTTATTTTAGGTAGTATAGGTCTTAGTAATGGTAGAATATTATAGGTGTGATTCTTTAAATTGTTTAATTGCAATACTTTAAGTTTGAACATTGCTCAGTTATTTTATTGATGCATTTTTTCCCTAAACAGTCAACGTTTAGAAATGGGATACATAAGGCATCATATATTGAAATACATTCTGGACCATGTAAAATGGCTGTTTTAATTTGCCTGTTAAAATAATTAATTTTATTCTAGACAATGACAACGATGGTGGCCAGGTTGTAAAGTTTATTAACCTAGAGTTTTCTCCTCTGATTATAAAGTATTGGTTAGCTCATGATTGGTCAGGTCTTCTTCAAATGACAAAAACATACCTGCTTATTTCAAAATATTTGTTTTGGCTGGAATGAAGGTGGATGTAGCTCAGTATTGTACATATTATACATTAAGGGTGACAAAAAACCAAAAAACTTAATAAAATTATTTTACCACCTCTTTTATATCCTCTTTCAGTTGTTGGGGAACAGCTTAAAATATGTTTAGTTTATTTCATTGGACTTTTGTCTAAAATGAGAAGTGGTAACTTATTCTTACTCACAATTGTATATGATGACTCATTTTACTGAAGTTGTACCTTTAAGAAAAACATTGCATTGATGGTATCACATGCATAATTAAAACCCAGGACAGGGCACCAATCTATCGCTGGGCACACACTCACTCACACAGACACACAAAAACACATTTTATATGGGGCAATTTGGATAATCCAATTGACCTAGATCCGGGAGGCACGGTGGCTTAGTGGTTAGCAGGTTCGCCTCTCAGCGGTTTCCTCCCACAGTCCAAAAACATGGATCAAGTCAATTGAGTTCTCCAAATTGCCCCATGAAGAGTGTATCTGTGTAAGTGTGTGCCCAGCGACAGCTTGGCGCCCTGTCCTGGGTGTATCTGCCCAGCGCCTGAAACGTTCTCCCCTGGATGGGAATGAGGAACCCCCCATGACCCTAATATAGGATAAAGCCGAAGATAATTGATGCACTGTGGGAAGAAACCGAAGAATCCGGAGGAATCCCTAGCGCTGAGAGGCTAAAGTGCTAACCACTAAGCCACTGTGCCGCGTCTATATTGTTTAGTCAAGCTAAACTCATTTTTATATTAGGAAACTAACAGAAGACTTGTATAAGATTCATTAAAATATGTGAAAGTATCATAAATATATATGATGCAACAATAGGATTAAAAAGTTGCTGCCTGCAGTTTTAATACTGAGCATAAAATTCGTGATTTGTTTACCTCTTCCTGGGTCATCTTTTTTTTTTAAATAAAAATTCTCTGAACTGTACATTGTGATCAGATTTATTAGATTATCACAACTTTTTAAATGCAAGAAAGGATTTCAAATGTGATGCATTAATATTTTAAGGGTTTATTATTTTAAAAAAATCAAAATTATTACTGATACATATAGTACCTCCATGTCTATTTTGAATAAATTATGAGAAGTAACTGAATGTAACATTATCTGAACTGTGATCTGAACTGTGAATACTCAGATACAAATATTCAGAACAAATATTCAAATCAGTTTTAAGGACTTAAAGGAAATAAAATTAAAACAACATATTCTAGAAAGTACTGTGAATATACAGTAAAAAAAGTTTTAAAAAAAAAATTTTAAAAAGTAAAAAAAAAAAGGTTTTAATATCACAATAAAAATAGTCCCATAGCAACTCTGAAAATCCTCATCTCTGAAAATCATATATATTATTTTTCACAACAGAAAATTGTCTCAAAATTGCTTCATAACGTGCCAGAGGAATCTACACCTTGGTGTAAGGATCCACCCTAAAACAGGCATTATAAAACCGGTTGTTCCAGTCTATGGCTAAAATGAATAATCACTAAATACACGTACAGCTAGGACCAATTTACATTCAGATTATTAGAGCATTGTTTGCTGTTTAAATATAAGTTAAAACTATTTATTGAACTGTTTTATGAAACTTAAAACATTATTTGTGTGATTGGTTTTAAAGGTCCGATTTTTTTTTGCATACTCAAATAATTTTTTTTGTATAATTCAAATAATCTGTTTTGTAGTATGCATGACACTCACCTGGGCTATATTTAACTTTTTAGTCATAATTAAAAAAGAAAAAAGTTTGGAAATTGGATGGTGTATATACAGTTCCTCAGCATTTATTAATATCTAAAACAAAATTTGGTAAAAAAAAAATTCTGCACAGATGGTAAACCATTTTAGCCCCTTTTATGTTTATTCAACTCATTCTTATAAGTATCTATTACTGAGGAACACTAGTGATGTCATGATGCCAAAATCATGTGATTTTCATGGCAGTCACATGAGGTATTTGTGGTTTCTATTGACAGGGGTTAACAATGTATAGGCGTGGCCTCTGTGTTCTAACTAACCCAGTATCTAAGTTACTGTAGATGTACAGAACAGGAAAAGTAAATCAGGTAAGTATGAAATTTTGAAATGGACTATTTTGAAATCATAAAAATAAAATAACTAAATAAAAAACAAATATAATTCAAAAATCTGCTAACTATAAAGTGTATGGTAGTACAATATATTTTCAAAATGTATAATAGAATTATTATTTTTTGTAATTTTAAAATAACAATTAAAAGTTTAGGCTTTCTGTTACTCTTTCTTTTTTGGTTTTCTGTTTATGCTTTGAACCTGTTAGTGTTTATCTCTATAGTACTTTCCAACTGATCACTTCTTCTTAGAAAAACAATAACTTTCGTCAACCATATAAAGTTCTTTTAGCCATAAAGTGATTATGCTTTGTCAATAGCTTTCACTTTATTCTTAGTTTTCATTCATTATCTCCCGCTTATCCTCTATTAGGGTCGCGGTGGGGTTCCCCATGCCCATCCAGGGGAGAACGTCTCGGGCGCTGGGCAAATAGACCCAGGACAGGGCGCCAATCCATCGCTGGGCACACACTCACTCACACAGACACACTCTATATGGGGCAATTTGGAGAATTCAATTAACTTGATCCATGTTTTTGGACTGTGGGAGGAAACCGGAGAACCCGGAGGAAACCCACGCAGACACGGGGAGAACATGGAAACTCCACCCAGATGGAGATTCGAACCAGGAATCCCTAGCGCTGAGAGGCGAAGGTGCTAACCACTAAGCCACCGTGCCGCCTATTCTTAGTTTACTTTTGTAAATATATCAACATTCACATTCCTTTAACATATGATGTGTTTATACTTGATTTAGGAAAAATAGACAGGATGCAGTATGAACCCCAACTATCTACATGGCATGCTGGATATCTGCTAACACAACCTCCAAACAAAACCAAAGACAAAACAAAGCAAAACAAAACGATGACTAAAGGAAATTGTGCAAATTTATGCAATGCACATCACATTGATATATATATATATATATATATATATATATATATATATATATATATATATATATATATATATATATATATATATATATATATATATATATATATATATATATATATATATATATATATATATATATAGATATAGATATATAGATATAGATATATATAGATATATATAGATATATATAGATACACATATAATATATGGTACAAATTTTTCATGGCTAATGCTTAGTCATGGGTATTTAATGATTATCAACCATGTATAACAATGGCGTGGTAGGTAAAAGGGTAGCAGTAGTGGGTTTGATTCTCAGAAAGGCAGCTTGTACTGGAATATAGAATGAATATACATAAATATATAAATAATAATATGTGAATGTCTCGTGCTCACACTCTCTCTTACTTATACCTGTATATCTATAGAAAGTAGCCATATGGTTAGGGAGGGACCAAGCCCTGTCCCTGCCAAGCAACCAGTGATTGCCACAGGAACAATGCCCTTAAGTTTCCTTTGTTTAGATTTGATCATATCTAAATTTATATATAAAAATAACAGACTTCTAGATATTAAAAATGAAGATGTAAATATAAATTGTATATACAGCACTTTGTGGACCGTGTAATACTATCTCTATTTATAATTTAAGCGGAAACAGCAGATTTTCAAACAAGTACAAAATTAGCTGTTTCTATTAGAGGTTCCCACAGAGAAACGATCTATACAGTTGTGCATGGATGTGTGCATGGAATTGTATACTGTCAACAACTTGAACAAGTTGCTATCTTTAATGTATCTTTCTGCATATCTTTGGAATGTGAGAGGAAACCAGAGAACCTGGATAAAACTCATGCAAGCACAGACACAACCTAACACAAGCATGCAGACACAACCTAAAAGGACCTGAGATAAAAAAATATATAATAGTATAATATTTTTAGCTTAATAATTTTGTTATTTGGTTTTAAAACACTTTCAACTAAAAAGTTTAGAGACGAGATAGAAGTAAATTGATGATTTCTACTAGTAATTTGAAGTATATGCGTTTAGACAGGGTTTCTATAGGTTTGGCTTTTAAAAAAAGACCTCTGCATTGATTTTAGTGATATGTTCCCAGGTAACATTCCAGCAACAAATACAAAAAGGATACAACTTGTGTATGTTTTAAGCTTACATCTAATATTTTAGTTAAGAATAAGCTTTACATAAAAGAATAAGAAAACAATTTATTGAGGTGTCATTGATGACATTTATATAGTAATTTATTAAAGTGCAAGTATGCATTTTTTCATTAAGTCAAAAACATTAAAAAATATGTTAAACAGTGGTGTAATAATTCATGGGTTGAACATCAAAACTTGTTAGACAAGGTTATGTGTGTGCTTCAATTACACTAGAACTATTATACACCCACTAGTGAGTAATGTGAATTTAGAATACTATTGTATCTTATAAATAGCACACATTATATTTTACCCACCATACTAATATTTCAAACCATTTATGAAAAAGGTTAATGTATTAATTAATTAATACTATTTAAAAGTATTTTCAATTTCAAACAGACTCAAGTTTAACAAGTGCTTGTGGAGGCTATAAGTTGTGGTTCATGATGCACCCACCTACAGTGATGTGATTGGTGGAATTGGTATGACTGTAAATGCGGAGTCACCCGTAACTCAAGCTCTCCGAGTTCAGAGTTGCTTACTGCTGCTTCCTGAAACCTTCATCTTTTGTTTTCCTGATATTTATCAACTTTGAGGTAAGCCTGTCAAACTCATTCTATGAATAACATTTGTCATAATTACATCTCTTATTATATTTTTGTTTGTAACTGATAAATAATTTGTTTTGCTTTATTGTTCTGTTTAATGCATATGTTTAATGCATGTTAACTCTGACAACATTATTCAGCTGAACTGCAGCATTATTAATCCTGACCATTTGCTGATTTGGTCAAATACCTAAACTTCCCCAAACTCACACACCCATGATGCATCAGTAATTTGTAATGTTTACTACTATACTTATTTAAATAGTTATGTAAGTCTGCTCAACTTAAATCTATTATAAACATATTGCTTTGCTTTTTGTATTGTGTCTTCAGCTGTTGATTATGGATTTTAGAAAACAATTTTTACCTTCCACTGTATAATGTAAATTGAGGCTATTAGATTTTCTCCACAGAGCTTTGTCACTATGATTTTTTTATTATATTGATATTGAAAATAGACAAAACACTTTTGAAATTATGTTTTAATATAACTTTTTCTGAATAATAAGCAACACTATTTCAGTAATATTTATTACTTATTATTTGTTTATTTTCAGTTTTGGTACATTTTCATCCTTTTTTACATCACACACCTCTGGCTATAATAGGCTCACATGCCTTATCTGGTGACCATGGTGGAGGAGTCAATGAAACATTTATTTCTGTGTGTGTTCTTTTTCCTCATTTCTGTTTTATCTTCTTACAAAACATTAGATGATTGGTATATGGACAAATAGAGAGGGTTATTTCCAATTTAAAGCAATTAAATGAGGTTTAGTGTTGTAGTAGCAAAAAGGTATAAACATATATGGAGAAACATACACCAGATATTTAAACATTCTATATTTATGTTGAGCTATCAGTGAACTGACTTCTGTTCTGGATTACTATTAAAGTCAAAAAGTACATACGTTTTGTTGAACCTAAGGTCCTTATTGCTGTACTTTTCGAAATTTTAAAGTTTAAAATAAGGAAGAAATAAAAAAGAAATAAAAAAAATTACTAGACTTTTATTTTCAAATATAAATTATCTCTGTTCCTTTGTCTAGAAATACGAATGGATCCTAACTTTCCACAGCAGCCGCACCAAATGCCATTTGGTCAGCCTGGACAACCCCTACCAAATCCAAATGCACCTTACCTACCACCACAACCGTACCAGCCAGGGTATGGACCAGGAGGGCCATGCAATCCCCCTATGGGCCAAGGGAACATGGGCCCAGGATCCTATCCAGTAGGACAGGTTCATGGAGGTGGCCAACATGGGCCAGGTCAGTTTGGACCAGGTCAGTTTGGACCTGGTCAGGGTGGACCTGGTCAGTTTGGACCTGGTCAGGGTGGACCTGGTCAGTTTGGACCTGGTCAGGGTGGACCTGGTCAGTGTGGACCTGGTCAGTGTGGACCTGGTCAGTTTGGACCTGGTCAGTGTGGACCTGGTCAGTTTGGACCTGGTCAGTGTGGACCTGGTCAGAGTGGACCTGGCCAGTGTGGACCTGGGAAAACGCATGGAAATGGGCATGGACACGGCCATGGACGTGGCCGTGGCCATGGACATGGGCATAAACATGGAAAACATGGGCACAGTAAACATGGACAGGTAAAGAGACACATCCATGCGTTCAATAATACAGTCTTATCTCCTACATTTAGTTAAAACATTTTTTTCACATATCTTACATGCAACAGTTGTAACACTAAATGCATGTGATGTTTTAATACATTTGTTTATTTCTACAGCATTCTGGGAGTGACTCTGATTAGAGAACACAAAAAGCTGCTTCATTCTCAGAGAAACATCTGTCCTTTCTGCTATTTTCTTTAAGTTTCCCAAACAATGTTCGTCGATGGATATGGCAGAACAACTTATGAGAAAGTTCTCAAACCAACCTGAACTGAATCATATTGACGATGCCAGTGAACTTCTGGAACACTCTCACACACGTACACAAACACACACTCACACACACACGTACAATAAGAATGATCATTTCCCTTTTCCTATGATCATTATGTTACATTCTGTTTGTAACTGGAATTCATTTGTTGGTTTTTCTCTGCTTGGTGTTTAAATAAATATCTATTGCTATTCATATACTTTGAGTCATTCTTTAGTCATTCGTTGTTTACAGTCGCCTCCTAGCGGTCATCTTAGGTGAGTTACGTTTCACACCGAAACGCAACACGATAGAATAACACTTACAAGATTTATTACTCCTATTTTGTATGAACGATGTCTTAAAATTGTAGCTTTTCTACTTCTAGAGAATCTAGTTATTTCAGAAAGATATAGTCAAATATCTTTATATATTTAATCTGTGAGCATTTTAAATATTATTTTATGTCATAGTACCTCTGTATCTGTCAATTAACAAGTATTACATACATGAATAAATAATATTATGTAATATATAGGATAATTACTAAAAGGGTTATATATTCATGTTTCCTAAACTTTTAAATCAAATTTTATATACTTGATCTTTAAGAACTGTAACAATAATTTACTATTTTATTAATTTGCTGTCAACACAAAATGTTTAAGTATCAACCGTAATACTGGGCTTTGACAGCATTGGTGCATACAGTATAGATGCCTATGCACAACACAGAGCACAGGGACACCATCATGCAAAGTAAACAATCTCTCCAGCCAGCTCCAGCCTCCTTTTACTGTGACAATGGAGGTAAGATAATTAAAGACATTATTCATAGACAGTGATACTTTTTATTCATAGACACCTGATCTGTCTTCTAAACCTATCTTCTGTCTACAGGTTCCATACATTACGCTCTCGCACAACACCTACAACAAGATAAACAGCTAAATTGTGCCACTTTACAACACTTATAATACAATAATATAATAATGGATAAATGATGAAATGGTTTTGGTCCTGTAGCCTGTAGAAACATTAAGCATAACAGAATACTAACTAACCCAGACAATGAAACACAAACATACATTCATTCATTATCACCCGCTTTATCCTCTATTAGGGTCGCAGTGGGGTTCCCCATGCCCATCCAGGGGAGAACGTCTCGGGCGCTGTGCAGATACACCTAGGACAGGGCGCCAATCCATCGCTGGGCACACACTCACTCACTCAAACACACTCTATATGGGGCAATTTGGAGAACTCAATTGAGTTGATCAATGTTTTTGGCCTGTGAGAGGAAACCGGAGAACCCGGAGTAAACCCATGCGGACACGGGGAGAACATGGAAACTCCACCCAGATCGGGACTCGAACAGGGAATTCCTAGTGCTGAGAGGCGAACGTGCTAACCACTAAGCCACCGTGCCACCCCACAAACATACAAATTTCTTAATTTAAATGTAATGTTAAAACTATAATAATCCTTGTAGCTCATTTCCAAAGGCTTGTGTTCTGGATTTTAGATCTATAACATTACAACTACTGGACTTAAAAAACAATCCATTTAATTATTAGGTACACAATATGTTTGAGCTTTAGCTATTTACAGCAATTTATCTTACATTTTTATATATGTATTACTAAGCATAAAAGTGCTGTCATAGCTATTCATGTGATTTTCATAAATGTCTCATGGTGCATTAGTGGTTTCTATTTACCAAGGTGGAGAATCTGTAGGTGTGGCTTTTCTGTTAAAGCTCAGGCAGAATTTCAGTCAGAGGTGCAGATCAGGAAAGGTACAGCTGGTAAGCATAGATCTTTAAAATCTAATTTGTGTTGATCCATGGACAATAATTTTGTCCCTCGATAATTTTTAAATATAATTCTTGATTTTTTATATATAGATTTACAATGTAATACCTCTATTTCAATATTTCAATGACATACTTTGGTTTGTTTCATTTGGTCATGAATTATTATGGGCAAAATCAGCATATAACACTGTGTGGAACGTTTGTACTCAGATGTTCTTTTGCAATAACTGAAATTATTATATATATATTTTTAATGTTAAATACTATTTTTTAAAATGTTTTGTGAATATCTCCACAGTGCTTTCCAACTGACCACTCCTTTTGTTTGTTTAATCTTTTATCACATATTACATACAACCTTTTATCACGTTATTTTTTTTCTCATCATCCTTACACTATTAAATCTTTATTAATTTAAGTTCACTTTTTGCACTTTTACACTTTTAACATGTGTTGTTTTACTCAATGTAGGAATTATCTAAAAGGAAACAAGATGAACCCCAATAATTCATATGGTCCACCTCCTTATACAGAATATCAACCAGCACAACCACCACCACCACCATATTCAGGTCCAAATAATCCTCCAGTAAATGCATATGTACCACCAATGAATCCTGGCTCTTGTCCAGGAGGGAATGTGTGTGGGGAAGGCTGTGGAACATGTCATGGGCATCATCGTGGACGTGGCTTTCTTTGGCGTGGCCGTCATCGTGGGCGTGGCCATCATCATTGTCATGGACATCATGGACACTGATGATGATTTTAAAACTTTTCTGTTAAAATACATATAAAATTTAAAATAATATGTTCTGATAAGTCATGTCTTTCTTACTGCATGTCACTTTATATGACAGAATGTGATTAAAGTAACCTACTCACTAGTCAAAATTAGATTTACTTTTTAGTTTAAAAAGATGAAGCACTAATGTCTGTTAATCTTCAATTTAATGTTTATTATTCATGTAAGCATTGTGCATGGTGGAGCAGTGGCAGCAGCAATAAGGCTCTGGCCTCAAATCACAGGAAGGGCATTCTGGGACCACAAGAAATATGAGTGGCATGAATATGTGTTTATGAAGATGTCAAACCATATTAATAATTTACCATATGATTAATTTTTCTATTAAACTGAAATTGAGAACTATACACACACATATATGAGTGTGTCTTTTCTTGTCTCAACACTGTTCACATTATTACGACATGACCAACAATTACTCAGCACCTTTTGTTAAGAACAGATTGTGCCTGTGACAGCTTATGCACTGTTTACACTTAAAAAAAATTCACCGGTCTTACCCATAAATACCCATTAATCAGTAACTTTAGTGATTAATAATATATTAATATACATTATTCATGTTTGCATGTAGCATTGTGGAGGAATGGGTGGCATAGGTGCCTGACAGCAATAAGTTTAATACGTATAAAATATAAAGTGTATAAAACCACAAGAGCTTTATTCATATGAATTATTCATATGAATTATTCATTCATTCATTATCTCCCGCTTTATCCTCTATTAGGGTCGCGGTGGGGTTCCCCATGCCCATCCAGGGGAGAACGTCTCGGGCGCTGGGCAGATAGACCCAGGACAGGGCGCCAATCCATCGCTGGGCACACACTCACTCACACAGACACACTCTAAATGGGGCAATTTTGAGAATTCAATTAATTTGATCCATGTTTTTGGACTGTGGGAGGAAACCCACGCAGACACGGGGAGAACATAGAAACTTCACCCAGATGGGGATTCGAACCGGGAAGCCCTAGCGCTGAGAGGCGAACGGGCTAACCACTAAGCCACCGTGCCGCTTCCTAACACATATATTATTAAAATAAAAAATATAAGGTTGGTATTTTGAATGGTGAATTTATAACATTTTATATCTAAAGCAATTATTTAGTATTATATTTTTCACGCAGATATCACAACTGCTGAATTAATGTTTTGTAATTAACTGCTGACTGATTATGTTTGCAGAGTGATATCGTGGCTTCCCGTGGTTTCCATGGAGAGAGGTGGAGAATGCGTAGGAGTGGTTTTTCTATTAAAACGACGCCAGAATTCATGTCAGACATTCAGAACAGTAATTGTACTAGAGGTAAGCATAAAACTTTGTGTTAGTTTTTGGTCAATGGTTTTGTTTTATTGGTAATTTTATTTAATTTTACAATATAATGTGTTATATAGCAATAATAGATAATAGTTTTACAGAATTTGAAGCTGCAGGACCAGTTGGCACTTATCACTTATTTTCCAATGTTTTTGACCTATTGGTGATGCTTCTGATTTTGTTTAAAAGAAAAAAAATGACTAAGTGTAAATGTAAACCACCATTTGATTTGTATGTTTCTCAAAAGCATTACAACTATAAAATGTATTTTTTCTTTATGTTTGTTAGTGTAGTTATTAAAGTTATGTTAAAGTCACTTCGAACATACTGTATATTAATAATGGAAATTGTCTTAAAGAGCATGATGGATCCCAAGAAACCATATGGTCCTCCTTCCTATGCCGGATATCCACCAGCACAACTATCACCCCATGGAGGTCCATATAATACACCAATGAATGTATACATTCCACCAGCAAATTCTTATTGTTGTTCTGGAGGACATCGGTGTGGAAATGGCTGTGGGACATTTCACAGGCATCATCGTGTTGGTGGCCTTCTTCAGCGTGTCCTTCATCATAAGCGTGTCCACTATCATTGTCATGGATATCATCATGGACATTGCTAATGATTTTAATATGAAGATGTTGTTTTTCTTACTGCATTCTTTACAATCGGAGATACTGTCTAAAAAACACCAAAAATTAAAGAATATTATTAAACTCATCTGATCATGGTAAATTAATGCCAATTAATTCATGCTTTTTTGTTTATAAATAATGTATGTGAGTGGCAAAGTAAAGCAGTGTGTAGCACTGCTGCATCACAACAGTAAGGTTTATGATTGATGGAAAATATATTCTAAATATATTTTATATAGGGCTGGCTTAGTGGTTAGCACGTTCGCCTCTCAGCGCTAGGGATTCCTGGTTCGAATCCCCATCTGGGTGGAGTTTCCATGCTCTCCCTGTGTCTGCGTGGGTTTCCTCCGGGTTCTCCGGTTTCCTCCCACAGTCCAAAAACATGGATCAAGTTAATTGAATTCTCAAAATTGCCCCGTTTAGAGTGTGTCTGTGTGAGTGAGTGTGTGCCCAGCGATGGATTGGCGCCCTGTCCTGGGTCTATCTGCCCTGCGCCCGAGACGTTCTCCCCTGGATGGGCATGGGGAACCCCACCGCGACCCTAATAGAGGATAAGCGAGAGATAATGAATGATATATTTTATATAAAGGTCCCGAGACCCTAATTATGATAGGTGGATTAGAAGAGCATTAATTAATACTGAATGAATCCTTATTATTTATGAGGCATATTATTAATTCAATTATTGAGCAGATGGTGGTAAAGCAAACTGTGACATTGCAAACTCAGCTGGCCTGTGGAAAAATACCCTCAAAGCCTCCTTTGTTTAGATTTTGTCATATTACATTTATGTAACGTACACTGTATAAATATGTCAGCTGGATAGTGGATTTGAAATTAGACATGTATTATAGTCGGTAATAATAGAACAAGTAAATTATTTTGCTCTCTGTGATGTACAGCGTTGGAAATGCATGTAAAAGAACATGTATAATGTTCATGGAACAATCTATTTACCACAGAATATGAGAAAGGTAATTTTTTAAAAAACGCTATACATATTTGGTATATCTTTTGTATTACCAAAACGATTTGGATTTGGGGGCGGCACGGTGGCTTAGTGGTTAGCACGTTCGCAAGTTCACAAATCCCCATCTGGGTGGATCAAGTCAATTGAGTTCTCCAAAATTGCCCCATATAGAGTGTGTATGTGTGCGTGTCTGTGTGAGTGAGTGTGTGCCCAGTGATAGATTGGCGCCCTGTCCTGGGTGTATCTGCCCAGCACCTGAATTGTTCTCCCCTGGATGGGCATGGGGAACCCCCCCGACCCCAATATAGGATAAAGCGGAAGATAATGGATGGATGGATGGATTTGGATTTGGATTTTTTGGTAAATCCTCCTATACGAACATAAAAATTGTGGCGAAGACAGTGGATTATTTGTTTTTGTATATGGAAAATGAAGGTAGCTGAGGTTTGCATACAATTGTTTCTAAGGTTTAATTTAAATTTTATAATCATGAGAGGGCGGCACAGTGGCTTAGTGGTTAGCATGTTCGCCTCTCAGCGCTAGGGATTCCCGGTTCGAATCCCCATCTGGGTGGAGTTTCCGTGTTCTCCCCGTGTCTGCGTGGGTTTCCTCCCACAGTCCAAAAACATGGATCAAGTCAATTGAGTTCTCCAAATTACCCCATATAGAGTGTGTATGTGTGCGTGCCTGTGTGAGAGAGTGTGTGCCCAGCGATGGATTGGCGCCCTGTCCTGGGTGTATCTGGCCAGCGCCCGAAACTTTCTCCCCTGGATGTGCATGGGGAACCCCCCCGCTACCCTAATATAGGATAAAGCGTAAGATAATGAATGAATGAATGAATGAATAATCATGAGAAAAAGAAATCAAAATACAACAAAAATTGTAAATACATGAGCAATACATTAAACGACAACGAAACATCGTTTATTACTTTACGGTCATGTAAAAAAAAATGACATGACCTTTTAAGAATTTCATAGCAAAGAATTGTTCTTTTATTTTTAGTCAGTAAATCATTAACGTGAAGTGTTATTATCGTTTTCTTACTACGAATGACGCCTACAGACCTTTATTTTGAAAAGGCTCGGGCTTGCTGGTTCAGAGGCGAGCCTGCTTGTTTAATCAGGTTTCGTGGCTGGATGTCAGATTTTGCAGAACCTGAGTGCTGAGTGTTTTTACACTTCCGCCACATTGTGTAAGTGATGAATAATAAAACTCTGGCTGTAGTTCGGGCAGTAGAGGATTATCGGGCCTGGTCGGGTGCAAATCTGCAGCTGTTAGAGAGGCGATGGCTGTCGGAAGCTGGAGCTCGTCTGGGTTCCTTGCTTTTGTTTGCGCTCAGTGTTTTCTGCTCATCTGCACACAGAGTCACTCCTGTAACCACAAAGTGCCCTCAGCCTCAGAGGTAAGACGCATCACAATAGCCTCACGAGTTCCCCTTAATCTGTCTGGATGAACCTTTTATGTTCTGATATGAACAGATGAACTGACAATCAGAAACGGATTTATTGATTAAGTGAGTTATACATACGAGCAAAATGGTGTGGTAGGTGTTAGTATTATTGTACACTTAACATTCATTCATTCATTATCTTCTGCTTTATCCTCTATTAGGGTCGCGGTGGGGTTCCCCATGCCCATCCAGGGGAGAACGTTTCGGGCGCTGAGCAGATAGACCCAGGACAGGGAGCTGATCTAATGCTGGGCACACACTCATTCACACACACACACACACACACTCACATGGGGTAATTTGGAGAAGTCAATTGACTTGATCCATGTTTTTGGACTGTGGGAGGAAACCGGAGAACCCGGAGGAAACCCACGCTGACACGGAGAGAACATGGAAATTCCACCCAGATGAGGATTCGAACCGGGAATCCCAAGTGCTGAGAGGCGAACGTGCTAACCACTAAGCCACGTGCTTAGTGCAGGTCAATTGGTGCAAATTACTGTGCCACCCTTACTTTAATGAATCAAGAAATGAGACCTGCCTAAGGCTACATGCTTGATTCCCAATAAACTATCTACTGGATGAATTGAATAAAGTACATTGCCCTTTGTTATAAATATATGTGTGTAAGCTTGCAATAAATTGAAGATTCATCCCTGTTTTAAATATGTTAAATATTTAAATATGTGCACTATAATAAATACGATAATTTGTTGATACTTGGAAAAAGAAATATTTAAGCAGGTGTATCCAGAGTTTTACAGAAGATTGTACATAAGTCCTTATTGGGTATTGCTATGTAGCAATAGCGATTAGGAATCTTAAACTGATAAGGAGGTTTTCCATTTTTTCACTATCTGAGAATAAATACACTATGTCATAAAAAACTGGACAAATATACATTACACAATAAAAAAAGGATCTTATTAGACATTACACTCCTAATTTGTCATTTTGCTCTCACCTTTAACAGCTTCCTGTCATATGGGAAGGCTTTCCACAAGATTTTTTAGTGTGTCTGTGGAACGTTTTGTCTTTTTGTTCCCGAAAAGTGCATTTGTAATTGATATTTGCAGAGAGGGCCTAACTTACAATCTCCATTTTAGTTCATTCTAAAGGATTTTATTGAAGTTGAGGACCTGGCTTTGTGTGGGCCATTCAAGTTTTTACACACCAAAATCACCTGTCTATGTCTTAGATGCCTTTATAACCATTGCTTTGTGCACAGAGACACAGTCATGCTGAAATAAATAATTGCCTTATGAATTTGTATACATGTGGCAAAAGGACCTAATTGAGCACCTGACTTCACCAGCAAATGTCTCCTATACTTTTGTTTTTATGTTGAATTTGTGTTATAGTGTGGAATGTTCTTTCGAATCAACATTTTTTTTATCAGACCTTGCACTCAGTAATGTAGATTTTTATTGTCTGTGATCTCAGGTGATACACGGTGTCTATTTAAAACCAGGGAGATTATCTAAAAGAAGCACGGAGCAGCAGTTAAAAATTCAGATAGTTTATGACACTAGCTTGGATAAGTAAGTACATTTATAAGTGCACGTATTTCGGTGGGACTACAATAAGAATAATGTGTATTTCTTTTTTAAAATTTTTACCCTTTAGTCTAGATGAGGACAAAAGCCGACTTGTAAAGGTATGATGTAAATTTTCTCCTGATATATGAGATAAGCTTTTGTTAAGCATGTGACTAATCTCAGTTAGTCATTGCTGATTTTGTTTTTGAAGGAGAAACTATTTCCACAAGCCATTGATTATCTTCAGAAGGCTTTCCGAGTGCGTAAGCAAACAGGTCCTGTGTTATTAAGCAGGTAATGCAGTTTAAGTTTTGTCATTTGTCACATTACCTTCAAAACAATGGTGCTTTTATATTAGGCAGTTTAATTGCTTTGTCCTCTTCAGACAATGTGAAACTAACAAATATCTGCGTAAAAAAGCTGAACCTCATCGCTATTGTCAAGATGCTTGTTCAAATATTACAAGATGTGGACCCGTTATTGTACCCGAGCAACACCTACAGGTTGGTTATTTTATTGATTATGATTAAATGGTTCTTCTATATGTGGAATATATAAAGTTTTTACTTTGCTTTGAGACCAAAATTGCAAAGACTTAATAAAAATAAACGCTTTATTTATATACGTTTATTTATTCTTATAAGATTAAGAGATCAGTGGCAGTGGTTGTTGTAAATATTGTGTTGCATCATTTATGCATTTATGCCTTTAAAATTTAAAAAAAAAATCATAGTCAAAAAAATTATATCATAGTCTACCCAGCTGCAGAAGGCTATTCTTAGGGTTGCCATCTGTCCAAAGTCTTTAGAGTGCCTCAATTTTTTTGAATTAATTGAAAGAAATAAAGTAAACCCCTGAAATAGTGTTGTCATCTTGTAGTCAGCACCATGTTAGGTACTCCATAAATTAGCTTGTTTAATAGCCAAACTGATTGTGGTGCTTTCTTACATTCTGTGGTAAATAAAGGTCATTTAATAGTAATAATATTAATATTTAAGCATATTTTAATATTACTGCAAAATAGTGATGATGAATTGATATTAAACATTTTTAAATAAAATATTCAGCATGGTTTTGCCATTCTGTTTTGAAAAGCATGCTTTCATTTAGCTTGCTCGCCATATTTGTAATAAAATAACATTTTATGTATTTTGGTACCTATGCACATTTGGGAGAAGCAGAAAACAAGACAACATTCTGTGTTGGTCATGAAATAGGATTACAAACTTTAAAGTAACATGACAACCTGCCTCATTAACAGCAGATGTTTGAATTAGTTCAGGGTTAGAGTGTCAATATAAATTACTGTCTAACTTTGTTTGCAGCAATGTAGAGTATGCAGTAATACAACAAATCTCTGTGGCCCAGTGGATCCTCCGGATGGTGAGGGTGTAGAGGGGACAGATTTTGTTCTGTATGTAAGTGGAATCACCACAGAGCGATGTGGACAAGAGAACATAGTGGCCTATGCAGCATACTGTCAGCTGGAGGCCGAACTAGACAGGTAAATTTTTCAGCATTAAAAGACATGTGTTTAGTATAATATTTATCACAACTGTAAAGTGGTATTTTTTTCATGATTTGATGGAAAATTTGTGGAAAACAAAAAATAGACTTATTTTTGAATTTGTTTGTTGAATTTTGTTTCAGACCCATCGCAGGCTATGCTAATTTGTGTCCAAATATGATCTCGACCCAACCTCAGGAGTTTAAAGGCATGCTGTCAACTGTTAAACATGAGATCATACATGCTTTGGTAAAAAAAAGTAACGCTGCTTGTTCAAAACTATAACTGATTTGATCTAATTTCCTAATGTAACCCATCATGTCTTTACAATCTATACAGGGATTTTCAGCTGGGCTGTTTGCTTTTTATCATGATGATGATGGTAAACCATTGACACCACGAGTTACAAGTGGCTTACCTACATTCAATGAAAGGTAAGAGAAGAAAACCTAGCATAAAATATATACAAGAGTTCAGTTCAACAGACATCAAAGTGCATTATAAACGATAAATAGTTGTGAGTCTTATATTTAAAACAAAGTTTGCTTTCATTTGTAATTAGTTTAACAGCAAGTAGTTTATATTGTTAATACTTCTACAGCTTGGGCCTTTATCAGTGGAGTGATAAGGTCATAAAAAGAGTGACACGTTTGTGGGATATCCGTGGAGATCGTATGGTTCGACATCAAGTACATTTGATGGTTACACCAAGAGTTGTGGTAATAATTGTGTTTTCTATCTAATTTGTTATGATTTTAGTGAAACTTTACCAGAATGCAGTTATATAATATTTTTTCATAACTGCTTTATAGAAGTTGTTCTTTCGACTGTAAACATTAGGGGCGCCACATTGAATTATTATTCTCCCCATTGAGCATACTTTTCTGTCACCCAAACCACCTGCATTTCCTCCCTTACCACTTCCCTAAACATTGTCTTTTGCCTTCCTTTTCTCCTGGCTGGTTGTTCCCTAAGTGATTTTTTACCTTAACTTCTTGCAAAAACTCTCATTTATGCACGCATGCTCCATTTACCATACAGGTGTAATGCAATATTAAGTTAACTTTAACTTTTAGGGGCACATCAAAAAAAATGGACCCAAACATGCCAAAAGTACATTGTTCCCCTTTCATTATTACTTTTTCAGGAGGAGGCTCGGCGACATTTTAAATGTCCTATTCTTGAGGGTATGGAGTTGGAAAACCAAGGGGGCATGGGCACAGAGCTGAACCACTGGGAAAAACGCTTATTAGAGGTCTGTTAAACATGGGTTTGTTTAATAACAATAAACATCATGTAATAACCCATGTTTTACTAGTTTAATAATTTTACTGAACACATGTTTTCTTTAAACAGAATGAAGCAATGACCGGATCACATACTCAGAACAGAGTATTTTCTAGGATCACTTTGGCTATAATGGAAGATACAGGGTGAGAAATTTGATTGTTTGTAAAAGTTAGTCATCTGTAGTGGGGCTGTATTGTATACCAAGTGCAATATAAAAGATGGAAGTGTCACTATTGTATTAAACTATCTGTGTGTGGCTTAGGAAACATCTTTGTTTAGCATCCTGTCTATGATTTATAGTTTAATATTATGGGAGAAATAAAATCAAAAGGGCTTTCTGAGTTCAGTTTACGTTGCTGATTTGTTAAAACTCTTGCATTACTCAAATTCTAAAAATACCTGTTGCATTCTAAAGTAAACCATTACATTCTGCTTTGTATCTTTTACACACACACACACATACTGTATGTATATATATATATATATATATATATATATATATATATATATATACATAAATCTTCTACATATATAATTTAATAGATGGTACAGAGCTAACTACAGCATGGCAGAAAACCTGGAATGGGGCAGAGGTTTAGGCTGTGACTTTGCGATGAAAAGCTGTAAATTCTGGATTGATCAACATCGTAAGACGTGAGTAATTAAAAGAAAATAAATATTTATGCAAGTAAACAAATATCAAACAATTGAACAATAAATAAGATAAATACACAGGTTTAACCTTAATGCTAATTAATCTACCTGATATTTTATTGTCCTCCTTGCTAATATATCATTGTGATGTTTTTAACTGTGTTCTGTGCAGAAACCCAAGACTGACCCCGTATTGTGATTCAGTACGTGGGATGCCACTGCAGCTCTCCTGCAGGCAAGACCAGCTGGCAGTAGCTGTGTGTAACCTGCAGAAATTTCCTTATCCACTTCCTCAAGAATATCAAGTAAATAGCGCCTGAAAAATAATACACAACGGCACATTGATTAAATGCTCACATTGCTTTGTGAACTGGTTTAAAGCACAAAAATTTATTAGTGAATAACCCTTCTTTTGTGTATTTTTTTAACTTATGTTTGCAGTATTTTGATGACATATCAGGAGTCCCTAAAGAAGACTCCTCCTTTTATGGAGGTTCAGTGGAGATAGCGGACTTCTGCCCCTTCAGCCAGGAGTTCAGCTGGCATCTAAGTGGAGAGTATCAGCGCAGTTCTTACTGCAGGATTGAGGAAAACCAGCCAGGTAAGATGGCAGACTTTATTCTGTAAATAAAGGATTGTGATATATGTTGATTTTAAACAATTCTTTAAAAAGCAAAGTGTCTCCCACTATCTGGCATCACAGAGATTATTAGATTTGAATTAGTTACAGTCCTATTTTTTATACATGTAAGTATGCAAGTGCTGCTTTTTGGAAGTGGAATTAACATTTTCTAATCTGCTTATCCTGATCACAGTTGTAAGCCTATTCTAGCACTTATATGGTTAACGATGTGGTAACACTTTGTAAAGGTTATCAGTCTATAACTAATCATATTCAAAAAGACATTCTCTCTTGGGGACTTAGTTTTTTTTTGTGGATTCATAAAGGGTATATGTGTGGGCAATGGAAGACAGAATAGAATTAATTTGAAATATCTTGTCAGAGACAGACGGAAGGAAGAGTAGAAGCAGAGTGATTTAGATGTATTAAATAAGAATTTACATTTTCTTTACTTTGTTCATTTACTCTGAATTGATAGTCACTAGTTATTCTTTATGTAAAATAAATTGTAAATAAATATCGTAATGATGTTTGTCATATTGTTTACTACTAATTAAGATGACTTATGAAATAGATGTAATTTGTTTCTTTAACATATTTTTGATTGCACTTTGTTTGTGATTAACATAAGAGTGTTTGATGCCTTGATCCACATACAAATCTGTAACGAAGAAATTCTAGTCTGGTTCTCTGATTCTGACTGTTCTGTAGAGTATTACCAGTCTCACCCTTATAGTTGCTTGCTAGTCCCAATGTATTTACAAAATTAATTTTCTGTGTCTTTCCTGTATGGAGTCTGCATGTCCCACTTGTGCCTAAAAGGAGTTCCTCGAGGGTCTGTGGTTTCCTTCCACATTTGAAAGACCTGCCGATGCGTGTATTGGATATTTATTGAATTATTCTTGTTAGGAAATTGTCATTGATAGTGTCCAGGCATAATTTGGTCTATTTATTCTGTAGAATAAATAGACCAAACCTACTGCATTTATAAATAATGAGTATGTTAGTAATGACCTGTTTATTTTAGCATGGAAAGCACTGAGCCATATTTGTTGTGCCATTAAAATTAAACATAAATGTTTAATGCACATCCTATCACCCAGGTAAATGAATAAGATCTGTTTTATATTGAGTTTAAATGCTTAAACAAAAACAGGTATCCTGTAGATGTTACTGTTTACCCCTAAAGATGACGCAGTTACCTAACAGGGGGTAATTGGGGTGAAAAAGCCCATATATGTCAAAATATAATAAAATTAATGTTAATCTCATTCTCAGTTCAAAATACTGGAGTCATACACAGTGTGTTTGTGATTTTAAAGTAGTTATGAGCTTAGTTTTTAAATAATTGTTTAAATATTTTTTTTATCCATAGATCCATGGCGAAATTACGCTGCTGAAGAATATGGTCCTACCTCTGTTTGTCTGTATCAGAAATCTGCCTTTGTCATGGAGCAGTGTAATAAACGCATGACCTATCCAGACTGGGGGAGTGGCTGCTATAGGGTAAGGCAGGTTATAAAACCATAAACATGTAGTTTAGATTTTAGAATTAGAACTAAGATTTTTAAAATTAAATCCAATGTTAAAACTGAAGTTATATGTCCTTTGTTTTAGAGTGCCACTTCTTATATTTAGGAGAAACTCATTAAAAGATGATATGAATGTTTTTTTTTACAGACGTCTTGTTCAGAACTGGGTTTACACGTGTGGGTGCTGGAGCAGAGTTTTCTGTGTGTACGTGCTGGCCAGGTTCTTAACATTAACGTGAGGATGAGTGAGTGGGTGTACAGTGGGCAGCTGATTTGTCCTGCCTGTTTAGACTTCTGCAGTCAGTGTCCTCTTCCTCATGAGCTACCACCAATCAACACAAATCGCACAGTTCGCATAGGTACATTGTGGTGTTCTTTGTGTCATAAAAAGCATTTATCTTCAGTCAGAGACAAATGTTTCTTTTGCATGTAATGTGTTTGAATTATTTTGTCTTGTTTTTAGACCCTTGCTCCAGCTCCTCAGGACTGGTGGTGACATTGTGGCGGCTTTTGTACAACCTTCTTCCGCTGTTCGCAGGTTTCATGCTTTGTGTGAGGAATTGAACTGTGTTAACATAGCATGAGAGTGGGGGGTTAACAGGAATGCCACTGCCTTCAGGTTGAGATTCTTCTAATACCAGGCAATGCAGACATTTGTCAGTTCCTATTAACAGATGTAGACCCTGCTTCTTACTGAGGGTAAGAAAAAGCCATGGGCTGCACTTTGCTCTGGGAGACATAATGTATCAGTCGACTGTATTGGAGATGAGAAGCCATAGACGTGAGAGCTTGTATAGCAGGTAAATTTAAAATGCTGGTGCTAATTTGTTGTCTTTTACATATCTCCAGTCTAATATGTAGCAATTTTCTAGAGTTCTTAAGATGTTTTTTAATATGCCAGTTTGTGGTAGTGCTTAATTTCAGTGAATGTGTGCTTGAAATGACTCAAACAAGTCCAGGAGAAACCATGGTCTTAGCTAATTAGACATTTTGTCAAGCTGTTTTTTTTTTGGTATATATCGTGAGAATTGTAGTTAAATATTCACCCAAAACAAAAGAAAAAGTGTGCTTAGTTTTTATTCCCCCTAAGGATGTAACACAATAAACTGACATCTAGGAACCAGTGGAAAGGAGATCGAACAGTAGCGTGACTATATACTCTTGAGATCAAAATCAGAAAACAATTGATTTTTTCAGAAATAATGTTATCTAGATTGATCAACATTTTAAGGATTTTTGTAATGGGTACACTATTCCACTAGAACAGTGTTTTACAAAATAACCAAAGTATTTTAACAAAAAAACTTTAGTTTATAATCCTAGGTGGCAAAACCCTTGTTGGCAAGCATAGCAGTCAGACGTTTTTGGTAGTTGATAAGGTTTGCGCACATTTTGCGCACATCTTCCACTACTCTTTGCAGATCATCTCTAAATCATTAAGATTTTGAGGTTGTTGCTTGGCAGCTCAGAGCTTCAGCTCTCTCCATAAGTTTTCTATGAGATTACAGTCTGGAGAATGGCTAGGCGCCTCCTTGACCTTATTGTGCTTCTTTTGAGCCGCTCCGTTGTTGCCTTGACTGTATGTTTTGGGTCATTTTCATGCTGGAAGACCCAGCCACGACCCATTTTTAATGTCCTGGTGAAGAAAAGGAGGTTTTCACTGATTACTTTAGGGTACATGCCTCCATCCATTTTTCCATTGATGCAGTGAAGTTGTCCTTAGTGGAGAACCACCCCCAAAACATGTTTCCACCTCCATGCTTGATAGTTCATGCTGAAAGGTGTTCTTTTAGTTTGAGGCTGATCTCTCACCTTCCTCATGATCAAGGATACCACACAAGGTGAAATTTAGCATGGAGCCCCAGACCGAGGTCAATTGACAGTCATGTTGTATTTCTTTCATTTTCTTACTAATGCAGTTTTCTCCTTCTCACCTAGCATCTTATGGTTTTGTAGCCCATTCTAGCCTTGTGCATGTCTATGATCTTGTCCCTGACATCCTTAGAAGGTTCTTTGGTCTTGCCCATGTTGGAGATTTTACAGTCTGACTGTGGTCAGGGGACTTTTATTACAGGTGACAATTTAAGACAGCTGTCTTTAATGCAGGTAAAAAATTGATTAGGAGCATCCAACTGGTCTGTAGGAGCAATAACTGGTTTGTAGGGGATCAAATACTCATTTCTCTCTGCAAAATGCAAAAAACATTTATATAATTAATATATATTCATTATCTTCCGCTTTATCCTCTATTAGGGTTGCGGTGGGGTTCCCGATGCCCATCCAGGGGAGAACGTCTCGGGCGCTGGGCAGATAGACCCAGGACAGGGCGCCAATCCATTGCTGGGCACACACTCACTCACACAGAAACACTCTACATGGGGCAATTTTTTAGAATTCAATTGACTTGATCCATGTTTTTGGACTGTGGGAGGAAAACTGAGAACCCAGAGGAAACCCAGACGGACACAGGGAGAACATGGAAACTCCACCCAGATGGGGATTTGAACCAGGAATCCCTAGTGCTGACAGTTGAACGTGCTAACCACTAAGCCACCGTGCCACCCTAATTAATGTATAATATTATTTATATAATATGATTTTCTATCTCTCACTGTTAAAATTAACCCACCTATAAAATTATAGATTGTTCATATCTGTAGAGTGTGTATACTGTTTATAGCTAATTTACAAATCAGCAAGGGATCAAATGAGTATTTCCTCTACTGTACCTGTATGGGCTGTAAGGCCTCTTTGATGAAAAAACAACCAATTGACAGATTAGATTTTTATGAAGTTTAAAATGTACATCTTCAAAAGAGACCTCTCTGAATATGGTCAGATATGGATATTTGCTATTTTTTAAAAGATAAACACAGTTGTGCTACAATCAAAATGACTCCTGATACATATCCTACTAGTTATAAATGTTTGTGTTTTTGCCTTCAGAAATTAGGTGTGGAAAAAGATTTTGACTTATTGTAATAAAAGAGGATATCTGTTGTAAGCCATTTTTTCTACTTTTTGAAAAAACATGTTTGAATTAGAATTCTGATGCTGTGTGTATGGACAAGGTGTATTATGCATGGGCTGCTAACACATGGGCTGTGTTTTGGTTTTGTCATGACTTTACGTAATAATCATGGATTGACTACCAGTTACCCGCTAATGTTGGGTAAAGATAAGACTCTCTATAAATGTGTTTAATAATTCTGCAAATCTACTTGTGCCAACTCTGTTGCTTAAAGGGTTGCTCAAAATGTAATGCCCTATATTTGTTTATCAGAACAGATTTACTCACGATAGTTTTATGGAGCACATACATAATAATAATGTTTATATTACACCACAGATCTGAGCTGTTTGTTGGATGCGGCAACACTGTTCCACCCAAATAACTGATGTGTTCCTGGCTTTACTACAGCTCTGCCAAGCCATATTTATGTCTGAGAAAAATTGTGGGGTATTAAATAAAAAAACACTTTTTTTCTAGTTTCCTTTAGGTAATAATAATGTGGTTTTTTTTTTGTTTTTTTTAAAGCTTGCCCACTTAAAGATGTAAAGATGTTTTGTACAGGAAATTTTGTTCCCAGTACATAAGCAGGTTTTTTTTTTTTTTAATAATTTTTTAAAATATTATTATTATTATTATTATTGTAATATATTTTTTATTTTACTGAATGAAGTGTGGGCAGTATTTTTAAATCAGTGTTAGTCATTTGTTTGTATTTATATATTTATTTTACTTATTTATTTATTGAAGTATTATCAACTAGTATAAGGAACTTATACATACAAATAAAGATCAGTATTGTAGCACATATAGTAGTTTGCATTTATTGACAAACACTGTAGGTGTAAAAACACTGAATTTTATATGAATAAATAAATAAATATATATATATATATATATATATATATATATATATATATATATATATATATATATATATATATATATATATTTTTTTTTTTTTTTTTACAGCTTTATGTACAGTAATCTTGGATACAAGTGAATCATGGTATTAGTCTTAATAAAATATATGAAAAATTTGAAAGCCGCCTAACATTGTTGGTTTATATTTGATCTATTAATGGAAATAAAGAATCATATGTTAATATGATATTGATTCAGATTCAGGATTCAGATAAAAGTCAGGGACAGGAGCTTAAATTGCAATAGAATGCCTCCTCCTTTTCTCCTTTGCATTAACATATATTTTATCTCACTAGACAACACATAATCATAAAAGCAGAGCAAAAAAAGCAGCAAATCTCTGGAATATATGAAATATATATATATACATACAGTTAATAATAAATTGTCATTGTTTGCTTATTTTCACTTTTTAAAGTTATTATTGTTATTTTTAGCAAATATGTTATACCTTTTTGTTTATTTATTTGCTTGCTATAAGGAAATCTAGTGCAGTTACACCTTACAGGTTTTTCATTAATATGTTTGTGTGTGAGGGGGTGTCTATGAAACAAATAACAAATTGGCATTCTCATATAGGATATTGATATAGTGTTATAATGGTATAGTTTATTGGTAGATATTGTGTCACTGTGAAACGCCGATTCCTACCTGACAAAAAAAAGCTACAACTTTTTACTAGTACTTCATAGTGTTTAGTACATGCAGTTATGTTGTATTTTGTTACAGGGAGAAATGAAAGTAATAAAAATTTTGACAGGCCAAAGACCATTCTATACATAATGTTTTAGGGTATTAAGTTGCTCATTTTGTTCAATCCATTTTACTGACTGTTTAAAATGTTTATATTTTTTTAACTGTTAAATGGTTTTGTGGAACAATACATTTCATTGCATTTTTCTTTACTAATAAATGCTTCATTTTACCGCCCACACAAGGCTCTTACCTTTATTGTGATATTCTTATTACAGTCTTTAATGTTTCTTTCAATTAGGGGTTGTTAAGAACTTGGTGCTTTTTAAATAATTATGGCCAAGGTAAACTTTACATTATACAATGTGGGTATAATATAATTGGTTATAACATAATAAATATTATTGTTTTTTTAACCAACATGTGATTTATAAATGATAGATATGTAAATACTAAAGTGAAGAAATCTAAACCTGATATAAAATATTCATTCATTCATTATCTCCCGCTTTATCCTCTATTAGGGTCGTGGTGTGGTTCCCCATGCCCATCCAGGGGAGAACGTCTCGGGCGCTGGGCAGATAGACCCAGGACAGGGTGCCAATCCATCACCGTGCACACACTCACTCACACAGACACACTCTATATGGGGCAATTTTTGAGAATTCAACTGACTTTATCCATGTTTTTGGACTGTGGGAGGAAACCGGAGAACCTGGAGGAAACCCAGACACAGGGAGAACATGGAAACTCCACCCAGATGGGGATTCGAACCGGGAATCCCTAGTGCTGAGAGGCGAACGTGCTAACCACTAAGCCACCGTGCCGCGATATAAAATATATACAAGATATTTTTTATTAGAAAGGGAAAAGTAAGATTTTCAGTTTCTCTTTCAGTGCATTGCATTGGATACATTAGACAATTGTGTTGGCAGCTATAAAAATGTGATCTCTGAGTAAAAGATGCCAGTGCATATTTTACAGCACAAATTTGTGTAATCATGCAAAATATCCATTAAAAAATTATAAGTGCAAGGATTTTAAATCTTATATAATAAAACTTTGATTTTATATATATAAAATCAAAATGCAGAATGCACGTTCGCTTCTCAGCGCTAGGGATTCCTGGTTCGAATCCCCATCTGGGTGGAGTTTCCATGTTTTCCCCGTGTCTGCGTGGGTTTCCTCCGGGTTCTCCGGTTACTTCCACAGTCCAAAAACATGGATCAAGTCAATTGAGTTCTCCAAATTGCCCCATGTAGAGTGTGTGTGTGTGAGTGAGTGTGTGCGCAGCGATAGGTTGGCGCCCTGTCCTGGGTCTATCTGCACAGCGCCTGAGACGTTCTCCCCTGGATGGGCATGGGGAACCCCCCCGCGACCCTAATAGAGGATAAAGCGGAAGATAATGAATGAATGAATGAATAAATGAAAAATGCAGAATGTGAAGTCGGAATTCTGACTTACTATCTCAGAAATTATCTAGTCAAAATTGTGATTTAGTAAATCAGAATTCAAATTTAGTGAATCAGAATTCTGAGATACTTTTCGATTTTTTTCCCCCTTTTTAGTGTCGGAAATCGCCTTCCATAGCAGCAGAGGTAAGAAGCTTTTATTTTGAAAAAGAATATTATTATAAAATAATTTGTTTGCGCTTTTGAAAAACGTACCAAGTCCTACAATACACCTAATGATTAAAAAAATATATTGCAATGAAGTCAATATTTATTATGTAACAAATTTAGCTGCTAAGCAAACACACCGCAATTTCTAAATCCTTCCGAATGTCTTAATCCACATTACATTTGAAAAGCCGTGTAGTGCACTATAAAGTGCGTCAATAAAGTGTGGACCACATTTTTGCCATTCGTCCCACATCACGTGATGTAGACACTTCATGATCTGTCATGGTCGCACCGGGCTGCGAAGGAGCGCAAACAGTTTTATGTCGCAACTAGACCGTTTGTTTCGCCGCAGGGAGAAGATGTGGATAAGCGTAAATCATTTAGACTGCGCTTCGTTTCTGGCAGCTCGCTGTAAATGTTTGGTTTGACAACTGAAAGGCTTGTTATGTTCTCAACGGTAGCATGTCTAATCTAATCTCTGCTAGTCTAGTCAGTTGTGTCTGAGGCCACTGAAGCTAAGCTAACCACAATGCAGGTCGAATCAGCGGGAATACGGATGTCTGAGAGTGATGGCAGGCTGGACCTTCACACCCAGACTTCATTCAGGACAACCTCGAAAAGTTGGCAGTACAGGTGCCTCTATTTTGAACTTTTTGCTGGTGTTTGATGGGGACGACGATGTTTATCATCAGCCTGATGTTTTTAGTCCCTGGTCATGTTTTACAGCAGTGTGCAGCTTTAATTTGATGACAGAAATCATATGCAATCAGAAACCACTTAACTAAGTACAATTACTTAGTATTTACTCAGTAGTTTTGGTCAGACGCACCTTTTAAGTAAACATCTACACTTTACTCTGTGTTGGGAAACGACAGTGACGGTTTTTTAATCATTAAATTGAAACAAAACAAAACATTTTATGATTAGTAGCTAAATGCTGCTATTTTAAGGATATCTGTTCTCTTGCTGCTGTTAAGGATGATGATTATTCATTATAATTATGGCTTACAGACCATTCAATATATACAGCACTATGGCAATTTATAATTTTATTATTTTGGGGGAAAAAAATAATTTGACATTTTTCAAGATGAGCCACACAGTTAATTTGCCTCATTCAATTCTTTGTTCTGTTTGGTGATATTAGGTTGTCATGATTTACAAAAGGATTATTTTATCAAAATGGGATTGTCCTTTAATGAGGACAGCAAGCACTAATTAGAAACCACTGGCAAGGATAATCTAATTTTCTTTGTCTAATTTATGAATTTTAGTGATCATATGGAAAATGTGGATGGCTATTTAATGAAGTACACAAACCTGGTTACTGGGTGGCAGTATCGGTAAGTAGTTTATTTTGTCTTTTTGAATTATGCAATTTCTCACCCTGGGATTAAAAAAGTATTCTTTTTCTGATTTGTTTCTGATTAAAAAAAGTATTCTTTGTCTGGAAAAGAGATTTACCATAATAATTCTGATTGTCTTCTACTGTTTAGTAAACCCTTTAAATTAATTCTAGCTTTAATTAATTCTAGTTTTATTACATTAATCTAGTTTCCCATTTCTTTAGCCCTTTCTCATCTTCGTTAAACCAACAGTGTTTTGGGTTTGTTTCCTTTTCGGTTTGTTTGTAATCCTAATTTCTTTATTTCTCCAGTTTTTTTGTACTTAACAATGAGCTTGGGGTGCTGGAGTACTTTGTAAATGAGCAATCGAGAAGCCAGAAGCCGAGAGGTAACCTGCTGCTAGCAGGTGCAGTAATCTCCCCCAGTGATGAGGACTCTCACACTTTCACAGTTAATGCCATCAGTGGGGAGCAGTACAAACTTCGAGGTAGATCTCTTTAGTAGTGTTCTCTTTTTCTCTACTTCTGTTTCTTTTTTGCGCTCTCTACTTATCTTTATAGGTTATGTTTGAGCATGCTCAGCAGATTTTGCGCAGCTTGTTTTTAAGCTCAAGGCAGCACATAAGTAAAGCAACTGGAAATATCAATATCCCCCCTCCATTTCGGCAGTGCACTTACTAATACACTTTAAATCCATTAAAGCTACTTATTTATAGAAGCATTGCTGCTGCTTAGCCTTTACTTGAAATGAAGGACAGGTCTAGTTTTTAGCATTTCGATGGCCAGAATGTGTGTAATGAGCTTTTTTATGCCTGCTCATCTCAGCTGCCAATGCAAAAGAAAGACAACACTGGGTGAGCAGACTGCAGATCTGCACACAGCATCACACAGAAGCTATGGGAAAGGTGAGGAAGACTTATAACTACAACTTTGCTTATTCCAGTGTTTTAACCTCTGTTCATGTGATTTACTTGAAACCTCTATGATTGGAGAAGAGAGAATTTTTTATCTTTTAATACCATAACAATTAAACCTACATTAACTGGATTTAAACAGTCGGTCATTGTCGGAAGTAAATTTGGCCCTTCTGCAACCTCATTAAAATTGTATTTATGTGTTTTCTATGGACTTCTTGTTGTCATGGTAACTATATGAGCCTGTATGTGAGAAGATGGTTTTTTAAACAATCAGATTAAAATAGATAACATTTATGGCATTTATTTAATACAATAAATAAGGCTTCAAAACATAATGTTAATTTAGTATTTTAGAACACACAATTTACTATTATTTGCAGTATTTTGGAGTATTTGCAGTAAAGTTTATGTTTTTAATGTGTTTTAAATAAAAGTTTGGCCAGCCCTAGACAAATAACGTCTATTAAGTCTATTAAAAAGCACATCAGATGATTAAAAAGATAACACAAATGCAAATGCATGGCAAAGTAAAACATTTAATTATCCATGTGACCTATGCGAATGTTAACAAAATTTAGATTTAAAAAAAAAATCATTGATGAGCATTTTAAATCTAAAGCAATTTGCACCAGATCTCTTGTAAAAATGTCAGAAATACCTGAAGAAACACACTGTCCTTTTCGAAATGAATTTCACAGTCATCAAATATCATATGAAAACTGTGCATATATTTTAAATTCCAGACAATATGACCAAAATATATCTACAGGCTTTTTCTGAAGCAATGCTGGATAAAATAAATTTGGGGATGAATGCATTAAATTGACACACTAAATTATTTATTAACAAAACCCACTGGATAATCTGAATCAAATCTAGACTTCTTTTACATTTTAACCTGTAGATATCAAACGCATGCCACTCTGTTGGTGTGGATTTTGTTTAAAATCCTGAAATATTCATTTTAAAGTAAATGTGATTTGAAATTAATCCCTTTTAAGCTATGCACTCTTCAGCACAACTTTTCTTTGCCCTGCTTATGCATGCCTGCATGAAGGCCAGCCTTATACAGTTTGCTTTTGTCCTAAAGACAAACCCACCACTAAAGACTCGCAGTCTGTCTGCGGCCTCTCAGGGCAGTGGCAGTTCTCCTGCGTTGCAGCGCCGAATCAGCCATAATGCTGGCTCCGTGTTGGGATTGTCCCAGTTCAACCGCGGCTCCTCGACCTACTCCAGCAAACGTTCTGGTCTACGTGATCACCTAGTAGAAGCTCGAGAGGTAAGACCATACAATTGCATTTCACGGTAGTTGAGTTGTTGGATGTCAGACCCAAAATTTAGTAGATCTTCAGATCTGAGACACTCCTACATTAATAGAAATTTTGAGACACATCATTAAAATAATACAGGCACTGTTCCACTATGAGATGTACTGTTAATTGTTTTGGAGCCATGGCATCTTTTCAAGCTAATTTTTACTGACAGACTTTAAGATTTTGAATGAATTCCTAGATGTTTAAAGGCAGTTAAATCTGGAAATGTGTAACACTGTATAGTGAATCAGGGTACAGTTCAAAATATATTTGGAGCCGTTGTGGGTAGAAATCCATAAGTTCACATTTTGCATTAATATGACGTCGTCTTTTCGTGATGTTAAAAACTAAATAATTTGATATTTGTGATGTAGATGATGAGTCAGGCACATGACCAACACAGAGACCTGGTGCAATGCATTGAGGGTTTACCTTCCAGCCACAATCCATCACCACTGGATCAGGATCTTCTTCTGCTCAAAGCCACTTCTCTGGCCACAATGAACTGCCTTAGTGACTGTCTGCACATCCTGCAGCTCCAGCAAGTGGCCCGGCACAAAGTTCCTCTTGGAGGTACAGCTAGTTAATGCAAGCTTTGGTTTGATTTTATATATATAATCTAATGAGTATAATTTGTGTGTTTTATATGTTCTACCCATGTCTATGTCGTTTTCCTTTCAGTAGTGCTGGTTTCCTCTGACAGCATCAAAACATGCTGGCATGTAAATTGGTAATATAAAATTGACCCAGGTTTAACTGTGTGTTTAGGTGTCTGTCCTGTGATGGGCTGGCAACCTGTCCAAAGTGTTTTGCTGCATTTTGCTATTTGATTGTTTGGACAAGCTTCAACCAACCATGAAACCATGATTCCAATAAAAGCATAAGAAATTAAAATAGTAATGTTAAAGTAGGGCGGCACGGTGGCTTAGTGGTTAGCACGTTCGCCTCTCAGCGCTAGGGATTCCTGGTTCGAATCCCCATCTGGGTGGAGTTTCCATGTTCTCCCCGTGTCTGCGTGGGTTTCCTCCGGGTTCTCCGGTTTCCTCCCACAGTCCAAAAACATGGATCAAGTTAATTGAGTTCTCAAAATTGCCCTGTTTAGAGTGTGTCTTTGTAAGTGAGTGTGTGCCCAGCGATGGATTGGCGCCCTGTCCTGGGTCTATCTGCCCAGCGCCCGAGATGTTCTCCCCTGGATGGGCATGGGGAACCCCACCGCGACCCTAATAGAGGATAAGCGGAAGATAATGAATGAATGAATGAATGTTAAAGTAGAGAAATGTTAATATTTTCAGCCAATCTTTGTGAACTAAACTAGTATGTGTTTGTATGCGTGTGTGTACAGGAGGGTTTTCCTTTTAGCAACTATCTTTTACACATTCCACTGTTTATCCTATTGACTGAGGTTGACATGAAATCAACTTTTCCCAACTTGTTAAAGCTGTGGGAGGAACAGCCCGGAGTGACATGATTTTAGCTTTTATCAGAATATTTTTATTTAACTATAGAGCTTTGAAGTCTAAAAGGATTCGTTATATTTTAAGTGTGGTGTTCCCTGCTATAGGTAGAATTAAGATGATATTAGATTAGATATCATTTTCTTGTCTTACCATTATCCCTGCTGCTGTGCCCCTTTCCTACACACACACACACACACACACACACACAC
>JAFMOD010001006.1:700852-712965 GCA_019802435.1 Corydoras maculifer | reverse complement strand
TTATCCTCTATTAGGGTCGCGGTGGGGTTCCCCATGCCCATCCAGGGGAGAACGTCTCGGGCGCTGGGCAGATAGACCCAGGACAGGGCGCCAATCCATCGCTGGGCACACACTCACTCACACAGACACACTCTAAATGGGGCAATTTTTGAGGATTCAATTAACTTGATCCATGTTTTTGGACTGTGGGAGGAAACCGGAGAACCCGGAGGAAACCCACGCAGACACGGGGAGAACATAGAAACTCCACCCAGATGGAGATTCGAACCGGGAATCCCTAGCGCTGAGAGGCGAACGTGCTAACCACTAAGCCACCGTGCCGCCAAAAAATAATTTAGTTTTGGAAATTCATTAAATGAAGACTTGTCAATTAGAAATAAAACAGTTATTTTAAGGGAAGCAAATTTTTAAAATTTTGTTATTCAGAGTTATTAATCCTTAGATATACATAGTTACATTTTATTTTATCTTTATTTTTATCTTACTTTATCATATTTTTCTTATTCTTATCCTTTTAAACAAATTTTATTTTCTGTGGGGAGTCAAAAAAGAATTTCACTGCTGGCTGTACCATGTATAACCACGTATGTGACCAATAAACCTGATTCTGATTCTGATGTAGAAATCACAGCCAATCATGTCCCATGTCTCATCTATCATCTATCATGAGTCTTTTGCAAAATTCCTATAGATTAGTATAAAATTAATGGTAATGATGCATAAAAAGCATATAGACAGAAGGTAAACTTACCAATGCTTCAAAAACGTGTTTAACAGTAAACAAATTAAGTTTTAATATTACCCTTAACCATGTCATTATTCTAACTACGAATTGAAACCCACAAAATATCCACCAGGAGCAGGGGGACATTGATCCTGAAGAGGAGCAAGAAGATACCTTTGTAGTTGAGGAAGAGGATTTGGGTGCAGTGGAGGAGGAGCGAAGTGTTATCCTGCACCTTCTATCTCAACTCAAACTAGGCATGGACCTTACCAGGGTGAGCAGTCTGATCACAGCAACTACATCAGTTAATGTAGTGGTAATATTTTTACATTGTCTTTTTAAAAATTGCGACTTGTTAAATACAACAACTGTCATTGTTGTGAGTTATGATAATTCCTCTTATGTGTGGCCATGGTTCACATTTACTCTAATTTTGGTTGATTTGGTGGGTTTGTGTTTGAATGTATTTCCACACTGATATATTGAACTTTCTCTATTAGGTGGTCCTTCCTACATTTATACTGGAGAAGCGTTCTCTCTTGGAGATGTATGCAGACTTCATGTCTCATCCAGATCTTTTTGTTGCCATTACCGATGGTGCTTGTCCCATGGAACGCATGATTCGATTCGTCGAATATTATCTGACTTCATTTCATGAAGGCCGCAAGGGTGCTATTGCCAAGAAGCCGTACAACCCAATCATTGGTGAGACATTTCATTGCTCTTGGAAAGTGCCAAAAACGGTGGCATCCCAAGGAGACATCCAGAAAGAGGTATCCAGTACATCAGATGCCAATCATGTGCGCTTTGTGGCTGAGCAAGTTTCCCACCACCCACCTGTTTCGGGCTTCTATGCTGAATGCCAGGAGAGGCAGATGTGTGTCAACACTCATGTGTGGACCAAGAGCAAGTTTATGGGAATGTCTATTGGTGTTTCCATGATTGGAGAAGGTAAGGTGTGGGCTGAATGTATATGTTTTAAAAGTATATTTAAGGTTTTAAACATTGAACAGTAAAACAAAATGCTTTGCAGAAAACGAAAATTAGAAAAAAACAGTATTGAATAGTCTGCTAGTCTGCTCTGGGTATTCAACAGTGTTATTGCTTGCCATACATTTTGTCCAGATCACACACATTTGGAATTCATTAATTAAAGGTGAAATACCCAAACTAGATAAAATTCACATGTATAGGAGTTTCAGGTGAGTGTTTTGTTCACTGAATTATATAAGAATGTTGTGTAATGGGGTGCGTTTTTATTATTATATTTTTAGGTAATCTGCACTTGCTGGAGCATGGCGAGGAGTACACATTCACGTTGCCGTCAGCCTACGCACGATCCATCCTTACAGTGCCTTGGGTGGAGTTGGGTGGAAAGGTCAACGTCAGTTGCGCCAAGACTGGCTACACTGCAGCCATCACATTTCAGACCAAGCCTTTCTATGGGGGCAAATTGCACAGGTCAGTAAAATAATATCCCATCCAAAATTAGGTGTTGTTAATGTCTGAATGAACTTAAATGGATCCCAAAAATAGAATGAAGTGTGTTAAGTGAGTCACAGTTGCACTGTGAATTCCGAGAAAGTCATGCTACGCCATTGCCTGTAAATCAGGATTACTCATCAGTTTTCACTTAGCTTCCTCTGGGAGCACACTTTCATTGGGTAGGTCTATGTGAAAGTCCGTTTGACTGAAGAAAGCACATACGTAAGCACAGATGAAAGTCTAAACCACTTCTGTCTGTTTTTGTCTTTATTTATTTTTATATAATTTTTTTTATCTTATAAATACAAAACAATTACAAGCATTTTTCATTTTCAATTTTGGTACTATAATAATATATTTTCAGAATTAAATAACAAAAATGTTTAAGTGGTTAAATTAAATATAGCATATGAAGATATGTGTATTTTTAATTCACTGCTCTATTATTAGATGAATCATTTTCAACCGTTAGTATAAAAAGTGTCATGTCAGCTTTCCCCTTAAAACTGTACTTAAAAACAGCAATTCTAAAATTAATAGGAAGCTGCAAAAACAAGTATGCGACACAGGTAAAGAATAAAAGTGTATACGAAATAGTGATCAGCTTTATGCATTCCTCTGAGCATTGTTTCCTACCACAGTGCAAAAACATGGATCAAAGGAGAATCGGCTGCTCTAAATTGTCCCTGTAGTCTGTCTGTCCCCAGGCCCGGGTTGTGTCAGGAAGGGCATCTGGCGTACAACACTGGCCAAGTCTTAAATGCGAGTTCACCTCTGAATAATAAAAGGGAAAAATGCTGAAAGTAAAAGAAGAAGTTCTAGTTACTGAGTTTGTTTGATATATCTGCAAAAATACAACCCAGAACAGCATCCTCTAACTTCTAACTCTAATATTCTAAATGTAAGTAGAAAAAAAACAGGAACATTGAATTATAGTTAGGTCGGTACGGTGGCTTAGTGGTTAGCACGTTTGCCTCTCAGCACTAGGGATTCCCAGTTCGAATCTCCATCTGGGAGGAGTTTTCATGTTCTCCCCGTGTCTGCGTGGGTTTCCTCCGGGTTCTCCGGGTTTCCTCCCACAGTCCAAAAACATGGATCAAGTCAATTGAATTCTCAAAATTGCCCAATATAGAGTGTGTCTGTGTGAGTGAGCGTGTGCCCAGCGATGGATTGGCGCCCTGTCCTGGGTCTCTCTGCCCAGCGCCCGAGACTTTCTCCCCTGGATGGGCATGGGAAACCCCACCGCGACCCTAATAGAGGAAAAGCGGGAGATAATGAATGAATGAATAAATTATAGTTATTGCAATATATGTGAATCACAGGAAATACTCACATATATACAATAGTGGATTATTGCCCTAAGGAATGTTCAAACCTTACATTGTGTTTTTCTTTTTCTATTATGAATACAAATAAACAAATAAAATGTTTTTTTTTAAATCTGATAATCTGTTTTTTTTTTTCTTTTTATATTTCTCTAATCATTTAGAACCTCACAAAATGTGTCTAAGACATCTGTTTATTTAGCTTGTTTTATTCTGTTTCTGATTGTTAAATGGGAACTGGTGTGTTTCTTATGCAGAGTCAGTGCGGAAGTCAAACACAACTCCACCAACACGGTAGTGTGTCGCGTGCAAGGCGAGTGGAATGGCGTTCTAGAATTTAGCTATAGCACTGGTGAGACACGCATCATAGATGTCACCAAGCTACCAATCACCAAGAAACAAGTTCGTCCTAATGAGCTGCAGGGGCCCTATGAGTCCAGGTAAGCTTAAAAAGTCATAAAGCTTCTTACTTACCATTTAATAATTCCCTTTTTTTATTAATGATTTATTTAATGACTTTACTTTTCACTGTGACAACTTTAAATGTGCATTATTTTATAGTGAACTAATTAACCAAGAAAGGACTTTACTTTATATATGGTCACAATTTATGTTTAGGAGGCTACAGGTTTATTTGAAAAATGTCTTACCAGCCCTTTGATAAATGTCAACACTTTTTAGTTTATTTAATTATGTTGTTCTTTTTAGACTAGAGCATTGCTTTACAATTTTCTATGTCTGGATGCTTTAAATCCTAAACAGTCTGTGTTTACAACTCCTGCAGACGATTATGGCAGCATGTGACTGAATCACTGCAGCAGAAAGACATGGAGAAGGCCACAGAACACAAACGCTTTCTAGAGGAAAGACAGAGGAAAGAAGAGAGGCATCGCATTGATACTGAAACACCCTGGAGGACCAAATACTTCAAACGAAAAGTAAATATGCTCATAAATGTTCTAGAAAAATGCTTAGACAGATGAAATTAGCCACAGTTTTTCAGCAGCAGGGGGTTCCCGTATTATTTTTCCTTTTACAAGGGATCCTTGTTGATGGTATGTTTGTAAAACACTGATTTAAAATTTAAATGATTACACATAAAGACTACATTTGTAAGAATTTGCTGCTGAGATAAAAACCCAAATTATACTTAAGTGGTCTTTAAAATTAAACTAATTCTGTCATTTGGCTCATATGTTTGAGCTGAATTTCTAAAAGGCTGAACCTTGTTTTGATCTTTGCTCAGGGTGAAGGATGGGTGTATCATAAACCACTTTGGAAACGTGCTCCAACACAGAGCTCCACTCCTGCAGCTACACAAACCAACCCTTGACCCTCAATCGAACCCCTGAAGCCATCCCTGGGGTCTTTTTTCATTACATAATTACATATGAAGACTTGGACCCATGCACGCACACACATTTAGAGACCCTTTTCTCAATAATTCTTTAATGATGTTATGGATGTATTGACCTGTGGACAGCTGCGAATTGGCGCTTTCCACTGTCACAACTGTGACATTTATGTTCCTTGATGTTATATCACAAAATGAGATTGACAGAAAGCCCTCGTGTGCACAGAGGTCTTTTTGTTGATGTTGCCTTAATGGGATCTGTATAAGCATGTGAATGAGACGATGATAATAATGGAGGTAATGATGATTATGAGGTTGGCCAGATGGTGTTTTAAGATGAGTGTGTTTGAGGATGCTTCAACTTTTTTTGTGATTTGAGTTTTGAATGCTGCCATTTATTTGCAGTATATGTAAATCCTTACAATTTGCATCATGGTATTGATTGAAACAGAAATGCAGTTCTCATGAGCTATGGCTTGTTGGTCTCCATCATGGACTGATTCCACTGACCCCAGGGAGCCATAATGATGGAGCGCATGCTGTTTTGGATGATTTGGGGTATTGTGGTCAGCCAAGTGTTTAGGGGGGAGAGGTTGGATGCTGTGTTGTGCTTTGATGAGGTTTTGGCTCTCGTCTCTCCTTAAAAATGCTCAGGTAAAAGTTAGCTGTTTGCATCTGAAAATTACCTAGGAGCACAGCATAGCGGCTTCAAATATATAATTTAAAAACACTCTGGCAGCTTTACTAATCTGATTTGAGTTGTATTTTGATATCTATGAATATTTGCCTATCCTACAGTATTAATGTAAAATGTGTGCAAGTTCACAAAACAACAATCAGTAGTGAGTAATCAGTAATCAGTAGAGCAAGAAGCAAATCCGCAATCAGCTGCTTTGTTTTGAACATCACTTAGGTCATCCAATAAATACATTTGCAGAAATTACATGAGTGAGTTCAGCATGTCCTCTATAGAAATACATTTAAATATAGATTATTTTTATCTTTACTTTTACTTTGTGCAGAGGTTTGTTTTCTGTAGAGGACGAGCTAACTTGTTTACATGGATTTTCACCCTATTTTGTGCAAAATACCAGGCATTAAAGGCATAAAAGGATTTTTTAAGCCTGCAAAGTAAAAGTATTTTGATTATGAAGGGTCTGAAATAAAAGATCAGGCTTGCATCTTGCGCTTTGCTACTAATCGGTTAAATTAAGTTTAATCATGTTTTGAACGTAGTTCATGTTAAAGCCCTCATGATGTCGCTGTATCAGGCCAGATTGGTTTCACTGAGAAACTTGTGGTGCCTTATTTGTGGTGGTCTTCCTCCTGTTCATGTCTGCAACTTCTTTACATTTCATAAACCTGCATTATCAGCATGTACTCACCTGCTTCTGCTTCACAGTTTCCGCAAAAGAAGGCTGAAAAAGAGATCCTGCACTTTTAAGCTGGATTTTACCTTCTCAGTTAAAATGAGTAAGTTTGTTCAATTGACTTTCCACAAACAGGGCGGGATTTCACAACACCGACTCCTCCAAACCTTAAGCTAGAGGGAACTTCCAGCAAAGAATCTTCGCTGAAACTGTTCAAACCAGGGATTCAACAAGTACATGTGTGTCTGTCTGTCTGTCTGTCTCTGAAGATCTTTAAACTGCACTGGTGTTGAAACTTAGCTTGGATTAGCCTGAGACAAGTCCTGATGAATTAACTAATAAACCCGATAATGTATTAATAGGTCACTGGTGGTTTTATTTCTTATCTAGTGTTGGAATGAATTGTGTAAAATAAACCAGGCAAAGGCTGACAATTATGTTTTTTTATTGGTTTTATTGTTATACAACCTAAAGAATTGTGACACCAGTTCACAGTAAAAGGAGGACAAAATGGCTCAAGAGATCTGTCCTTCCACAGAGTAGAAACATCTGTCTTAGTCATTTGCATAGAACACGTAAAAAACACAGGTTTCTTTTTCTTATTCCTCAGTGCATGTTTTGTATTTTATCATTAGGCTGTAGTTTTTTTTCCAAAACTTTATCTTGAAATTGATTCATAGCTTATTTCCAGAAAAAGAACTAAATTAAAGTTTTTGGTATTAAATTCATATTTAACAAGGAATAAGGAAAAAACACTCTTATCTCTGGACACTGCAACTATTCAATATGAGCAACTGCAATGCACATGAATTCATTAGCTTTCTCTGTTAGGAATAAAAGTGAAAAACACAATAATACTTAGTGGTAATACAAATCCCAAGGTTAGATATTGTCAGTACATGTATAAATTTGAGGAGTAATTTAATTATTACATACAGATAAAATTGAATTTGTAATTAAAGTTCTTGCAGCTCATTAAAACAGGTTAACCAAAGAAAATCTTGCTGCATCATGGTTTCCCTGTATTTCTATACAAAAGTTGTGTTAATGCATCATGCACAAGTGAAAATGCAGCGTACACAAGTGTAGTCATCAAGCACTTTTGACTGAACAAATAATTGGATAGGCTGCTTGACTCTCCCACCCTTTGAACCTTTTCTAATTAATTTTCAGGCATATCTTAATCAGAAATCTTTGGAATTATTTTATAGTTTCAATTTACAAAAAAGTTCTTCAAAAGTTCTTTTAAAGACAAGATAATACATAGTGGCTTATGTGCTATATGTGTATTTTTATAATCTTATTAGCCTTTTTTATACATTGGTTAATCATTTGGTTTGATTTTTCTCAAACATAAATAAGCCTTTTTTTTCCAGAAATTACATTTGTTGATTAGGTGAGCTGATCAAAATTTGGTTCAAGCTCTTCTCATAACCTCTTGGCAGATGCGTGCGTGACTGCAATAACCGAGTTAGACAATATGGCTGGCAGCACTTGAAGCAGTCAAACAGCAATTAAGTCTGCAATAAAACAATGATCCCAACCATAAGAAACTTCAAACCCCAAGCTCATGGCAGATTTCAAAGTGCCTATGACTCGTTTCCATAAAGGCAGGCTTATGCACACTGATCAATTTAAAGCACCAATAAAATGTTCCTCTGAAAAATTTTTTTAAAGGCTCTTTTCTACTGACTTTTGTGTTGACTCTTTGAGGCGGATACATGCTTCAGGGACTGTGGTTAATTGAATTGAAACTCCTCCTAAAGCCAAGCTTGAGGGATGACCACATTGCTGTTGCAAGCGTACGACTCAAACGAGAGCACTGGAAAATCTCAAATAGGAAAATGATGTGTGGTAAACAGTTTTTTTTTTTTGGAAAATATTTTTCTGCCTGAAGAAATGGCACACACTAGCAAAGCAAAGATATAATTCTTATTAATCTTTTTTTTTTTTTTTTTTTTTTTTAAAAACTCTTAAGTTGTCAATAATATGAAATTTGCTTGAGCACATTTGTTATTGTGGTTAGGTTACAAAGTAATCCCTTATAAATAAGTGGCCTATTTTATTTGTTTGCTAAATATAGAAGGACTACAATTGTTAATAGCTGAAAGAAGTCATAGTAAAAATAATAAAATGAATAGCTATGAGTTAACAATATATCTCCACTGATTAGAAGGGTATTAAAAATTGTAGTAACAATCTGTTTTATCTGCACATTAGGCCCAAAAACATTGTTCTACTTTAAAGATTAACCAAACTACTTTAGCAATCACTGTCCTGTTACATGTCACTGTTTCTGACCGTACCAGTGGCTGTTCATCCACAAGTCATCCACCAAAATAGTTCCTGCCCATCGGTTAAATTGTTTTCAAAATTATTATAAAGCTTATTAAGTGAATGCACTTCCATGTGTATGTTTGATATGAACTTTCTGTGGTAAATCCCTATTTTTAAAAATAGTCATGCTCTGGCAGTTTTGCCAGTATTACAACTAAACTTTTTTTTTAAGATATAAACTGTTAGTAAAGCATGAACTTTAAAAGTACTGAAAGTGCTATATTTTATACACCTTTTTATGGACTTAACTGATCTAATAACATCTTTTGACATCTAGCCAGAGCCTACTCTATCTTATTCTTTCTCAGTCTTTCATTGGTGGTGTACTATAGTCTTAAATAAACTGTAGATGGAGACCAGCTCCATAAATTAAACAAATATGCATTATAAAAATAAGTCAAGATTTTAGGGATTGGGCAGGAGCAGTCATAATTCACTCAGATGCCTTAAGGAGATTGAGGCATAAGCCTCAACTGTGGCTTGTGGCAGAGGTGGGCATGCTGGCAGAATGCTAGTGCATTGCTCCATTAGGACAGGGGGGAGAGGACAGTCCTGTTGTTCTGAGTTTGGGATGGATACAGAGACAATGCTGCTTTCCATTTCCTCCTGTGTCATGCTTTTAAAGCGCTCCAGCACACAATGTGCGGTCAGACGGGCCTCTGGATCGTGGTCCCAGCATTCTGTAATTGTGGCACATAACATCTGCATTCCCTACAGTGAAAGAAAAGAGTAATTCCTTTAAGAATGCTTAAAAAACATTTAGTACCATTTTTATCCCAAATGACTTGCAAGTTAGACAGAACAACACAAGTCCGCAAGTTAAGGAGGACCAAGCTAAGCTGCAGTATTATCACTTTCTATATATAAAATACCAATTTGAAATTAAAAGAAAAGACTAAGTAGGACAGAATTCTTTTTGAATCCATATTTTAAGAATATAATTGTCAGTTTAATTTAACAATTAATCAGTCCATTATTATTTCAGAAAGTCAAACATAGCAACTGTAAAATGACTTTGCAATGGTTTTTAATTGGGCAATTATTTAAATTAAATCAGTCGCTTTTGTCAATGACAGCTCATAAATGTCTCACAATATTAAATGGATCTTTACAGATATTTTGCTGTTGGTTTTGCCTACCAATGTTGTACAGTTTTAATCTGTGTAGGTGTAGGCCCTTATTAAAATTTGGACCCAAAGAAAATTGTGGCAAAAAATAAACAATACTGAAAAAATTAATTTAACAGTTTAAACATACTGGATGGATCATCCAGCTGAGTGGAATGTCAGGTCGTCCTCTGTCTCGCAGCACCAGGTCCCTCATGCTGTCCACACAAGGCTGCTCACACACCTTAGAACCAAAAGGTGGCTCGTAATTCTTCACCTCTAACCAGAAGACACTTTGGTTAGTTTATTGTATGTTATTTTTAACACTTTTGTATGTTACGTTAGCATTTTCCTTTTAATTAAGTTTTATCATTTAGAAAATTTTAGGTTAGTAAGAATCATTATTCAAGGTGATTTCATGCACTTTAAAATAATTTTAAATTCATAATTAAATTTCTTACCAACAATTACAACAATGTTTTAAATGTTGCAAACTGTACTTTGAAATTAAAGCGTAGAACAAGTCATGAATTATTTTTATTTGATAAAATCTAATTTAGCCACCTCTAGCAGCTAAACACAACTGATTCATTCCATTGCATTAATTTTTTTAATAAGTTCTTCCCTTTGCAACATTGTTGCAAAAGTTTCCACTTGTTGGTTGTTTTGCTTTCTTCGTTTTCTCTATTTTTCCTTTCTCTCACTCTCTCTCTCTCTCTCCCTCACACTCACACACACACATACACACACACACAGTGAGTATGTATGTATCAGTGTATCATGATCTACCATCTCATGATTGTTGTGGACTACTGTCCAGTTTGAATCTTCTGCGTCTTACCTCCTATGGCTTCACAACGAGAAGCCATTTCCCACATAACCAGAGCCATGGAGTAGACATCCATCTGTTTAAAAGACTCCAAATCCTCTAAGTTAACTCGAGATTCAAGAACCTCAGGGGCCATGTATCGAGCTGTTCCAACCTAAATAAAAAGAATCTCTGTTTATAAAGGTATATAAAAATAGCTTTATGTATGTGATGTCACAAAAAATAGGATGACAAAATTCCTTTTAACTGTTACCCTGAACATGCTTTATAGAGAAAGTTTATGGAACTTATAAATCTTTACAAATTGAAGATTTCTTTAATAATGTGTTTTTTTCTGCATGATGCATACTGGTTATGCTATAGGACTTACATTTTTTAAATTTTCGAATGCAGTGTGACTTTCAGAATATCTTTTGAAATGCTAACCATTTGTATACTTTACAGTTATAGGGAAAAGACAATTCCACCATCCAGTGAACATGACCGAAAGAGTCCAGCATGTTCTCTTTTTTAGTGCTGTGTGAATAAATGTGCCATTTCATTAGTGATGCCAAAGTTTCTGATGTGCTAAATAACTTCAGGTAATAAATAGCTTATTCCCAATGTTCAAATTCTTTACATTACAGTTTAGGAAAATTACCTGACCTGATGTTCAGGACAAGAAAAAGGATATGACAAAATAATCAGACTTTAGGACTGAAAAGCATGATCTCAAATGATAATCCTGATTTTACCCCAAGACATTAAGACAAATTAGAAAATATATATACTTTTTTCATCATAGTGTTCCCAAGTGGTAAAACAGGGCACTTAATTCTTTTGAGTTAGTAGAACTAGTCCTTCCAATAATCAAACAAATATGTTCTAAAGCTTTTGATGATTGTTTTATACACCATCTTTGCAAATTAGGTGTATCTAGAACAACTTGCCTTTAAGAGGTAGTCAAAAACAACATTTTTAATAAAATCTTATATGGCAAAAAATGGTAATAACAATTAAAAATTTAACATACACTTTTAAAGTTATGTACATACTTACAAAAAGGCACCTCTAACTTTGTCCCATTGTTGATGCTAAAATGTCCAACCACCAAATTGAATCAAGGCACTTGTTTTTGTGTCTATGAAGTTTTAAATATACAAATAACACAAAATTTTTACATTTTTATATACCTAACATTTTTTATATAGTTAAGGGGATCCTATAAACATACCAATCTAAGGAACAGGGAAAAAAATGTTGAAACACAATGGTGCATATTTACCTTTAGCACTTTTCTCCCAAATCAATACATTTAAAAAGTAAAGATTATAGACCATATTCTCATAGTGCACATAGTGTGAGGCAGGTTGGGGTGGCTCAGAAATTGCAAAAGCTAAAGAGTAATGATAATTGTCATGTTACTGAATGTTTTTATTATACTCATGCACAGCAGTTTGTATGCTGACATTTTATTTTAATGGTGGAGTTTTGTTAAGGATGTCATGGGGCCTCAGAAGGAAAATGTTAGAATACCTCTGGCTTAAAATATCATCTGTATCAGAGTGATATTTATATATAAATTTATAAAATGTGTGTGTGTG
>JAFMOD010001006.1:661890-688671 GCA_019802435.1 Corydoras maculifer | reverse complement strand
CCCAATTTAGAGTGTGTATGTGTGAGTGAGTGTGTGCCCAGCGATGGATTGGCGCCCTGTCCTGGGTCTATCTGCCCAGCGCCCGAGACGTTCTCCCCTGGATGGGCATGGGGAACCCCACCGCGACCCTAATAGAGGATAAGCGGAAGATAATGAATGAATGAATGAATATATATATATATATATATATATATATATATATATATATATATATATATATATATATATATATATATATGAATATTCTATATTATATTTATAGTTGTAGTTTTATATTGTATATTATATATTCATAGTTGTATATTATATTAGATTTTATATATCTATACTGTATTGTATCTCACTTCCTCTTTAAAATTTTAATTTAAGTTCTGGGCAGCAGGGTGGTTTAGTGGTTAGCACGTTTGCCTCTCAGCGCTAGGGATTCCTGGTTCGAATCCCCATCTGGGTGGAGTTTCCATGTTCTCCCCGTGTCTGCGTGGGTTTTCTCTGGGTTTTCCGGTTTCCTCTCACAGTCCAAAAACATGAATTAAGTCAACTGAGTTCTCCAAATTGCCCCATATAGAGTGTGTCCGTGTGAGTGAGTGTGTGCCCAGAGATGAATTGGTGCCCTTGTCCTGGGTGTGCCTGAGACGTTCTCCCCGGGATGGGCATGGGGAACCCCTAATAGAGGATAAAGCGGAATATAATAGATTAATTTAAATTCTAACTGCAAAACACAGGGTAAACAGGGTCTGTGGGCCATAATTTTGTTTTTGTCTTATCTGAATACAAATGATAATTAAATTTTCTTGAATCTTGGATTACAAGTAACATATAAGACAATAAAATTACGTTTACATTTACTTTTGGTCATTTAGCAGACACTTTTATCCAAAGCGACTTACAAGGTGAGCACAGGGTTAATCACAGCATCCCTGGAGCAATTACGGTTAAGGGCCTTGCTCAATGACCCACATTGGTAACTTAAGTGGACCTTCATTTGAACCCCCAACCTACAGATTGATAGCCCAACGCCCTAACCACTGAGCTACCTCGCCCTCCAAAATATATTTAGATGTGTACTATTTAATTAAAATGTATGAATGAGGCATTCATAATGTGTTTTTTTTTAATTCCATAGCTTGCAAAAGATTTTAGTTTAAATAGTATATATTTTTCAACTGCTCTTTTGTAGTTTTAAAATTACAGAAATGTATAACCATTCTTAAAGTAAGGGTTGAATAGATATTTCATTTCCATTTCTGGCCTACTTTATGAACAGCAAAAAGGTATTGTGCTAGTATTACATACATTTTTTGATGCAATTTGATACACTATTTCACCAGAATTAAACAGTAATGTTAACTATTATTTTGACTTATCTGAGTTATCTATGCTGACATGTTGTTTCTATGAACCAAATACATGATGTACATGTGATTTTGGATATCATTCGTGCCTGACAGACTACAATTTATAAACTCCATCACCATAAACCAAAAAAAATGTTTTCAGACTCTTAAAGTACAATAATATTTAAAAAGTTAAATTGTTTAAATTATTTGAAACTTTATTGAACAAAAAAGATGTATGGGTCTTGTTAGCAAACCTTTCTTTTTTGAATACAAATAAAAACTACAATTAGCAGTTTACCTGGTAATTTTATGTATTTGTAAACAAGGATCAATCATGTTTTATAACTTTCTGCCAAATTTATTGTGTTTTGTTTATATTAGTCTTTTTTAAATACAGTGCATCTTTTCTCATCTACAATTCATGATATTATAAAAAGTTTTAGAATGTCAGAGGAAATCAAGGTGCATAAACTTTGAGAGAAGAAACTGCTGCTAAACTTGCATGATCACTGAGCACTCAGCAAGTGTTGTTTGACAAACCATTACATTAATGTGTAGGACTTGGATGAAATTTGAACATTATTATCATGGAACCATGATCAAGTCCACTGCTGTGCCAAGAAATGCTGAAACTATGACACCAATACTATACCATTTATTAATTTTGCACAGAAACATAGAGATTCTCTGGACTAAAAAAAAAAGCAAAAATATTTTAGCTTTTTTAAGGGACAAAAAAACCCTATAAAATCCAAAATCCCAACAACTACAACAGTTACATTATTGATTATTACAAAGTGAAAAAAACTGTGGCATCTGTGGTGGCATTGAGCTGTTTCTGTGTCCTCCGACATATAAGATCTGCATATATACTGATAATATGTGAAGGTAGAGTCGACTTAAATTGGTCTTTTAAAGAGACAAAAGCTGCTGTCAGGATATCTTTTCCCAAGACATAAAGAAAACACAGAGTGTGAGTGATTTCCTGGCCTGCCTGCAGTTCAGATTTCTTTTCTATTGAAACTGTATGGTGCTTCATGAAGAGGAGAATAAGATAAAGGTGACCATGGACTGAACACAGCATGAATACACTTATAACAACTAGCATCTGAAAATTTTTAATGATTAAAAAATATTTTATTTAACATAAATATAACGTAATAAAGTGGTCACAATTTTATATGCAGGAATCATTTTTCTAATTTGTCATCACAGAGAAATAAGTTGGCTGTAAAACACTAGTCTATTTTCTTTAGTCTGATGAAAAAGTTCAGGTGAAAGAACAAATTTCATTATTAAATTTATGGTATTTGATCTCAAAATTGCCCCGTATAGAGTGTGTCTGTGTGAGTGAGTGTTTGCCCAGCGATGGATTGGCGCCCTGTCCTGGGTCTATCTGCCCAGCGCCCGAGACGTTCTCCCCTGGATGGGCATGGGGAACCCCACCGCGACCCTAATAGAGGATAAGCGGGAGATAATGAATGAATGAAATTTATGGTATTTATAGAAAGTGTTCCAACTGATTTTTTTTATATAAGCAGGTCACAATATCACAGCAGGCTTTCTTACATATTATGTACATCTATAAGGATGAAATTATATCGCACAACACTTAACATTGAATAGTGTTTGCTTCATTTTAAAACGAAATTGCATTAACTGTCATAATCATTCTGTGTGATAAAATTATTCTGAAATAATGAGGTTGTGCAACAAAAACGTACAAATCATAACAATACACAGTACACTAACTAATGAAAACACAGTCTCAAAGTAATACTAAGCAATAGCTTATATTGTTATAGTGTAATGATAAGCACCCCACCGTAAAAAGACACTGCATAAACACACTGTTCAATACTGTACAAAGCTGTGCGCATCACTAGATGCCAGCATTAACAATGTCTATAAATACTTCTCTTTAAGTAAAGGCATGTTAAGATAATAGGCTAATTACTATTGTAATTTTAGTAAAGTCATTTGGTATGCTGCTAACTGTGAACACAAAAGAAAGTGAGGATCGCTATAAGAAAGATTTCTACTCACGGAGAAACAGGAGCACAAATAAGAAATATGTGACTCTCCAGTGCCGACACCCCATCGTTATTCACATGCAGTCATTAGTTCAGAGCAGCTTTTATTTGCCCCCTTTCTGTGTCAGAGTAAAAGCAAAATCTGCATAGATGAAAGTTTTTTCATTCGGTCCTTTATATTTGTTGTGTGAGAGCTGAGTCGCTGAGGCTGAAGCGCTACTAGCTTCTTAAGGCGGATCCAGATGTTTCTAATCCAGCTGTGGCAGGAGGCCCGCCCACAAACTGCGTAGTACACTTTCTACAGACTAGTTACTTGATCAAAAGCATATCTGTCTTCTACTTATCAGCAATAAGATTCCCGAACTGTTAATTAGCACACTCGCATGCAGTATGAGTACATACAACACGAATAACTATATAAATATATGTAGAATTTATTATTAACTGGTCATTTGCAAATTACAATGTTATTTACTTATTCTTAAACTATGATTTAATAGGTTAACAAATTGTACAAACTGGATTGTGTAGAGTATAATTATGTTCTCATTCATTGTTAACAACATTATTTGAGGCTCCCTGTACAGATAAACAAAAAAAATGATTAAAAAAATAAAAGTTGAATTAACCTATACTTATAATGTTGGAAACATATGGAACCCCTGGCAGTTTGGTTATTTCCTACTTGTTCAGTAAGGGTGTCCTTATTTTTAACCAAAAACCATAGTTAGCACTTTTGAGAGACACTTTTTTCTTTACTTCTTTTATGTATCTTTTAAGCAGTTTCTGCCAGGAAAAAGCCACATGCAGCGCAGTTGGACTGCTCTGATGTAGTGGATCATGGACTAGCTGACCTGTAGGTCCCAGCGTATGTGTTTACTGAACTGATTTCAAGCATATTCTGTACAGCATTGGGGTTCACATGGGACTTTCCTGGGTCTTTTCCACTTTGCCCTTTGCATATCCAATTTCAGGACATCTATTTACCAAAAAGGCTGAGGTCGTTTGTAATGTAAGGTCTGCATAGGACATTCTGAAGTTGTTTCTATTATGCAGTGTGCTGCATCAGTAGTATAAACAAATTTTGTAACTTCATGAGGAGAATCCGATTAGTATACAAAGAAGATGGTGCTTGAAAAAGTATACAGCTCACAATTATAATCTAATTCTATGTAGGCTTTTGCCATTAACCAATGTTACATTGTACTACACAATATAAGCATGATTATTTACACAAAACAATGTACGTACATAAATGTCAACTTACTATACTTATATACTTATTTAAATGCCTAAAAACTAATTATTAATTATATTTTCTAAAATTGAACATATTTTCTAATATTAAACATATTAAACATATTAAAAGTTTTAAACATATTAAAAGTTAAATTAGATAAATAAGACCCAAATTACACTGTGTTATTTATTTAAGCCATAATGCAAAAAGGCACTTGTGTGATAAATTAAGTTAATCTCATAACCGCCTTGTAGAATTAACTTTGGCAGTTTCATCAATCTGATTTTCTCAGTTACTTTTTATTATCTCATATCATTCTGAAAGTATTTTGACCCACTTAATGTTCCTTCCATTGAGGTTTGTGGACATTCATTTATACACAGCTTAAGGTTCCAACACAGCATTTCAATTTGGTTGAGGTTTAGATGTTGCAAATTTTTTTTCTTTTCTATTTATTCAAATTGTTTCCGATTTTATGATGTGATTGGAATCATTGTACATGATTGGGATCCTGTTGCATAATAGCAAAAGCTTAAATTGTATACTGTTGGATAGATAGCCTCACATTTTATTCTTAAATATTTTGATATATAGATAAATCCATTTTTGGTTTTATAACTGCAAGTAGCCCAGGTCCTGTGATGGCAAAAAAAGCTTAATCAACTTTCCACCCCCATGTTTGGCAGCTGGTATAGTGAGTTGTGCTGATATGCTGTATTTTTGCCAAATACAAGGCAGTGCATTATGACCTAACAAAGACATATCTAAAAGACATTTCCTTTTTTTTTTTGATTTTTTTTTTTTTAGTTGTTATGATTTAATGTTTAAGACTCTAGCATCCCTTCCAAGCAAGCAATACTTATTTGTTCCTTTAATTTTTGCTGTCATTTAACATTGTAAGGCCTATGAAGTATGTGAATTCATTTGTGCATTTTTTGCCTTTATTGTTTCCACAATGGGAAAATTAACAGAATTGCACAGTCTGATCTTCTGAGAGTCTAAGACTGTTGTGGTCCTTTAACTCTTTACATATTATTGGAGAGCAACAATTTTATCTATAAAACAAACTGGTGATGCATTTTTAACTTAGCATTGTGTTACACATACTGCTTAAGATTAGGAATATGCCAAAACGTCTGGTACTTGCTGATGATTAATTAATCAATGGCATATGATTAGCAGTACCTATCTGTTAATTACCATCTCCATACTTATGGACACAATAAGGCTCTACTTATTTTTTCCCACAAAAATTTCTGCATTTTGGTTTCATCTTTGTTAGGTTGTCATTAATTTGAGTCTGCATTTACTTTTTTATGACCTTCTTAGTTTAAGTTTTACTAGGTCCTAATATATTAAACCATAGAAATTGAAGATAGTCTACATTTTTTCAGATTTTAGATGCAGTTATTAAATTACTGTAGTCCATATTCTACCGAGGTTATGTAGTCTGGTGAAAAATGCTAATGAAATAATTTACGTTAGTTGTCCTATTTTTTGATCCACACAAAATGTGCTAATTTCTATATTTTGAACTGTATTTTATTGTAGATTTATTATTTTTTTCATCATCATCATCATCATCATAATTATCATCATCGTCATCATCATTATTATTATTGTTATTATTTTTGTTTTAAATTATATGTATTTGTACTAATTGTGGCAGTATATGGATATGTGCTCAAGTACTATTTGGCACTACGCATGCGCACATGCCTAAACCCAACAGCCCAGTAAGAAAAATGGCGACGGAAACAGAGAGCAAGGAGGTAGCAGTGATTGGAAACACAGACCTGACATTCTCTGGATCGGAAAACAACCTTAAACACATGGTAAACTCCGACTTAGTACAATAAACCAGACAGTGACATTTGTACTGTGGTGGATTCGAATGATTTAGGTCTGCAATGGCATGGTTTGCTAACTCTAGCCGTGTTGACTTAGCTTTGCTGCTTTTGTTGCTTTATGCTTATCTTGTTTAAGAGTCGACAGTAACTGGTCATTATTGATCTGTGTTGGGTTTGATTTGGTTTAGTGACAGTGTTATTGATGTTGGGTGGTGATTATATCCTTATTTTTGAGATGTTGACACATCGCAACTAACAGCGATTTTGCTAACTACTGAATACTTTTGGTATTAAGCCCGAAGTTAGTTAACCAAATTCCCTACAATCAATTCAGAGAAAGCAACGTCCTGTTAAAGAGATTTTGGGTTTTGTTAAATATCTGATGTGATGACACGGATAGACACAGTTGTTTTTGTAAATGTTTTAAACAATCCCGTTTTCATTGACACATGCATTATTTGACGTGAGTACAGAGGAGCATGTCAGTGTCCAACCGAAGCTGCAGCAAAGCTTATTGCAGTTTGTAGTGGACATTTATAACCACGCAACAAACAAAATCTTGCTGAATAGTAAAGAATTCAAATCTCATAGATGAGAATGGGTTTATGGGCCATCATTGAAAGACATGCATAACATTTCACGTGTGGCAAATTAAATACTTGAAATCATGAATAATTAGTTCAACTTAATCCAACATTTCAGTTTAAAAACATTGGTAATAATTATAGTCACAGGTCTATTTACCCATCATGTATGTATTGTGTATATGTTCATTGGTATCTGCAATAAAGTAGTGAACATGCAGCCTTTATACATTAGTGGAAAGTTCTTCATTCTATTTACTTCTATTATAAGGTTTTAAAGCTAAAAAATGTCTGACATGACATTGACATCTTATTTACGCTGTTGTAGTAAAGTATACTTCTAGGTCTTAAATATGCATGAGCAAAATAAAAGTACATTATGACAGCCTGAAATCATCCTCTAATTCTTAGTGGCATACCACAATTGTGGCACACAATTCTTAGTTACATATCCAGCTAAAACCAAGTACTGAAATGACTACGTATTAAAACCAACAGTACAGTTACAATAATGATTTTCAAAGACATTTTTATTTCTGTCAGATATTCCTCACTTTTAGTGACAAATGTAATATAATGCGTCTGAATCTTTTTTTTGTAAACTGTAATTTATTTAGTTGATGTCAGTAGTACTTAAAATACAATTGAGGCAGAACAACTGAATTGACAGCTTAAAATAGTGTCAAGCGCTGTTATATTAGAACAGTATTACAAGTTTGAATACAAGTACACGAGCACAGTATTGGAAAGATAAAAACTGGTGTTGATGCATTGCTAATGTTGTCTTAATGAAGTACAAAGTAAAAAATAACTGTAAAGTTTATAAAAAAAACAGTACACTGCTAATGTAAGGAGCTGGCAAATTAATGAATAAATAAGTGCATAAATACCAAGTTTGTACATAGAAGTCATTTATTGTCTTGAGATCACAAAGAAACTACAGAAATTGGCCAATTACTGCCAAAAGTTTCAACTTTTTCCAAATGAGGATCTTAAGTCACTGGTACTGTAGATCATGACCTTAACTTTATGAATAACTAACAATATTTAGACTATACTAAATATTCCAAACACATTGAGAAGTGGACAATTTTAAACTGGGCAAATCAATTGCCAGGCTTTAAACTAACTGCAATATTTCACCTCTTAAAGAAGAGCCTAAAAAATGAAACTCACAAACCAAAAAAATAAAAATAAAATAAAATCTAAGTATACATGGGTTCAATTCCCTTTCTTTCTATTTTAAACACATGTAATTCATTGTCCCTTCAATTTTACCTTTCTTTTCACAGGTGGTTGAAAAGGGAGCAAATCTTTTGAAGAGATTGGAGATCAGTGTTGCTGAGGCCGAGAAAAGAACAGGAAAGAATGCAGTCAGCATGCAGGAGACTTACACGGTTTATTTAATTGAAACAAAGTAAATAAATTAAGCAACTTTTCTGACAGTTGACCGTTTTTATTATAGGTGATGCTTTATCAACTAGACATCACTTCCTTCATTGCATTAAATAATTTAATGATTGTAACATACATTTTTCTCAAATATATTAACTTTAAGCATTATAAACATCAGTCATGTCTAATACTTGCTCATTACAGCTATAGCATGTTGCATGGTGATTATAGAACTACTGTAAAATGACTGTTATTATTAAGTATATATTTTGCATTAGCTTGATGGTATACACTTCATACACAAAAGAATTGGGACACCTACACAAGGTTATATGATACCCATTTTTAAATTGATCCCTCTTTTGCAGCTGTAACTTTTCCACTGTTCTGGGAAAGCTTTAAGATCTCTAAGCATTTCTGTGGGAAATTTTGCCGACTCATCCAGAAAAGCATTTGTAAAGTTGATCGTTGATATTGGATGAGAGCTGATGCTATCTCGGTTTGTAGTTTATCCCAAAGGTGTTTTAACAGGTTTGACAACAGGGTTCCTTGTGAGATAATTAGATTCTTTCACATCAATGATATACAACCATGGCTTTGTGTGCTGGGTCACAGTCATAATGCTCCCACAAAGTTGGAGGCAGACAGTTGTTTAAAATCATTGGCTGAGTGTTTAACATCTGTAGCAATTTAACTGAAAAAAGAACATGAATTTATTTATTAAGAAGTGTGTCTCAATGCTTTGTCCATATTGTGTTTTAATAACCGAGGAGATTTCAGACTTTCTCCTTATACATTCCCTAAAACATTGGCATGTAAAAGTGATCATCAATTGTGTAGTATAAAGTTTCTTCTGTTTCGTTTTCCTTTTCTTTTTTAAAACTTTGTTTCAGAACCCCAGACTTTCCATTTTTGACATTTCTGCTGACTCGGCAGTTGAAGCAGCCATCAGCTGTGCTTATTTCAGTACCACAAGCATATATTCACCTCAGCGTTCTGTAGTCACATGACATGCATTCATATTCCCTTTTTCTTTTGCCAGTGGTTAAAACCTTGTCCGCCCTTGTTCATAAATAAATTGATATGTAAATTGATTTTAAAAAGAGCATAATTTTTTGGCAGACATTGCAACGGTTCTCTGGTCGCTAAATGCCTTGCAGGCACAGGGCTTCTTTCACAATAGCTCTATTTTCAAACAAAATATTTAGAATAGAAAAACATTCCCTTGTAAACTCTTGGTCTCAGAGTTTGGTACACAGAGCTGTATTGTTACTTAGATATGTGAAAGGAAACACATGTTTTGGTAAGGATCAGAACTAAGTTTGCTACGCGCATGTGTGCGTGCACACACACACACAAATCCTGTATTTTCTTTCTCCAGGAAAAGCAGAAAATTTGTAAACTGAATGACTTAAAGGGAGGGTGTCGCATCTGGCTTTCTGCTGAGGGTTGATGAATCACAGCCATTTATGTACATGCGTTTTCCCGCTTACCTAAGTGCGGTGCTGCATAGCTAGAATGTGTTATTTGTAAGGCTGTTAGTTACTGCTGATGTAATCTAGTTAAATTTCTTGCTTATTTATTGTATTTATTTTAATATTGGCCTTTTTCATATTTAAAAATGTATTACACAACTGATACATTTACAATCCCAACCATTCTCATGGTCTTGCTCTGTGCCCTTAATATGCGTTAGTGGTCTCAAAATTGGAAGCACTTATAGTTCCAGGCTCTGCCGACCCCCTAAGATTATATGTCTCAGTTAAGTGAATGACTCAGATAAAACCTGCTTATCTTAAATGTACTCAATCAACTAAGGCTGTTTTTTTCCCACTTGGATTTTGAATTTCAGAGGGGCTACAGTAAAAATGTGTATCTTCAAATTGCTATTACTTTTCATGGCGTGTAAGGAACAAGTTATAGCTAAAGCAACTAGACATTCAAGGCCATTACAGTGATTTTATCATGTGTAAGGGTTTGTCTTATGCACACTGAAAAGGGAAGTGCTTTAAATACCTTTTTTTGTGATTAAATCCTGGTGACACAAAAACTCATAGGCTTATTGTTATCAATAATTTGGTAATGTTTAATTAAAATATGAATAATGCATTAACTATGATTTGCATCTGTAAGCCTTGTTGAAGTGACATAACTGGTAAAGACTGGGATGTTTAATAATTTTCAGTGGTAAGTTTTTGTTAATTTACAAATTTTATTAATGGCGCTTCTTTCATTTGCATTAATAAAATGGTTTACTGCAAGTAAATTTGATCTTTCTCTTATTATTTTTTTAAAAATTGCAGGCCAGTCGATGCTGGATCTGAGGGCACCAATCCAGCCCCAGACTCTTTGTGGAGGCGCTATAGTGAGTTTGAACTTCTCAGAAACTACCTGTTGGTCACTTATCCATTTGTAGTTGTCCCACCTTTGCCCGAGAAACGGGTGAGTGAAATAACTTACTAACAACTTACAGTTAAAATAGTTTGAATTTAATTTAATGTTTAATGTTTTAATCACTTCAATTACTTTCAATTTACTTTTCAATTACTTTCAGCAACTTGTTTCTAGGATTGTGTGTGTGGGTGGGTGGGTGTATGGGTGGGTGTGTGGGCCGGTCTGTCAGGGTGTGTAGGGCAAATAATATATTTAAAGAGTTTGTGTGTACTACATATTGACAAAGGTTATTAAATATGAAAGTGCATTAACCATCATAATAAACTATGCCACACTCCGGGACATAATGAGGACTGGAGACAAGATTTCTCAGACACAGATAAAGGTTTTTTCAACAGACAGCATAACAAAAAAAAAATGCTGGCTGGTGTAAATTGCTCAACAGTTCCATTCTTGGTCCCACTGTGTACTATCTCTGTACTCAGAGTTTTGCCTCTTTTTATTACCACCCCTATATCAGCTTCATCTGCTTGTCTGTGTGTCTGATAAAAAGTTTGCAAATGCTATTTCATCCACTTCCTGTTATCCGATTAGGCTGAAGTCATTTTCCCCCATGCAGTGTGTTTGTCCGTACTACTATACTACTACTACTACTACTGCCAAACTATTATGCTATTATATTCAGCCATTACCAAAAGTCAGGTTTTATTAATGTAAATGTATGTCAGTAAAGAAGCAGACTGTTTACCCTAAGGGATCAACCCTAAGAGTTTTGAGATTGTATCTGTAGTACTAATCTAATTAAACCAGAGTAATGGGAGATTTTATTTTATTTTCAGGCCGAATTTGTGTGGCACAAACTGTCGGCAGACAACATGGATCCAGATTTTGTCGAGCGACGAAGAGTTGGGTTGGAGAACTTCCTGCTCCGTGTTGCATCTCACCCTGTTCTGTCTAATGACAAAATCTTCCACTCCTTTCTAACTGAGGTGCTACTGAATTTTTTTCTTATCTTAGTGTTTAGTTTCAGAATTTTGCACATAATGCCATGTGTGGTGAAAAACAATGTAAACTAAATCACACAATGCTGTTTTTGTTTATTTTTAAAAGAATTTTGTGAATACTGTAAATACTGTTAATTGATGACTCTTTTTTTCAAATATGCTGAGACATACATGATTAAATTCCTGACTGTCATCATACAATAATTCTCTTGTAAACTACTAAAATGAAAATGTAATTTAAAAGAAAAATCTAAACAAAGGTCAAAATTATTTTATATTGAAGCCTTGTCTGCACATTCACTATTAAGTTGGCTATTTCCTTAGCATTATATCTGTGTTTTGCTACTTTGAAGAACAAAGAACAAAGAAGTGCAAGCAAGTCCTGTAACATTAGTAAGAGAGCATCTAAAACATGTATATCATTAGCTTCTATGTGAGATTCTACTAACATTAGTCATCTGATATACTGCAGTATTTGAACACACAAAAATAGAGTATTTTTTTAATGCTGTTGACATATATTTTAGAGATTTCATGAAACTCTCTTAATGATAGTTTTGTAATAGCTGTAAACAGTATATTGAGCCTTATTTCTGAAATTGTAAAAAATATTCGAATCAGAAGATGTTAAAGAACCTAAATTAAATTGAATTTAATTGACTTGTAGTAGTGTTGCACAGCGCCATATTGGTTAACACATCCGCCTCTTAAGTGCTGGGGTTTAAATCGCGATCTAGGTGGAATTTCCATGTTCTCCCCATGTGCATCTGGGATTTATCCAAGTTTTTTGCTTTCTTCCCACATTTCAAAAACATAGTTTAATGGTAAATTGGATGCTTAAAACTGCCCCTATATAGTGCGTGTATTTCTGTGTGAGTGTGTGTGCCTAGCCATGGTTTTGGCGCATCTGCCCAGCCCCTAAAATGTTCTCCCCTGGATGGGTAGGGGAAAAGTGACCCTAGTAGAGGATTAAGCTGTCACGATAATAAATTAATTGCAGTGGTTAGCGCTTTTACTTTACAGCAAATGGGTCCACATTTTGATTCCTGGTTGGGGTGAATAATATTTTTTGTTTGCATGTTCTTCCTGTGCCTGTGTACATTTATTATTGACACTGAGTTATGTAAATATAAACCGCAAAGGTGTCAAAATTAAGACTAGATTTATATAGTTACAGTTTTCTTACTAAAATGATTCATAAGCTCACTTTTGTGAGTCAGCTAAATCTTGACTATAAAACAATGAAGTTAAGTTGAAATAATATCATGTAGACAAGAACATGGATAAAATCGCAAAAGTAACAATACAAAACAGGTTTAATTTATAAACACTTTCAAAATTATTATTGATACCTTCTCGTTGTCTTTACATCAATCATCTGTTTTTGAACTTTAAGCTTGAGACCAAAACCTAAACCCTGTGGCTACAGATGTCCGTTTCCATATTCTTCCATGTTTTGATTTTCGCCTGAATAGCACTGAGAATGTACTGATCCTGAATTGATTCTGACATCCCTACTGAATCAAAGTTTTTGAAAGCAAGTTAAGTTAGCTTTAGATGGTTTAAAGATTATGACATGTCACAGTGAATGAAACAATTCCTGTCACATCTTGACTGAATTTCATGGCAGAATGAGTGATCTTATGTGCAAGTCATGTCACATTATACTTAAGAATTTTTTTAAACAAGAGCCATGTGAACTAAATAAAAAATAAAATCATATTCAGTTGCTTTATGTCAGGGCAGACTGTGCTGTTATTTTCTGTGAGTTAAAAGGGGATGTGGATTGTCTGTTTGCCAAAGTGAGATTTAAACAATATAAATATTTGATTTAGTATACTGTACACTTAAGCTAAAGTAATTTTTAAATATATGAGCTGCTATACTGTTAATCTCATTGTTATCATTTGCTCCAGAACTACTATGTTATTCTGTTTATCATTTCTTTCAGTAGCTTGTACATTAAACCTGTAGAAGCTTCACTAAGTGATTTTCCAAAACTGGCTAAACTGGACTTTGGTTAACCTGCTTGAGATCATGTTAGATGACACTCCAGATTTTGAATTGATTTTTAATGTAAAATTTAACAGAATGAATATAGTGTGTATGAATGCATGCACGAGTGTATATTGCATGAATATGTGTACATGTGCAAGCATGTATATGCTTATGTGTCTGCTGTGTGTATGAAGCTGTCAAGGTTAGATTTAAATCTCTGTGTTTGTGTATGTGTGTGACTGTTTTTGTTCATTGGGTTTGTTTACCCTTTTCTTGCCCAGTGGTAGTAGACTCATACACCACCACAACCCTAATAAAGCATTATAGGAATAAATTAATTAATACCTTGCTATGTTTGTTACTTCATGAAGTATTTTTTTGACCTTTTGAAAAAATAATAAAATGGTAAACATGTCTTTACTGAAAAAAAGAAAACATAAAATGTGGCCTGTACAAGAGTGTTGTTAATTTGATGGATTTTTAATAGCTGCTTCTAAATTTTTTAGCTTATTTTCTGTATCAGCTATAGAATGATATTTGTACTTAGAAAATCAATACACTGTGTAATTGATCATAGTTCTCAGACTATAGCGTAAAACTCTTGAAGGAATCTCAACAGTACCTTATAAGTTCAAATATTACAATTTATGTGTTTGAATAATTTGAATGTAAGTCTGTTTGTATGCTGGATTTTATTACTGTATCCTTTCTGTCCCACAGGAGCAGGGTTGGAAGGAAGTGGTGTTTGAGACTGGATTTCAGGCAAAGGTATTTTATTTGTGATTTATTTCTTAAGAAATCTTTTTTTTTATTTGTTACTATATACCGATTTGTCATTATAACTTTTCTTGAGCCCTTTGTGAACTGTATGTTTTTAATCATAACATGATATGTCAAAGTGATATGAACTTTGTGAAAATGTTCTAATGAATAGAACCTTTCACTGTGCCTGGGAGGAGGTATGAAAGCTTAATGATGGGGGGAAAAGTGCAACCGCAGTGAGAAATCTTTTATCAGTGCACGCAAGTTTATGTAAACATCTACAGGAAGGCTATTTGAACCTTTCATATTAAACCAGAGAGCAACCAATTCCCCTCTCCCCCCATCATTATATTTTCATGCTCATTATTACTTAGCAGTGTTTACCATATTTAAGAAGGTTAGTTTAAGGTATCAACGATCTTATCAAGCATTATATCATAATTAATACATAAACTGAGCACCATTGTTGTGCCTTTTTAGGCAGACTCAAGGTTAAAGGCTTTAAATGCTACATTTAGAGTGAAGAATCCTGATAAGTGAGTCCAACGCCACATAAATAGTTTGATACATCAATGGTTTTCTCAGTAGCCCACTGGTAACATTCAAGCCTTGACCTCCTTGCCATCTCATTTGTTCTCAGGAGGTTTGCAGAAATGAAACAGTATGGAGACGAGCTCCAGTCTGTTATAGCACAGCTGCTGCGTGTGCGAGCTGTGAGTATGAACAGCTGGTGCATTCGTTTATTCACTTATACACACATGCGCAATATGAAAACCGAACTGTAAAGTTTTTGTCACGTCTTAATAGATTGGTTGATATCACTGCAATGGCCTTGGTTTTAAGTGTAAGTGATGTAAAGTACTTATTCACGCTTCTAATTAAATAATTTTCATATATGCATTCAAAAAAGGAACTTGGACTGATTGGTCCAATTGTTCTTGGGCTTTACATTGCTTTGATTTAGATTTGTTTTAATTTATCAGGTAGAGCATCCTCAGCAACCTGACACTTTGAACATTTTCTTTGTGATGGCATTAATATAATATCTTGACCAAAATGTAAACATTTTAGATTCATTGATCTTTATGATTTATAAAGTCAGGAATGTAAACTATGTAATGCCAGTGTAGCAGTTTTATTGGGTTTATGGTAGCTAAGTTAATTAGTAATAGTGTTGGGATATTAATGTAAAGGTTGTTGTCATGACTCCCCTTGCACTCTTGACACCAAACATTAAGTACAAATACTTGATGTGTTTGCAAAATGACCTAATGTAATATTAAAAAAGTATGAGAAGGTCTATATGATTTAATACTTTTATATATTAATTGAGGAAATAAATGTTTTATTAATAAAATGCCTTAATATTAAAAGGAATGGTGGAATGTTGAAATATGTGCTAAAACATCTTTTTTTAGAGAGTTGCTGATCGTCTGTATGGCGTCTACAAGGTGCATGGGAATTATGGCAGAGTTTTCAGGTGGGATTTCATGTGCAAGTCTTGAATATCAAATTATTGTTCCAAATATTTTGTTGTTTATTATAATTTTTTTGATAAAAATGAAAATCACATATATATTTTTAAAATATTTTAAAATATTTTTTGTTAAAGTTGGTATTGTTTATTCCAACCAAAAAATATATTTATCATTATTTAACATTTATACATCCTACATGTCATGTCCATGTGGCATATCGTTGACCGGAGGAAATTGCTTGTCTTCTGTTGCATAAAAAAACTTCTGGGTCAGTTAAAATGGCATTGTAATTAATTAAACCATAAATGATCAAATTTGTTAAAATTGTTAATAATTGGCAATATAGGAGCTTTGCTTACTTATTGCCAAAATTTAAAAACAACATTAAACAATAACATTTCAATTGGTTAGTATTGTTGCTTTTTTATGCTACACATCAATAATACATGCATTGTAATGCTGTTAACCTCGTTCATATGAAGGCCCTTCACATCCCTTTTATTCATCTTTCATGTACATTGTAAATTGTTGTTGTCAGCTTTGTGAAACAGTAAAATGCTTTTCTTTTGTGCTTAGTGAGTGGAGTGCCATCGAGAGAGAGATGGGTGATGGACTGCAGAGTGCCGGACATCACATGGATGCGTGAGTTTATTTTATGTACACAGTGTTTGTCTTCTTAACGGGGGGTCGTCGCCACTTTTATGAGCTATTCTAATGCAACCTTCAAAGAATTAGTGGTCAGTTGCATTTTGAACATATTCCCTCGGACACCATTCACCCACCCACACACACAACCTACATCAACCGATCAGGTTTCCCTTTGAGAGCTCATTGAAAGACCTAAAATATGCAGGTGTTGCTTGATGGTCTGCAGCATGTTGCTCTAATTTTCTTACCAAAGCTGGAAAACACATTTGAGGGATTGATTTGAAAGTGCTTTGGTTTCCAGAAAGGTTTCCCTTCCTCCACCTAACCCTTGTAAAAAGCATGACCCATTGGGAGGTTTGCATTTCTCTTTGGCTGCCTGTTGACAAAGGCTTATGCAAACTTCTCAGCCAATAAAGTTAGCAGTGGTTTTTGTATGCGATGGAAGCATCATCTCTTCCTGTCAGTAGTTCATAGTCTATATAGTTTAAATTGATTGTACATTTGCCCATCACACGTACTACGAAGCAAAATTGTGTTGTCTCCACCCTTTTGCCTCCATAATAATCCTTCGATATTCTTAAAAAATTTAACACATGATGTAAGGCATTTTCAGAAAGTAGCACAACCAAGGAGAAAATCAGATCAAAGTAATTAAATGAGAAACAAATATTATATTTAGGTAATTTGTGATTGATATAAGTATGTATACCTTTAAGGATTAGCATATAATTTGAAGATGGAGTTATAATCAGATGTTGACATGTAATTCAATGATCTCAAGTGATCTCAAAGTTTACAATGTATTTGCCTGTGTTTCATGGCATGATATCTGAGGACCTTAAAAGAGATTTGTTGATGCTAATCCTCAGACTTAAAATAGATACCAAACCATCTCTAAAGAGTTTGAAATCCACCAATCCACAGTTAGGCCATTAAACATAGATGACCAAAAGTGGTAATTTCAAGAGCACAGTGGGTAATAATCCACAAGGTCACACAGAACCCAAGGTTACTTCTAAGCATGATGTGGCTGGGGTTCTATGCCAATTATTTATAAGATGTACTGACCTTATGAGTAATAATGGGGAATAATCCAGTTATTTAAACATTAATATGTGCTCATACCATGTCACACATGGTCACTCCTATATTTTGCTGCAGGGCAAATGATGGATGAAGTGAACAACAAAGGCTCAGCAGTTTTTGAGGTATTTCCTGCTTGCTGTGGCAAAAAGTTCTAAGGTTACTTGCAAAATTTGCAAAACTAATATTTTGAGAGGTTTAGTATGTGCAAGGGCTGCAAATATATAACACAATCAGCTTAATGAAGCACCCCCAGCAGTATCAAGAGCTTACACAGATACTTAGGAATAAGAAGGAGCATTTCTGGAGCATCACAGACTTCACACCAATATCAGCAAGTACTGCACTTGTGTACATTGTTTGTATAAAATCATGTTTTGACTCTCAATGATTGGTATATTCTTTATTTTGAGGCATAGATCATTTTCATAGGCACTATAAGGCTGTGCTTAGTCTAACTGGCAGCTGCCAGTATTGGCATTTTTTGTCTCTGGGTGTGGATCCAGTTTCTGTTCTTTCCTTAAAAGTTGGGCAAACATCTGTGAAGGATACTTGCAGTTTGTCCTCAAATAACATTTTTTCAAAGGTTATTTAGTATCAGAATAAATCAGAATAATGTAAATTGATACAGCAGGTTACAGTAATTTTTTTTTTACTGCCTGTTCTCTGGTCAGTGGACACTTAAACAGTTAAAAGAGTTTTGTTGAGTGGCCATAAATATTACTGAGTCATTGCATTTTTATTGGATATACAGTTACTAATAAAGTATTTGCATACTGGAGTTTTGCTTTGCTAGCTGCTTGTGATATGTTACACAGAATATTTTATCTTGGCAGGTACGCTGCTTCTGTCGACGATATACTGGAGGAAGAGGAGCACTATGCTGACCAGCTGAAGGAATACCTTTTTTACAGTGAAGCTTTAAGGTATATTTCATTGACATTCACATTTTATTGTTTTTTTTCTGAGCATCTGTTCTTTTCTTTAATGCATGCTTCACTACAAATTACATCTGCAAAGTGTGGATCCATATTTTTGGACTGTGGGAGAAAACCGGAGAACCCGGAGGAAACCCACGCGGACATGGGGCGGAAACTCCACCCAGATTGGGATTTGAACTAGCGCTGGATTGGAAATCCCTAGCTCTGAGAGGCGAACGTGCTAACCACTAAGCCACCATGCCGCCCGGTATTGAAAATTATGTTTATTTAAGAATCTTTTGGAGAATATGGTTACATTTCATGTTTTATATATGTTTTATATAGGTAAATAAAATAAGTTATTATATGATAACTAGGAGGATAGAGTTGTGCATTTTTAAGGAACATTTACAGTTACTAACGTATTCAAAAATCATAAATACATAATTTATCCTTAAACTTATAACTTTTAAAAACTGAATAAGAACTAAATTATTTCCAAAATGTCAGTTAAATATTAAAAAGTAGGAGTTTATTGCTAACAAAATGTCATTAAGAAAAGTAAATAATATAATTTTATTTAGAACTGTCTTGTAGGACACACAAGGATGCTTTACAAATAAAAAAGGTAAATTAAATGTAAAAAAAAAAAAAAAAGGAACAACAGTAAACATTAAAAACATTAAAGATAAGTGAATAAAAATAGTAAAAAGCAAGAAACAATATAAGAAAAACTACAAAATTCTATTTAAGCAGGGGTGTTCCAAGTGTTGCTTTTTGTGTCTGTTGGAAAGAAAGTAATGTTAAGATTTTTACTTTAACTATAAATAACAGATATTAGCTTTGGAAATGCCTGACCTACATATTGTGGCTTAAAGGTATCTATACTTATTTTATGTACTAAATCAAAACAGCAAACTTTATTCATTTTCTTTACAAAAAACTCACATATCACTTTATCCTTCCATTTTCAATGCAAAACGAAGTCTACAGCTTGCTGTTTTAAACTGATGGAAAAAAAGAATTTGCTCTCCAGCAGGGTGCTCAGCCTTTTGCAGATCCGCTGCCCTTTAGTGTTAAGTTTCAACTCCAGATGTACTGGATTAAGAATGAAAGTAAACAATAAAAGGCATAGATTTCATCAGCGCATTGTGTTTAACAGGATTGGGATATTAAATTTAAGGATCTCTTTAAAAGTCACTTCTCTTTAAAGTGGCTTAGTGAAAAATTTTAAAAATGTATATTTGCTCACTTGATGAGGAAAAAAAACTCTGAGGTTGGTTTAAATTACCTTTTTTTAAAAGTATGATTTTGTTGTCTGTACAGAGCAGTGTGCAGGAAGCATGAGCTGTGTCAGTACGAGCTAGAGATGACTGCCCTGGATTTGGCATCTAAGAAACAGCAGAAGGAGGAACTGGCTACTGGGGCAAGTCTCATTTCACTTCCAAAAAACCCCTCCAGTGACTCCAGCACTGTCAACACCCGGCTTTAAAGCTGCAGCATAGGGCTTCCCACTTGAAGGTCTTGCTGTTTGTTTTCTTAACTCAGACCACAGAAATCATCCCCAACACGACTTCTGGGAACCAGTGGCTGATTCGTGTTGATGTTTTTTTAAATGAGTTACACAAATATATCGGTACTTCAGAAGCAGAAGAAGAAAACAACATTTGGCTCACATGTTTTAAATATCCAACCCCATCATTAAACAACGCTTTGTCCCTCATCATGAATAATTAAGAGTTGATGAATGTACACTTTGCAACCCCTGCAAATATCCTCCTATTTTTTTCTTATATGCACAAAGCTGTGTGAGTTTTTTATTATTATTATTATTATGACATAGAAAATTAGCTGCCTGACAGAGTTTCCATCATCAGAAATCACATGGGTCTTACTGAAATAAAACTAAATTATTTACTGACGCCATATTCCTGTACAAGAACCGTTTTTTGCTGTTAACCAGTGGGGTAGTTTTATTCTACAATTGCAAGTTTCCAGCAAATGAAACACTAAACCTTGGCCAAATGTGTAATTACACCATGAAGATGGACCGGTGGTGTTTCAAGTCTCTCAGCCTCAACCTGACCACAGCCACTTTGCATACAAGGGTAATAGCAAGGTTCTGCTTGTCTGGTATTCAGTTCTAACCACGATAAATAATAAGCATTTTGGCTATATCCATTTTCGAAAAGAATTTGGTAGAAATATGACAGTGATGAATTGTTGCCCTTTGACGAGCTCTCTGCTAAAATTTTATTAGAAGGAAATTTAACTCTATAAAAGGTAAAATTTTATGAAAATTCTATGAAAACATTTTACTTTTCAACAAAAGTTATATGTGCATTTTTAGACACTTTTTTTCACCAAACAGTTCCAGGTGCTACCCCAATGGGAGGTCCGCTGTGAACAATGCCAGGGGCTTTTTTTGGTGGTCATGTTCTCATTGCAGTTTACCAGCTGACAGATCAAATCTGGTTGGCTCGTTTTAGCTTCTTATTTCCTAGTAATCCTGTTTAAGCTATTTGACTTTCTCTCCGTATTGTTTCTCTTTGTGGTTGATGCTTTATGTAGTAGATTGCGATAACATGGTAGCAAGGATTTGTGGATTTCCTTTAGACGCTTCAAAAGTGGGCTGTATTTCCCCTTGATATGTTGATCGTAAAGCCCAAATTTTAGCATCAGTCAGTTAGTCTGTGTTTTATCTAGTTTAACAGCAAGCAATGGGTACATGACAAAAATATTTTAAAATAAAATAATCTAATCCTGTTGATGTGAGCAGTGCATTACTGTACTCTTGCTTAAGGACCACACGTTTAAAGTCACAGATGGTTCCTATGTGTAAAGAAAGTTTCTCCATTGGCTAAAAAGCTTAAAAGTTCTAAGAACATTCATCATCCCTTGTCCTTTCAGTGCAAACACCCCACAAAGTGTGTATTTTTAAATTTAAAAACTATGAGAATCTTTGTATAAAAATTATTTATGTACATGCCACCAAAACTGGCTTCATATCATGGTATATGTGTGTGTAAGATCCTAAGAACAAGGCATAAAATAGTTAATAATGTGCTTAATATTTTGTCTATGCTACAGATGGTGAAGACCTTCTCTCTCAAGGGGATGACCAGTATGCTTTTTGGCCAGGAGACTCCTGAGCAGAGGGAGGTAAAACTGAAGGCTCTAGAGACTCAGATTGAGGAGGGAGAACAGAGTGTAATGGAAAGGAACACTGAGTGCGAGTAAGAATTTCTCTATTTTCCGATGTCTCCTTTAATAACTTGGCTATGAAGGAAATTATATTACAAGTCCTCCCATGCTCATTTCTTCAGAATCTTATTTATTGTACTGCCTGTAAATATGTGGGTGGGTGCTTTTGTGTTTGTGAGGTGCATCTTATTTAGACTTTGGGGAAAGGCCTGGTATTTAGTGTTTATAATTCAGTAGGAAGGAGAATCACATGTACCTCTGTGCTGATCAGATTTATGGGATTTTTTAAAATATTTAGATTTTCTGATGCTTGTTACAATTTGCTTGTTACAATATTAAAAACATTTAACCCTGTTGTCATACCTTAAGAATATTTGCCTTGTTTAATATGGATACAGTGCATTCCACACAATGTGTGAATACCTTAAAAATCTGCTTCCTAAGGCATTATAATGCTCTTGTAATTGTTGTAAATTTAAATGTAGAAATATCTAAATTGGCGGCACGGTGGCTTAGTGGTTAGCACGTTCGCCTCTCAGCACTAGGGATTCCCGGTTCGAATCCCCATCTGGGTGGAATTTCCATGTTCTCCCCATGTCTGCGTGGGTTTCCTCCGGGTTCTCCGGTTTCCTCCCACAGTCCAGAAACATGGATCAAGTCAATTGAGTTCTCCAAATTGCCCCATATAGTGTGTATGCGTGCTTGTCTTTGTGAGTGAGTGTGTGCCCAGCGATAGATTGGCGCCCTGTCCTGGGTGTATCTGCCCAGTGCCCGAAACGTTCTCCCCTGGATGGCCATGGGGAACCCTATGGATAAAGCGTAGATAATGAATGAATGAATGAATGAATGAATGGATGAATGAAAAATATGTGAATTGCTGTGCAAAAGAATTGGGATACATTTCTGAATCGTTTCAATTCCCCTAATCCCCTCATCTTCATGAGTCAGCATTAAAACTGAATTTATATTTTTCCTATGTGTAGAGAGTTTATGAAAAATGCTTGGGAGGACATTGAGAGGTTCAGAGAGCAGAAAGACCGGGACCTTAGAGAAGCTCTTATCAGTTATGCTATAATGCAAATCAGCATGTGTAAAAAGGTGAGTAACCGTTTTCATGTTACAAGTGTTTAATTTTTATAGGTGTTGGCCAATTGTTTTGTGAGGTATTTTAATACTCCTCAAACAGCATTTGTATACACCTGTGCACATAGATATTTCAGTGTGTGTGTCAAATTTATTAAACTGTTGCTATGAAATTTATTCATATTGTCTTTTGAAGTCTATGACAGCTGTATCCATACCTTTTAACATTTACTGCAACTCATACAATTACATTCATTCGTTCATTATCTCCCGCTTTATCCTCTATTAGGGTCGCAGTGGGGTTCCCCATGCCCATCCAGGGGAGAACGTCTCGGGCGCTGGGCAGATACACCCAGGACAGGGCGCCAATCCATCGCTGGGCACAGACACACTCTATATGGGGCAAATTCGAGAATACAATTGACTTGATCCATGTTTTTGGACTGTGGGAGGAAACCGGAGAACCCGGAGGAAACTCACGCAGACACGGGGAGAACATGGAAACTGCACCCAGATTGGGATTCGAACCGGGAATCCCTAGCGCTGAGAGGGGAACGTGCTAACCACTAAGCCACCGTGCCGCCCCACAAACAATTTACGGTTAATAATTGCTGATCTTCTTAAAATAAACTAATGATTTTACCTGATCTGCCACAGCCCTGATACAGATGTTCTTTATCTTGCCTATAAATATGACATGTAATAATTCAGGAGCATGGGAAACCCCTTGCTGGACTAAGCCATCCGTATTTTCTTAGTATTATGCAATATTTGTTCAATGGTAATATTTTATGCCTTATCTTTTTGTTTTTAGCCTTAGAGTGGACACCCATGTAATGTTCAATAATGAATGTTAATTACATTGTCCAAAAAAAAATCTACATTTCTTTTGAATATATGTTGCTTGTTTTAATATTTATATTAATAATTTTTTTGTTTACATTTTTATGTACTAATGTAGAAAATCTTGCTCAATTTTGGCACCCGCTGTGTGACAGCTGGTGTGCTCTTTAAGGCTCAAGATTTAAAATCTATGCAAATAGTCGACCAATGGTTGTGGTTTTAACCTCTAATAAAGTGGTCTAGAATTTCTGCCAAACCACTGATTTTTGTCCGTAGGGAATTCAAGTGTGGAACAATGCTAAAGAGTGCTTTAGCAAGATGTGAGATGTACATCCAGCCAGGTCCCAGCACACAGGCATGCAGCTGTACAAACTTCTTAGAGGTAAGAGTGCTGATGGAGGATCAGTTTTTACCTTTCATCTCCCAGTGAATATAAATTTAGGGGCCAAACTGATTCAAAATCAGCATTCTTGCGAAGTCGAGTAAAGCGTACAAACCTCGGCACATGTCATCACAGAAGCACACTTCCTAAATGACGTAATAGAATGAACTCTGATAAAAACTCTGGGGATGGATACGGGTTTATGGGGGAGATGCCTATTCTATTGTAAACTGTCAGTTGGTCTGGATGAGACCACAATTTCCAGATTAACTACTTTTTTGCTTTATAATGTATTACAAATATTTTTGTGCAATAATTTGCCAACTGGATGTTAATAGTGAAAAAAAAACTAATTTGCTATGATTTTCTATTTGCATAAACACTAATTATGCTTTTTAATGCCAAATTATCTGCTGCAATCATTCCTGTTTTATATTTTAAGCATTACATTTTGTCTGATGCATACATACCGCAAAGATTTAATGAAGACTAATTGTGTGCTACTTTCTCTGAACTTGTATGAGGTTACGTGTTGCAGCATTTAAAACCTCAGTCCTAAACATACTGTGCTAATTATGGCTATACTGCAATTTAAACTGTTTATAACCACTGACCAAATCCCTTTTTACACTTCAGTAAGATATGTTGGATATAAGTCTGTTGTTCATGTCTTAGTCATGACCACATGTTGGATTTTTTTTCTTTTGCTATGAATGCCAGATTTGTCTTTTAGAATGATGTGTGGGTGGGTCAGTGTATTGATACAAGTCAGGCCAGAGCAACAGGAAGGTCGAACAGGAAAAGGAGGATATAGCTATTTTCCCATCAATCAGTAATGTTTAACTGCTGCCTCTTTCAGCTTTAACCGGTGTGGCTGATTTTATTATGGAATAATATTGACCATACATTTTCGGATACAATGAGAATGAATTACTTATTTGTTGTTCTGAATGTTTGGCGCATAATACAATAAACTTTCTATTTTCATTTTTTTCCCCTTCTGTTTTTTTGCTGTATGCACGATATATTCAACTTTACACAATGCAAGTCACTGAATTCCTTCATTTATATGCAGGTTATGAAAACCAAGATGAATTTTGTAAATGCATTGTGGTTTGTAAATAGTCTAAGGGGGTTATTATAATGAGAATGAGGTTTATTCACTAAACAATGAGATTATGGTATAAACACAGCTGCATAAATATTCCGGTCAAGGAAATTTACATTTACATTATTCATTTTTGCAGCATTTTAACTGTCGTTCATCCATAGCAGGTTAAAGAGGCTGCTTCATTCCACAGTCCAATCAACACATTGGTTAAGGACCTTACTCATTATACAGTGTTAAGTGACAATATTGAGATCTGAGGAAACAACTTGTGTAGATATACATCCCTGTGCATACACTACATTTCATCAACAAATTCTCTACATTGAACAAAATCTCTACATTGAACAAATTTCTTTTGGAAAGAAATGCAGTGATGCTGACATGGTAACCATCCACCAATTAAAAATGCCCAGTCACCAACATCTTGTAAGCAGCATCTTCTAAGTACTGATGATGGAATAAAGAATAAGTGCAACAACAAAGAAGCCACTGTATCTGATTTTACATCAAGGGGAGCAATTAAGTAGCATTAACATGTTTCAAGTTTATTTTTTTAAATTGTACATTTTACAATAGTACATTGTCTCAAAGCAGCTTTAGTGTTCTAAGCCTAAACCATGCCAATGTAACAGGGACTAGACAAAAACTCCCTGGTATTATTGGTTTCTAAGGAAGAAACCTTGGAAGGAATGACCAAGGCTCAGTTGTCTCATCCTCCTTGAGCGCCGGGCAGCATTAAAAGTGCAGGACACCTGTGTACAGATTGTAAAAGGTCCATCCAATTAGTATCAGCTCTGTGGTTTCTGATCACTGAACAACTGAAAGAAAGGGTACAAATTGACTGCAACGTAGAACAACAGAGTTCACCTGTATGATGAGTGGAGCTGATCAAATGGACAGTGAGACCTAATAAACTATTTTATGAATGTTTTTGTGTAAGTCTTAAGCTTAAAATGTGGTAATAGTGAAGACATTCACTATTGTCACCCTTAAAAAAAAAGAATTTTATATTTATAAAAAGAGTACAAGTTAAATTTATAAAAATATAAGATAAATAATTGCCGCCCTCTAGTGGATGCGTTTTTTTTTTTTTCACATTTTAATGAAAGGTGAACTTTAAGTTACATATTTTATTCATTCATTCATTATCTTCCGCTTATCCTCTATTAGGGTCGCGGGGGGGTTCCCCATGCCCATCCAGGGGAGAACATATCGGGCGCTGGGCAGATAGACCCAGGACAGGGCGCCAATCCATCGCTGGGCACACACTCACTCACACAGACACACTCTATAGGGGCAATTTTGAGAATTCAATTAACTTGTTCCATGTTTTTGGACTGTGGGAGGAAACCGGAGAACCCGGAGGAAACCCACGCAGACACGGGGAGAACATGGAAACTCCACCCAGATGGGGATTCGAACCGGGAATCCC
>JAFMOD010001006.1:539820-657086 GCA_019802435.1 Corydoras maculifer | reverse complement strand
AAAAAAAAAAAAAAAAGATTTCGTTCTAATAGCAAAATAAATTGTGTATAAATAATCTGATTATCAAATGTAATTTCGCCCATGATCCAAAAACTAAACGATGTTAACATTCAGTGAACTAGTAAGAACGCAGCTCTCAACGCTGACACCTGATAATTCCAAACTACGAGCCCGAGTTTGAGCTGCTCACACATCATCTACATGTCTACATCGCCTTCTCTGCCAAAAAGCCCACAATGCAGCGCAATTGGAAATAACGTACAGGCAGGTTAACTTCGAACAGGTCTTCGAACCCTACCGAAGCGCACTATTTAGGGTATAAACGAAAGTCTGTTATCGGCTACGTAGTGCACTTTAAATGCTGTAGGGACTAATTTGGGCTAACGCTGTGGAACGTCGCTTGTAGGATTGCGGCTAGCTGCTTGCTAATCACTCAGCAGGGCAGCGGAGGAAACTTTTGGAGGAGGATTATGAGGCTGATGTTCTGCCGCCAGCGACGCGGTGAGGAAAGAAAGCAAGGGAGCCTGTGTAGTCGGAAAATCTCTTCTCTAATGCACGAGAGTTCTACGAACCGCGTCGCTATTTTTCAAATAACTAGTCGCCCCGTTAGCAAGCAAACTGCAGTTTGTACATTGGCAGCTAACGTGAAGTTAGCCCGGGCTTCCTAAAATAAGGACACTTTCAAAAGTTGACGCGAGATTCTCTGCAGGTTCGTGTATAAAACTGTCACTTGGGAAGTTGACACGTTGCGCGTGCGAGTGTAAGGTTTTATCGACGTTTTTTTATATTCCTAACACGTTCGTCTGTTTTGATTCCCAAGGCCTGAAATGAAAACATGTAGCTAGTTAGCCAAATAGCTGGATTTGCATGAATTAAATTAATAATCCTGCTTTAGGGCGAATGATATTAGGTTTATCGGCCTGGCAAACAGCTGGATTTAGTCATATTTTATATTTATTAGCGTTTCTTTACGCGGTTGTCATTTCTGGCTGTCGCAGACCTATCTAAAGCAATAATACGCAGGCAAAATTGACACATTATTGCCACCTGCATTATGTATTCATAAACATATATCGGCTTGGAAATATTTAACCTGTCGCATAATGCAAAAACTCTTTCGTGTTTACAGAAAATGTGAGTTGATTGATTTAGTGTTTGATTAAATTACGTGGTGTATACATTGCTAAATGCTGCATTTAGTGACAGATAATGTCCAATGATTACATTTCAAGCAGCGTTGTTAGTAAATTAACCGACTGTCTTACGTCAAGGACTTTTTTCACAATTATTTACCAAAGTCATAATACAAACACCACCAACTGGTTTACATACATTGTTTTCTTTATGGCTTCACTGAAACAAAAATTGTGCTGATAAGTGACGTGTAAGGTGAAATATGTTTTTGTAAATAAATGAAAGCAATTACATTATACATTTTACATAATAAAATGGCAATGCCATTTCAATGTTGGCAGGATTTTTTTTTTTCTTTTTCTTTAAAGTTTTTCACCCACTTGGCTGAATGTCAACATTTTAAAATTCACATAAACACAAACAAAAGAGGGTGGCACGGTGGCTTAGTGGTTAGCACGTTCGCCACTCAGCACTAGGGATTCCCGGTTCGAATCCCCATCTGGGTGGAGTTTCCATGTTCTCCCCGTGTCCGTGTGGGTTTCCTCTGGGTTCTCCGGTTTCATCCCACAGTCCAAAAACATGGATCAAGTCAATTGAGTTCTCCAAATTGCCCCATATAGAGTGTGTTTATATGAGTGTGTGCCCAGAGATGGATTGGCGCTCTGTCCTGAGTGTATCTGCCCAGCGCCCGAGACGCTCTCCGCTAGATGGACCACCGCGAGCCTAATAGAGGATGAAGCGGAATATATTGGATGGATGGACAAACAAAAAAGTCTCAATTACCTGATCATTTTAAACTTTAGTTTGATACTACTATCCATCCATATACTACTAAGGTGGCTCTCAATTTCTCTCCAAGTCTCTAGTTTAGGCTTTAAATGCTACCTTACATGTGTAACCTTGGTGTGGTTGGATCTTCTAGCAGGACAATTATCTGTAGCAAACCATAACATGAACAGAAAATAACTCATTGTCTATTAGTTCATTTTGCAATGGTCGTCTTACAAACCTGGGTGGACATCAGGATCTGGAGAGATTCTGTATTTCAGTTTTTTGTCACATGCACTTTAGTTTTATAACAGTAGGAGAAGATGCACCCATGTCATGCGGTCAAAGGTTTGCTCTAGAAAATATTAGTTTTGTGGAACCCTCTGTAATGATAGTTTTCATTTATTGATCATACCTGTACATAGTACAGCTTGGTTTCAAACCCACTTGTTTATATTTACTAGGGCTGCCAGTATTGGCACATTCTAATGTCTATAATAAAGTTAGTATTCTGTTTAGAATCTTGACGAAAGACTGAAGGCTCTAACTGTATTTTTTGTTTTTATCATTTAGGCTAGCAGATGTGTAAAACCCCTGGGCATCTGTAGATTCATGACAATCAACTACTTTCCTGGAACTGTACTTTTTAATAGCTGAGTAACAAAGATGAACCTTGATGACAAGGCTGATGGGATACTGATAAGATATGGCACTGTGAACCTTCATCATTCAACACAAGTTTTAGCACCACTGATGGTGGATAAAAGGGTGGCGAGAGGCTTGGACATGTCACTTGGAGAAAAAAGCTTTGCCAATCAACCTCTCCTTGCAGATGACGATGATGATGATGAGGAAGAGGGGGAGGAGCAGGAGGAGGAAGAGGAAGAAGAAGAGGACGAAAGTTTGGCTGAAGGGACACTATCCTCTCACAGCCTCCTCTCACATGAATTAATTGTCCATAAGGATAGTGTAAAAACCAATGCCGAAGATGAAATCTCTCAGCATCTCTCCCATAAGCTACCATATGCTCTTCACATGCCTGTGAGTTGACTCAACAATAAATTTGTTATGGTACAGCTCATCACTGAAGGCTGTGTTACAGTGATCTACAATTTCAGACTGTATACCTTGTATAATCTTCTGCTTTAAATACTATATTTTATCTAGTAACATTTATTCTGTTCTTTAATTATCAGGGTCACTACAGAGCAGGTGCTTTTTGGGTGGTGGAGGATTCTCAGCAATATAGTGACATTAATGTGATAGTGCGTTAATGCAAGTGTTGGTCCACAAACCAAAAATATCCAACCGCAGTCATTCTGTAAGCAACATTCTTGCACTGTGCAAGGATTAAAGGATGACTAATAAAATTGACAACAGGTATAAGCTTCTATCTCCAACATTACATATACAAGTTTGAGTAATAAGGTAGATGCGTCTAATTGCAGTAAGTGGACACATTGTTAAAGAACTCCACCCACACTGCTTTGACTATTTCGCTTTCACATAGGTGTTAGTGCAGAGCTGAGAATTATCCCAAGCCAAAGAGTACCAGCTGTTTCTAATTATTGGATGATTGTAAAGTATAAAATATTTAATCTGCCAGTAATTTTGAACAGGTCACATTTTTAGCGTTTGTCCAAAGACAAAAATGGAGATAATGGCTTTATCTTAAAATGTTTGTGAAAATTCTACTTTATATTTTTCATTAAATTCTGACACTTAGATTAATGGAAAAGCAATAAAAAGTATGACTAGACCATATAAATAGTTACTCTAGTACAAATGACCCATAAAATATGTTTCATAATAAAGTTTTAAAAAAATATTCAGATTTAGATAATGTTTGCTTTTTTTCCCCCCCAAAATAAATCCTCAAGATCAAGATAAGTCTGTGATTAATGTAAAAAAAAATAATTAAGTGAATGAGTATGCTTTTCAGGTGACCATTAAACAGGAAGTGAAGCTGTCAGATGCTATAATCCTCAATAACAAGGAAAAGAAACAAGAACGGGACCATGCAGAATGTCAAAAAAAGAAAAAGAGAAAGCAAAGGTCTCCTGCAAAGGTAACTATATTATTTAGAATTACAGCCATAAACCAATGTAGCAGTAATTTTGAGTTTGAGTTATTTTTTTTAACTGGAGAATAAATACGTTTACAAACTTTTCTTTTTTCTTTTAAGGTTCTTACTATTAATGAAGATGGATCTCTGGGACATCAGACTCCAAAATCACACATCTGTGAGCATTGCAATGCTGCTTTCAGAACAAATTACCATCTACAGAGACATGTTTTCATTCACACAGGTAACATCAAATCCTTGACAGCATGTCTATATTTTTTTTAAGGGATTTAATTTGACATCTGTGTTTTTACTTTAATGAGAATTGTTTTTTACAGGGGAGAAGCCATTCCAGTGCAGCCAGTGTGACATGCGTTTTATTCAAAAGTATCTGTTGCAGAGACATGAGAAAATTCATACAGGTTAGAAAAATGCACATCATAGATTTTACATCATAGATAAACTGTGAGGGTCAAATACTCTCCACAGTCACCTGACATTAATCCAATAAACTGCGATCCATTTATTAGATTTATTAGCAGATTTATTAACATCCGGATTACTGCATCATACTGCGTGACTAGATTTACTTCTACACTCAATATCATTACAGCAAAAATGGGAACATACAAACTAGTAATAAATATTTCAAAATCCAGAGTAAGTCATTTTACTTAGATTATTGTGATTATTCATTATCTTCCGCATAATCCTCTACTAGGGTCATGGGGGGCGGGGTCCCTTATGCCCTTTCAGGGGAGAACACAGGGCCCCAATTTTTCGCCAGGCACATTCACTCACACAGACACCCACAAACATACTCTGTATGGGGCAATTCAGAGCATTCAATTCACATTGAATCCATGTCTTTGGAATGTGGAAGGAAACTGGAGAACCCTGAAGAAACACAGGGTCACAGGGGGAACATGAAAATCCACCCAGCCCAAATCCCCCATGTAATTATTTTGTGTTCTTATAGGAGAAAAGCCTTTTCGATGTGATGAATGTGGTATGAGATTCATTCAGAAATATCACATGGAGAGACATAAGAGAACTCATAGTGGAGAGAAGCCCTATCAGTGTGATTACTGCCATCAGGTAATTATGACACCGTGATTATCTAAGTTTTAGTAAAGTTGATGATGGCATATTGGATAGTGCTGTCAACTTTTAGGAAAATGATCCTGGGTTAATTTCCGTGAGGGATTTCTGGGTTCGTTTTCTGTAAAGTTTGTGTGTGTTCTTCCTAGGTCTGTGTAGTTTTAATACACTACATGTTCCTCCCATAACACAAATACCTTCCCAGTCAAAAGTTTGTACACACCTATTTTTTTCTTCCCTTATTGTAAATTTTATAGTTCTATTTACTGTAAAGAAGGACTTCTACAATTACAGTCATAGATGTAGTCCATCTGTTGTACATATTACATACTGTGTTAGTCCCCTTTACTCTGTTCTGTAATGATCAGGACCCCAATAGCAGTAGTTGGTTGGTGGACTATTCCTTTCACAGCAGTGTCACTGAGGTGTTTAAAAGAAACTACAGCAGCACTGCTGCACTAAAACCCCATCACTGCATCAGTATCACAGCAGAACAGACAATAAACAATACACCACACAAATCATACATTCATATGTTCTGTGATGATCCTGACCAATAGAGAACAGAGAACCAACAGGGGACTAACAAAAGGTAGGAAAAAAAAAACAGATGTACTACAGTCTGTATTTGTAGTGGCAGAGTGAAGATCCACTGCATCCAAGCTTTTGACTGGCACTGTATCTGTGTATATAAGCAATTTTAAAATAATAATTTGTGTAAATCTTATGGTTTTTACACATTACCACCAGTTATTTTTGTGAAAGAAGTTTGTATTAAAGACAATTTCCTAAATTATTTCGATTTATTTTTATTACTAATTAAGGGATAAAATGTTATGAGTTGATAACTTTTATGCTTAGAATAAAGATTTCTTTGTCTTTCTTTCACAAAGAAATTTTGTTTTGTTTTTCATATTTAAAAATTTTGATATTTGATATGAAAAATATTTGACCACTAAACAGTGTTCCATCCAGGCAGACAGCTCAACAAGTCATTTAAATAAATAAGCAAAAAAAGAATCAGTGAATTTTTATTCCAGTAAAAATAAAAAACATATCAGTATGACTTAAAGAAGACCAAAAATTTGTTCCCCCCCCCCCCCTGTCTGTCTGTATTACTTACATACATAAATAAATAATTATTTGCCGCTTAAGTAAACTACATAATCTGTAACCGACTGCTAAAAGCATGTAACACATTTTTATACATCCACACAGCCAACCTGTTTTTTTGCATTTACAAAGATAATTTGCTTTCTGTGGCGTTGTTCTTTACTCTTTCTTGAGTGACAGAATAACACCTTAAATTAAAAGAAGTTAACTATGTCTATAAAAAACATTATTTTACATTGTTCGACATGTCCTAATTTTTATTTATTTTTTAATAATATTTCTTTGCTGGTATACTAAGGTATAAATAAAAAATAGAAATATATTTAACAACAGCATTGGCTGTTTTAAAAATTGGTATTAATTCACAAGTTTACATTTGTTAGGCCATACTCATGTCTAAGTATTTTAAGCAGTAACATATTTATAGCAACTCAATATCCTTCTATTCAATCCACAGTTTTTTTCAAGGACTGATCGAGTCCTGAAGCATAGGCGTATGTGCCATGAAAACAAGGAGCGAAAAGCACATAAAGCAGCCGCCAAAGACCCCCTTATTCACAACCAAGAAGCTTTGCCATTTTCTTTTACCTCTAAGGAGTGTACTTTACCCAAGAAAAAACGTCAGAAGTCCATAGATAAGAACAACACTACTGTGACAAATTCTGCCCTGGTACGGAGAGCTGTGGAAGTAGATGAAGAGGAAAAAGAAGAGGACAGCCTTGTAAAAAATGAATGCCTACCTCTTTATGGTGTAACTACCAAGGTTAAAGATGAGTATGTAGTGACAGAGTACAGTGTTGAAATCCCAGATTCCTCTCCAGAAAACAAGCAGCTTACTGGGGAAACATCTTCAGATGAGCTGATGACTCCTCCAAAGCTGTTGTTAAAGAAGATTGCCAGTAAGAAGAGTTTAAAACAGCACCTGGAACAAGCAGAGGATCTGTCCCCTCTATCGTCATTCGAGGAAGGAAAAGTGACACGCTACACATTCCAGATTGTTGACAACAAAAGTCTGCTCGATGTAGAACCAAGCTCAGATTTAGACACTGTTGATCCACTTCAGGTTGGCCCAGCCAAGCCAGTTGGAAGCAGCACAAATTATGATGATGCCATGCAGTTTCTGAAAAAGAAGCGATACCTTCATGCAACCATGGCCAGTAATAGTAGAGATTACACTCTTAATGTGAATACTATCTCGTCCCAACCCTCTGTCACACAAGCAACGGTGACACCAGTCATAGATGAAACTGTTCCTGCCACAATCCTGTCAGAAACCCAGACACTTAATGTGGAAATCAAGGCAAGCCACGAGAAGAATGTACTTCCTGATGAAGTCCTGCAGTCGCTATTGGATCACTATTCCAACAAAGCCAATGGACAACCAGAGATTAGCTTCAGTGTAGCAGATACAGAGGTGACTTCAAGCATCTCCATCAACTCCTCTGATGTTTCTGAGAGTAGCCCTGTGGAAGCCTTGGGGACTGGTTCTCAAGCACCAACTGCAGAGAAAGCTAGTCTTCTACAGGAATATTCAAAGTTCCTCCAGCAGGCACTGGAGAGAACCAGTCAAAACGACAGCTACTTAAATAGCCAGAGTCTTACCTTTGTAAATGATGGTTCAAGCCTTGGGGGTCCTTTATTTTCTACAGAAAAACAGTTTGGCTCTCCGGGCCGTTTTAGATCGGGCATGAATTCTCCATTGAGACTGGATAAACCTCACTTCGGTCTTTTAGTAGATTCTCAACACTCTTTCTCATTTTCGGGTGATGAGACCAATCCATCGTCTGTGTCCCCAACTGAAGACTTTCTTGAACATGTCTCTTCTCCTAAAAAGACAGACTCTCAGGGCATCACGCAGACTTTTCAAATAGCCAGCTTTGATCCGAACTTCCGCTCTCAGTTTCAGACGACTCGTTCGGGACTGTCATCGCAGTTTAGTGTTGCCAATGGACAAGTCAGTATAAGAAGTCATGGAGGAACAGACTTCCCAGAGTTCTCTCTTGTTAATGTTACTGAAACCAGAACTCAAATGACCTCATCCCCAGATGCTACAAGTAGCCAAACATTTGGCTAAAAAGCTATTTAAAATTGAATTAACATAAAGCACTTTAGACCTTTGCTGAGTTCTGCAAATGTAAGCATCAGCACCCTGTCAGATGTTGATCTGTGTGCAAGCTTTTAAACTGAAGTTCTCTTAGTAGTAGACAGTTTAACTATTCATGCATTGTGAAAATCATTTTAACAAGTTTAACAAATTTTGTTTTTGTACACATTTTAGCTGCATCCGAAATTGTCTACTGCCTATTATGTACTTTTGCAAAAGCTGTAGGAGAATGGCTAGTATGTCCGAATATGCAGTTGGTAAAAATTCCTTGAATGACCCACTGAGTTTCAAGCCATTTTGACACACTGGGCTATCCCACGATCCAACTGGAGCTGAAACTGGGGAAAAAAACAATGTTGTAAAGTGAGTAGTCAGCTCTTTACAATTGTAAGTAAAGCTACAACCACAAAAATACACACATAACTTATATCTATGTCCTGTACCAAATATTAGAATTTTATAAAAGTTGCGAAATGTACAGTGATGGTTTGACCTCTTGTGTCGAATGATGTTTGTAATATGGCTGACATGATCCAAGATTGCTGGTACTACATACTTGCTTACATAAGCTTTACTGGTTAAACAGTATGTACTTGATAAACCTAGTACCTACTGTTCGGTAGGCGATTTCGAACACAGCTTTGATGTTTTGATGTTTGAAGACATTTAAAAGGCACTTTTTTGTTGTTTTGTTTTACTCTTCATTTAGTTACCATGTCTGCAGATCAGACTGCAGAACCAATTTCTCTAGAGACATTATTTGCTTACAGGTACATGCAAAGCCAATAAGCTCTTAAATCTTAAATTACTTGGATTTATTATTTATGTGTTTTAAATCTAAGTCTAAAAGATTATGCACATTACTTTGAAAGTATTTCTAAAGTAAAACTTTCTTACAGTAAAAAGGGGTACATGAGTGAGAGGTTGCTATATTTATGGGTACTTTAACACCTTACAATTTTCTTCTTTACATGTAAACCAAAACTGGAATGGGGTGATTGTAAAACAAAACAGACAAATGGGGGGGGGGGGACCTTTTTTCACATTGATGACTGAAAATGGAAGTTAAAACCATTCAAGCAATCCCCCATACCAGTTAAGAATTTAAAGCAAGATTGTTACTACTGAAAATGCATATCTCAGTTTTGGCATGAAACATTCATTGCATATATTACAAGTTTATTAAATTTCATCTGCATTTCACGAAGTTTTAGTGTAACATTTTTGGATTTCCAAGTTAGTTTTCTGCATGCAGTGCCTTTTATGTATTAGCAGATGTTTATCTAAATATTCTTAACATTCCTTTTGGTTCTTTTGATTTTAAATTAAAAATGAACCTAACATGAAATGGTTATTAGTTGAGAAGGTAGCCCAATGTATTTGCACTTTTGTTGTGTTGTTGGACTTAAAGCTAAAGACAAACATCAAGCTTAAACATTATTAGTCTTTTCTGCCCATTTTACTATTATGTAAACATTTCAAATGTGATAGGAAATGTCATCGCTATTTTTCTCATGTTTTTTATAGTTGACATTAAATTATTAATTTGGTTTATTCAGTAATTAAGTTTTAATCACTGAATCTGATATATGAACTAAAATAAATATTGATGTGGTCATCTCTTAATTGACATTCATACTCTTGTCTACTTAAAATAAATATGCATGGGTTCGGTACATTTATATGCTATTTCTGAACATGGTTATGTTTACTGTACACCATCAATATTAATCTAAAAATCAATCTTGATAATGAATGCCTTTGTTTATATTTTCTTCATGTTTTAAATGTATATTATTTTTTTTAATCCTGTCCATAAGCAACTGTATTTAACCAGTGTTTTTTAAAGACATAGTGCCATGTTGAACTAGAGACTATGTTAAACTACATTCTAAGCATATTTGGTGTCAGAAATATTTTACCATCAAGAAAAGAGCTTTATTACTCATTGTAAGCATTCCTTAATTCGACTGTAAGTAGACATAAAAAGGTTTATTGTATATAATTTGTTTGTTTTTCAACCAAACATGTTTCTTGTGTATGCTAAGAATGAATCTGGGAAGTTAAAGATATTTGGAATTTTTGTGGATTTATTACAATAATGTACACTGTTGGTTTAATCCCATTAGTTCTGGCTTTACTAAGCACACCTCATGTTACTATCAAATCACAAATACTTGTTTTTCCTTATTTTTCTCCTAATTTGACATACTAAAATGTTTAGCAGTATTTAAAAGACAATAACTGATTATGGCTTCAATAATATTTTTATTCTGTGGATGTATTTCTGAAGTCAGTTTATTTTTAGGTGGTGCATTGTTTACCACCCCAGATTTAAACCTATTCGAATTTCATATAAGTAGTTGCACTTAAATGTGGCTTAAGTTAAAATGTACTAAAACATTGTATTCCTCAAATTAAGGCACTTAAATTAGAAAGCTAAGTATGTAGACAGGCATTTTTATTATTTATGTCTTTATTTTTACTTTGTGGAATTAATGCTAATATTGCTATTGTATTAACTGGTTAAGTGATTGGTTTTAACTAAACAGTTTGACTTTTATTCCATTTGATGGGGGATGCATGTATATTGTTTGTACGCTGATTATATTTTTTATATGTTTACTCATACAAAATTCAAAAAAACTTTCTGCAATGTTATATATGGAATTTGGGCAAATAATTGGATTTAAGAGGATTTTCTTTTTGATTGCATGTTCTGTATGTCCCTCCAAATACTAACATAAACTTTTAAGTAATGTTTTTACTATAATTAATTATGTTTAGACTCATGTTCATTGTCTTCTTTTTATGATTCTCTTATAAATTCCTGTTTAGTTTGCCTAAATGGTTATACTCAAAATTTAAGAAATGCACTTTGCTTCCTTTTCTCTGGTCACAACATTTGTTTTATTAAATCAAAATATAAGTTATGAAAACATCGGTAAAAGAAATCACATTTTTTTCTCAAAAAAAAAAAAAAAACAGCTGTGTTTTTAGCCTAAGTTCATAAATACTGAAAGTTGGGTGATAAGAATTTGGTAAATTGTTCATCAGTCTCTGGTCATAGCTACATAAAAAGCATCTTATTTTCATTTTAAATGTGTGGGACAAAATGTTTTGCTCAGATGTGAGAGGTGTGTACTTGAACATGCTGATGGGGAAAATCTGATATATTGATAGTCATTCATTGTGGTGCATTTTGTTGCACAATATGTTGCTAAATGGAGCATTGATATTTGTTTAAATACTATAGCAGTGTTGCCTTTGTTTAAAGGAAAAAAAAACACTTTTTTTCTGTTAACCAGCATTGAATTATACATTGTGTTATTGTGTTATATACCATTTGCACCAGAGTGGTCATAATGAAAGTTTCTATGTTAACATGTTGTTTTGCACATGTCTAGCTGATTTTATTTTATTTTTTTGTTGTGTGTGTACACAATCATGTTGTGAATCTTCTACACTGTCTGGTCTGTTGACTGGGAAAAATTACTTGAACACTGAACTGTGATATAAAAAATGGGTCAGTGATACTTAAAAAGACTGTGGCATTTTAAAAATAATTGCCATTAAGAGGCTCAAACTGTACACAAAACCCTTTCCATTGCTATTACATAACCACCACCACTCTGAAACAAGGGGCCAGTGATTTATAGATGTGGGCTATTGACACCAGTCCTTACTTTAGTATCTGTGTGCCTAATAAGAATTGAAATTAATTGAACATTTGTTTATATATATATAGTCCATTCTTGAGGCACAATATATGCATTATAAGATGCTTATCAGCTCACCACAATAGTAAAGATTGGTTAAGATTAGCTTATGTCATATGGATACAATGTTGACCTCTGAACCTACCATCCTTTGCAATTTTCTTAGTAATCTCTAGACATAATGTGTTAAAATCAAATGGGAACAGAATTTATAGAAATATACCAGCACATTTTTCATAATGCACAATTAAGCTAATCCAATGCAGCTCATCTGGTGTTCAAACAACCCATGTAAGCAAATGTTTTTCCACTACTTGTCTCTCGCCACTGGCTTACCTACACTCTTTTTACCCCCCTCAAGATACTCCCCAGCTCTTTACCTGTTCCGAGGTGATGACTGTCATCTGTTACTTTAACCTCATCATGGTGCCAATTCTCACTGCATACCCACCAATAGCCACCAATTTCAACAGTGAAATGATCTGACTGTTATGCTGAGACTCCGGCTTATTTACTTCGAGGTGCTAATTCTTACTCTGTAGTGTTCATCACTGAAATATGATGGAACGATCTTCCCAACTCTATAAGGCAATGTCACTTGGCATTTTTAAGAAACTACTGAAGACAAACATCAGTTGTAGAAAAAAAGGGGCAGGCTCAGATAACGATCAGGTTTGATAATTCTACAGAGTAGCTGTTTTTTTCCATAACTACTGACTTGTGGTGTTCTCATTTGTAAGTCGCTTTGGATAAAAGTGTCTGCTAAATGTAAATGAGACATTCAGCAGTTTCGGAACAAACAGGAATAGCTTTGCATGCACTTGGTGCAATATGTTTTTTTGAATATAGAATAATAGATGGTTTTGGGTAAATTGGGCATTAAACCAGATGAGCAAATAATCAGAAGGGACAATATACCAGTTCAGCTGGTTACTCCTTGCCACTCCAACTTGGTGCCTTGTGTTGTTTTTTCACTTGTAAGTTGCATTGGACAAAAGTGTCTGAAAACAATTAAATGTAAGTGCAAAAACTGCAGGATGCATGTTAAAAATGTTTTTCGTTTTCATGTGAAGAGCTAGGTAAATAATTACATGAGTAGCAGTGTTTGTAATGCCTAGGTGAGTGTAACCTGTATCTGTCAGTTGCTGATTGCACACTACTGGTATTACTTACAAACTAGTTTTTGTATGTGTGTGAATGTTGTCCGGTAGTTTTTATACATTAAAAAGTGCAAAAATTTGTATAACAGTAAACAACCTCAGAGTTATCTGTTGCTGGAGCAGTAGAGAAACATTTTTTAATATTTTGTCAGTGCTGATGAGAGAATCCTGCACAGCATTAATCATGAATATCAGAATACTTACTTATTCCCCTCAGTAAATTGCAGTTGTTACAGTTGACCTTTTATCAGATGCTAGTGTAATAAAACAATAATGAATAAAATTAGATTTGATTAGATTCAACTTTGTCATTGTGCAGAGTACAAGAACAGGATCAGTGAAATGTAGTTAGCATCTATCCAGAAGTGCAATATATACATTATTTACATAGTGCATCAATAACAGTAACTGGTGCATGGAGAGGTGAAGCGTTTAAATGTAGATACATAATATATACATGATATGATGTATACATAATATGAACATTATATAAAGTACATACATGCGTACAGAAGGTGCAGAGAATTGGTTGTGCAAAAGAGTTATTAAAGGGTATGTGTAGCGTTCATGGGGATAACCTTTTAAAACTTTTTCTGAGTCTGCTGGCGTGGGAACGGAAACTCCTGTAACGCCTACCAAATGGTAAGAGGCTGAAAAGTCCATGATTTGGGTGGGTAGCGTCCTTAATCATATTCCTTGCCCTGCCCAGGCAGCGCTTGTGATGTATGTCCTCGATGGTGGGTAAATCGGTGCCTATGATGTGCTGTGCCGTTTTTATCACCCGCTGGAGTGCTTTGCAGTCTGCAGCACAGTAACTACCATACCATACAGAGATGCAGTTTGTGAGTATGCTCTCAATGGTACATCAGTAGAAGTTCACCAGGATCCTAGGAGACGTGAGCTTTCTTGAGACTCCGAAGCAAAAAAAAGACACTGCTGCGCATTTTTGATGAGCACGGAGGAGTTCAAGGACCAGGTGAGATCATGAGAGATGTGAAGACCAAGGAACTTGAAGCTGGACACCTGATCCACTGCAGTTCCACTGATGTAGATGGGGGTGTGAGCTTAGCTCCTGGTCTTCCTGAAGTCCATGATGAACTCCTTTGTTTCGTGTGTGTCAAGTACCAGGTTGTCTTTGTGGCACCATGAGGACAGATGCTGTACTTCTCCCTGTAGGCTATCTCATCGTTGTCTGTGATCAGGCCTATCACCATGGTGTCATCTGCAAACTTGACTATCGGGCTCAAAACATCCTTCTGGAACGCCAGTGTTCAGGGTGATTAATGGCGGATTAGATGAGGTTGATGTGCTGATGCCCAGATGGTTGAGCTTGGATATCATCATGGACGTGATTACTATGTTGGATGCTGAACTTAAATCTATGAACAGTATTCTCACATATGAGTTCAGACAGTCCATTGGGTCAGTGCAGTGTGTAGTGCTGTGCAAATAGCATCCTCTGTGGATCTACTGCTGCAGTAGGCAAACTGGTTTGGGTCCAGTGTAGCAGGCAGGCTGGACTTCAAGTGAGAGAGAACTAGTCTTTCAAAGCACTTCGGAAGTCATTAAGGGCTGAAGAAGTTAAGTGCTTTGGCACGGGCACGATTTTGGCAGACTTGATGATGGAACTGGTAAGATGCCTTGCCTCGCGGTGTGATCGCGACAACATCAGTTCCACTTAATAAATGTGTGCACTATTCTCTTTAGTAGTTCAATTTACTGTATAGAATTACTTAATAGTATTACAAATACAGATTGAAGTCTAAAATCTGCATATGCGCTACTGCCTTTCATTTGGCATCTAGAAGGTAGTGCAGTCAGGCAGCCATGTCTAAAACTGCCATGTCTGATCCAAAATTTCCAGCTTAACACACTGACATATCCTCACATTAGGGTTACTGTCATGCTCATGAATTATCCCCTGCTTAAATATCAACTCTAAGGATAAGGCAGTTGTAGGCTTGTGGTTAAAGAACCAGCTTTACAGCTTGAAAGTGCCAAGTTTCTGGTTTGATTTCACTTCAGGGTCACAGTGGGGTTCCCCATGCCCATCCAGGGGAGAACGTTTCAGGCGCTGGGCAGATAGACCCAGGACAGGGCACCAATCCATCGCTGGGCACACACTTACTTACACAGACACACTCTATATGGGGCAATTTTGTAGAATTCAATTGACTTGATCCATGTTTTTGGACTGTGGGAGGAAACCGGAGAACCCGGAGGAAACCCACGCGGACACGGGGAGAACATGGAAACTCCACCCAGATGGGGATTCGAACCGGGAATCCCTATTGCTGAGAGGCGAACGTGCTAACCACTAAGCCACCGTGCCCCCAACTGTTGTTTTAGTCGCTTATAATTTTTTTTTTTTAACATTTCACAAAAAGTTACACGTTTGCTGTTTACTCGACACACCTTATCCCAAACATTTGTTTAATGACGTATCACTCCTGGCCACGTTGCATGGAGATTTTTTCAGAAGGAAGGCCACTACCCTGCCACATGTTTCGGCGCTGCCACTCAGGTTTAACCGTAAATTTTAAGATTATGTTAAAACGTAAGTCGAACTGAAGTTACAAACTTCATCAAATGCCCGGACGCCAATTGCGTTTGACTGCGAAGCCCGTCTCCAAAACTATGAGAAAAGCGACTTCATTTACGCTCTGACAAGAAATTCAATTGCGCATTTATACCTTATTATAAGGTGAAAGTTACTTATGTGAGATAACTGATTAAGTTCGTGTTTTAGAGGCTAAACTGAAGCTTGTGGACGAACGTCTTGCTTTAACAGCGTGCATGCATCACACCTGTTCTATCAGGGAGCTACAGGTGAGTCACGGCATGTCTGCTGCTCGCTTATGCTTCCATGTCGGTTGTGGGTTGTGTGACTTATGCTAAACATTCACATACGTTGGTTATTACGTTTATTTACTGTCGCCGATAATAATTGTCTTTAAAAGGAAGACAACATGAAGAACTGCTGTAATCGTTATGTTGGTTAACTGTCCCCTTTAGATGCTTTAGATTCCTGTAGAATTGCTTCGCTACTGTACACTGTTCGTTTAAGTTCAAGCTTAAATATCTAACTTATTAACACTGAAATCTGACTAAGAAGTCATGACACAGGCATAATTTATGGCTACTATGTTTTATTCTTTGCTTCTTTACTTCTAAAATGTTAGTAGCATTTGCATTTTGCTTTTCGGAACATAAAACGCGTTTGGGAACTTGTTTTGTGTCCTCAGGTTTTTATGATCTCATTACCTACTTCTGACAATATGCTGAAGTCTTAAAAAGGGCAACATGAGTTCACAAGTACAGGAGTTATTCCATGAAAATGCCCAGGTAAAGTGTATTTTGTAATACTTTTAAAAATAAAGTATGCATTTGTTTGTTACCTTAGAACTCTGTGTGTGTGTGTGTGTGTGTGTATGTGTGCACCTGCTTATTTCCCATACCACTGTGCAGGGATCTCAGCTGCATGCACAGCCATGGTGGAAGGTCAAGCTATTTGTATGGGAACCAGTTCTCTTTGGCACCTGGGATGGCGTCTTCACCACCTGCATGATCAATATTTTTGGAGTAGTGCTTTTTCTTCGCACTGGTTGGCTTGTTGTAAGTTGAGTTTTTACGAATGCATTTCCAGGAAGATGGTTCCGTTCTGTGCCTTAACGGTTAATATTTATAATTTAGAATTGTAAACTTTTCAAACTCAAGTCTAAACAGACCTTGGTTAATCCGAATGTTTTGCTAGCTCTGTATTTTCAAGTGATAATTTAATTGGTATAGACAAAACTTTGTTTTTAATTAGTTTATAAGGTCTAAAAACATATCCTTTACTAAAATTTAATGTGGTCCTGTTTTCTTTGTTTTTTTTGTTTTTTTTTTTATTACCACCCCTATATTAGCTTCATCTGTGTGTCTGGTAAAAAGTTTGCAAATGCTATTTCACCCACTTCCCGTTATCCGATTAAGCTGAAACTTTTGTTGCACAATTGTTTCTTGTCGATGACAACACATAAGTCAATTAGTGTTAATTAATTAATTTTGTTTTCTATGGATAAATTGCCCATTTTCTACTAAATTTTATACTTCACAAGCAGAATTAATTAAGGATAAAGTAATTTAACATGATATAGGGGCAGTTTTTTAATAAATATTTTTTTATATTTTGCTTGTTTGTGATTTAAACAGTCTTGTGGAAGTTTAAGTTAACACTGTATATTCTGTAATTAATCAAACATGAACTCATTATTTTTAGCTGTTTCAAATTCAGACTTTATACTGGCCATACTTATTTGTTTTAAGTGTATGTCCTTAAATGGGAACTGTGAATTTTCAGGTTTCATTAGCTACAGAATGTTGAATATGTAAATTTCTCTGTAACTTTGTCATAGTGAACCAAACACTTACTGCATGGTAAAGGCTGTATTTGTTACAGATTTGTAGGTTTACAAAGGTATATATTGGGTTTGGGGTGGGGTTATGGGCTCCACATTTCAAAACATCTATTTTCTTAGCACAATTTTGCATATTTGTATGATGTTATCTGAATCATTGTAGCAAAAGAGTAGTGTAGAACCATTTCCATTTCACATATTCAGTTATTAATTGTGTAACACTATAAATCACAGATCCACACCATGACCTGACATCAATTTGACAAAAGATTTTAGAAGCATTATAAACTTTTTTAGAAGCAATTTAAGCTTTTTTAGAAGCAATTTCATATATATTTAAAAGTTACTGCATGGCTGAATGATGTATCTGCAACCTTAAAATTAGTTGACACTAAATCCTCCAGATCATGTTCGCCTCTCAGCGCTAGGGATTCCCGGTTCGAATCCCCACCTGGGTGGAGTTTTCATGTTCTCCCCGTGTCCGCGTGGATTTCCTCCAGGTTCCAATGATGTATCTGCAACCTTAAAATTAGTTGCCACTAAATCCTCCAGATCATGTTCGCCTCTCAGCGCTGGGGATTCCCGGTTCGAATCCCCACCTGGGTGGAGTTTCCATGTTCTCCCCGTGTCCGGGTGGGTTTCCTCCAGGTTCTCCCCCCCCCCCCCAAACCGTAATATAGGATAAAGCAGGACATAATTGGATGGATGGATAAATCCTCCAGATTGCTTCTAAAAGCTTTGGTCAAATATATATATATATATATATATATATATATATATATATATATATATATATATATATATATATCTTACAGAGGAAAATAAGTATTTGAACACCCTTTGAAGTTCTCCGACTTAGAAATCATGGAGGGGTCTGAAATTTTCATCTTGGGTGCATGTCCACTGTAAGAGACATAATCTTAAAAAAAAATTTTAAATCCGGAAATCACAATTTATGATTTTTTGAAAATAATTTGTGTGTTACTGGTGCAAAATGAACACCTGTTAAAATCAATGATAATATTTGGTACAGTAGCCTTTGTTTGCAATTACAGAGGTCAAATTTTTCCTGTAGTTTTTCCACCAAGTTTGCACACACTGCAGAAGGGATTTTGGCTTATTCCTCCACATAGATCTTCTCCAGATCAGCCAGGTTTCTGGGCTGTTGCCGAGAAACATGGAGTTTAAGCTCTCTTCAAATATTTTTTATAGGGTTTAGGTCTGGAGACTGGCTAGGCCACACCAGAACTTTAATATGCTTCTTAAGGAGCCACTTGTTGGTTAATCCGGACTGTGTGGTTTGTCATGTTGGAAGACCCAGCCGCGACACATCTTCAATGCTCTAAATGAGTGAAGGAAGTTGTTCCCCAAAATCTCGCAATACATGGCCCCGGTCATCCTCTCCCTAATACAGTGCATTTGTCCTTCCCCAAAGCATGATGCTTCCACCCCCATGCTTTACAGTAGGGATAGTGTTTTTGAGATTATATTCATCATTCTTCGTTCTCCAAACACGGCAATTGGAATTAAGACCAAAAAGTTCTATTTTGGTCATATCTGACAACAGAACTTTCTCCCATGACTCATTTGGATCATCCAAATGGTCATGGGCAAACTTGAGACCTGGACGTAGGCAGATTTGAGCAGGGGAACCTTCCGTGCCATGAATCCATATATATATAAAAGACCGATTTTAATGCTAAGTAACACACAGTTAAGAGAAATAGAAGAAAGTTTTAAGATATTGCGAAATAAAGTCTCAGATTGTTCAAAAATACATCTAAGCACTTATCAAAGTCTAGCCGTGTGATTAACAATGTGTGGTAACAAGCCATTTGGTATTTGGACAGCTCTTGTAAACAGCTTTGCTTTAATGTCCTCAATTTATTGATTCATGTTTTTCTTGTATTATATTGTATTCTTGTATCATTATTATATTAAGAGTTCCGAAATATTTTTTTTTCTTCAAGGGAAACACTGGGGTATTCCTGGGCATGTTTCTGGTGTCACTGGTTGTACTTGTTGCCCTGGTGACGGTGATGTCTGGGATTGGTGTGTCTGAGCGATGTACTTTGGGCAGTGGTGGAGTTTACTCCATGGTTTCCATGGTGCTTGGAGGAAGAACTGGAGGCACAGTTGGACTTCTTTATGTTTTTGGACAGGTAAAATGAAATATGAAAATCTTTGAGAATATGCTGAGAATATTGAAATATTCTGTTAATATGATTAACTGTTTAACAGTGTGTGGCTGGAGCTATGTACATCACTGGCTTTGCGGAGTCCATAGCTGAGCTGCTAGCTGTAAAGAGTGTGTGGGCTGTCAGAGGAATCTCTATAGCGGTCCTCTTTGCACTGCTTGGGATCAACTTAGCTGGAGTAAAGTGGATTGTACGGTTGCAGCTTGTCCTGCTGGGCATTCTGGCTGTATCCACTTTGGATTTTGTCATTGGAACTTTTAGCCATTTGAATCCAGGTATGTGTTCTGTAAATATTTTTGTTTAGTTACCCAAATATTTTACTAATAGTCCAAATTGAATTAGTTGTCACTTTATGTCCAAATTTTCAAGTACATGACACTATAACTAAAAATCTGAATTTGTAAAGTTTTAAGACCATACAAGAATATTTTCAAAGGAAACGAAAAAACATGCTATAATAAATATTTACTGTAAAATGACACAATCTACAGTAGGAATAATACCACTGATAATCAAAGTGGTACAACAAAAATAAATGACAGCCTTTTTTTAAGAGACATTCTGTACTTGACTACCACCTTAGCTGGCATGGTTTTAGATCTAAATTCATCATCAGTGGTTGTTCAGTTTATATACATAGATGAGTCAAAAAATGCACACCAGTTATATTAACACTTCTTTTGGTTGCACTATTTTGGGTTATATTCTGGAAGCTGTAAATAAATTTATTAGCTAGACCCATTTGTCTAAAAGTCATGATTCATAAAACATGAAGTATGTAGTGGTATATAATTGTATAATGTATAATTTTATGTATATAACATTTTTATAAAATTAAAAACCCATTACCAGAGAAAAAAACAAGGATCAAATTTACTTGAATCCCGAACAGATAATAGAAGGGAAAAAAATAGGATGAAATTAATTTTGTTTGTTAAATGTTGTTGGATTTAGAAATTTACTTCAGGATTCAGGAAATGAGCATTTCAATGTCCTACTTTTCTTTTCTTTTTTCTTTTATTTATTTATTTATTTATTTTTATTAAAAATACTAATTGTTTCAGTTTAGCAAGTGGAATTTTGGGCCAAACTTGAAGTATACAAAACATGAGCAGTTGCCTTTGGCCATCAGTCAAATTCTCCTCTATAAGCTATGCTATACATTTTAACAAGAGATTAATCTGGACTGTGGATGGGTTAATTTATTATGTACTATTTGTAAATCCATGCTTTAGTAACTTGTTTAGCACAGAGATTCCCCCTGACTCCCTAAATATTTTCAAGACATTATGAATCGAAGTTGGTAAAAAAAAAACAATTCTTTCATGGTAATTGACATAAAAAGTGGTGAAACATGAACACTATCTTAATTATCTTTATTTGTTTGGAGAAATACTAAATATTTCAGATTCACTGAAACTCTTGAGGTTCTTTGTTTTTCACAAAACCGTCCTGTAGGTGTCAGGGTGATATTACTTGGTGGTACATGCAGTCTATTTTATTAGTATTTTAGAACTGCTAAGATATTTGGCCATTGATTATAAATAACATATACTTACTATTGTATTACATTTCATTTCTGTAATTTGACCTTTTTGTCTGTGTTATATAAACTGTTGAAGTTTCTTTTTGAACCAGGAAGACTGCCATTAGCATTCACATTACAGATCAATTAAAGAATGTGTAATGGAAAAAAATCCACTAAGTGATAAAAGAACAGTGGTATTATTAGCCAGAGAAATAAGGCATTTGTACCATTTGTAGGTAATTGTACTAAACAACTGGCACATGCATTATATTATAAAAATTCATTTACAGCTGTTTATATTAACATTGTTTTTGGATATTGTTATTAATTTTTGTATCTACATTTTTACTAGGAACAAAAATCCACTAAATTCACTATTAACACATTAATAAAATGGCATTACAGTCTAAAGTTATCGGACTATCATCTATGGAAAAGTATCCATTTATTTGCCACTGGCTGTTTAGTGTTTAAACACAGATCGAAAGATGCCAACAGACAAATACCTGCAAAGACACCTGCCAGTGTCTCATCCTCTTGAAGAAACATCAGCTTATTTAACCCATAATAGTTGGTTGAGAGAAGTTTTCTTGCAGGTCTATTTGTGTAAGGAGCCCTTCCATGCTGTCAGTCACTAATACCATAAATGAATCTCATTATGTCTATAGGTTGCATTGCAAGGTTTGGATGTGAATTATTACCCTCTTGTATTAAATTATACAGCTTCTTTTTGGTGGCTGGTTTTAATGTTTATAGCTCACCACTGTATTAGTTTTGATCATTTTTTTGCCTTGGTAAAAAAAAAAAAAAATTCCAATTCTTAAAAAATATCCACTATTACGCTGTTGTCTAATGGCCAGGACCACCACACTGCATGTATATTTTGATTGGTGAAGTATTGTAGTGACATTATTATCTCTTATCTTTCAAGGTAAATGTGTCTGACCCTAACCCTGATCCACTCATACCAGCACAACACAGCATCAGATCAATGACACTGCAGTGAAAATAATACATCATCCAAACAGCTCTTGCTCTGTGGATGTCTTGACCAATAGAGACCAGAGCAAAAGGGACGAACAAAATATGCAGAGAAATAAACAACTATCGACGAGGAAGTGTACTAATTAAAGTGGCCAGTTAGTTTTTTTTTCACAAAATAACTATTCAGCCATTAAACATAAAATGGATTGTTTCTACGTGGTTTAAATGTGTACAAGAAAACATGTTACTTGCATGATCTAGACAGTCTACATTAGGTCTTCTAAGCTCCAGTTTTGATTAACTGATATACACTCTTGGTGCCCATGTATTATCTAGACAGACTGAACAATGATTTAGGTAAATTTAATGGTAGCATTAAAACACATCAGATGGTGCAAAATTCGGTCAGTTTCCAATTCCTCTTTGCTTGACCCTTTACCTTTGCAGAACGTATTTAACTGTTGTGCCCAGCTGTGGACATTCGTTCAAGTGCTGATGACAAAGAAACCTAACCATACTCTCCCATTGTTTAACCTGTATATAATTATTTCAATCAAAGTCATGCCGGTCAGGCCATGCAGGGTGTGATGGGAACGTCTGGCAGAAGAACCCTTCTGACGGATGTTCAACTCTCACCTCCGTCAGAGCTTCAACCACATTACAGGGGAGGTATGGGACATTGAGTCTGAATGGGGCATGTTCCATTCCACTACTGTTGAGGTGGCAGACAGGAGCTGTGGTTGCAAGGTAATTGGTGCCTGTTGTGGTGGTAACCCTTGAACACGGTGGTCACCCCGTGTGAGGGATGCTGTCAAGCTAAAGAAGGAGTCATATCCGGCATGGTTGGCCTGTGGGACTCCAGAAGCAGCTGACCGGTACCGACAGGCCAGGTGATTTGCAGCGTCATGCGTCACTAAGGCAAAAACCCGAGCCGAGTTCGGTGAGGCCTTGGAAAGTAACTTTCAGTCGGCTCCAAGAAGATTCTGGCAAACTGTCAGGAAACTAAGGAGGGGAAAGCAATGTGCCACTAACAAAGTATATAGTTGAGGTGGTGCACTTTTTACTTCAATTAGGGATGTCATTAGGCAGTGGGTGGATTACTTCAATGACCTTCGCACTGATTCTGTTCATAACTTATATGGACAAAATTTCTAGGCGCAAGAAGGAGGGGGAGATTGACAGACGGATTGGCATGGGGTCAGCAGTGATGCGGACCCTATACCGGTCTGTTGTGTTTCTGCCCTCACCTATGGTCATGAGCTTTGGGCTCATGGATTTTCTCCGCAGGGTGGCTGGGCTCTTCCTTAGGGATGGGGTGAGAAGCTCGGTCATCCAGGAGAGACTCGGAGTATAGCCGCTACTCCTCTGCGTCAAAAGGAGCCAGTTGAGGTGGTTTGGGCATTTGGTAAGGATGCCTCCTGGGCGCCTCCCTAAGAAGCTGTTTCAGGCAAGTCCAGCTGGAAGGAGACCCTGGGGAAGACACAGGACACGCTGGAGGGATTATATCTCCCAGCTGGTCCCAGTGGAGGTGGCTGGGGTGAGGGAGGTCTAAGTCTCCCTACTTAGGTTGCTGCCCGCGACCCGAACCCCGGACAAAAGGAAGATAATGAATGGATAGCAATCAACAAATCAATTAACGACTGACTCTTTAGCGAAAGGCTAATACATGCTAATGGGTAAAATAAAAATTGTAAATGAATATCCTAAGTCGTTATGGGGAATCTAATTGCAAATATCCATAGCTAGGTGTCTGTTTTGCATACTTTTGTAAGTATAGGCATTTTCCCCAGAAATAGATTCATTTATTCATTCAGCTGTGCTTCTTATAAATGCAAAATTATGTGCATTTCATATTCTTCTGGATGGGCTTTTTTGTATCATTGTTTTTTTTAATTTTAATATGATCTTATATAATATGTAATATAATACAAATCAATTTTGTAAGGAGAATTAGTGGCAACAAACTGCCATATCAATGCAGTGGTTGTTCTTTTTGCCTCACAGCAAGAAAGTCCTGGGTTTAGTTAACAGGCAGGATAGACAAAGGCCTTATTGTGTAAAGTTTGCATGTTCTCCCTGTAAGTGTTTTGAAAGTGTTTTCTCTTAGACTCGACTTAAACATTCTAATAGGCAAATGATTAATATAATATTAATGTAGGCATTTCTTAGCCCCACCCCCCAACTTTGTCAAGTGGGCACTCATTTATACCTGTGTGACAAATGTGACCTACATTATACTTTGTTTATCTTGTGTTTATGTACAAATCCTCAATAATTTTTTTTTCCATTTTGTTTTAGTTTAACAGAATTCTTAATTAAACATTTCAAGTGTAAATAAAGTGAGATAAGACTTGTATTAGTAGCTGGGCATCTACCTTGTGATTAATTAAAGGGCTATGTCCTGTGTGATGTTTATTTAGAAATTGTGTATACTAAAGAAAAGGATAAGGTCTGCATGTACTTGGAGGTAAAGGAAGTTCATCCAAGCTCTTCCTGTTCCCCTGATTACTAACTTCCTGTTCAGAACAGAGAGAAAGGCCTTGCATAAATATTACCATATATTGCCTCTCTCTCGCTCTTTCTCTCTCTCTCTTCCCCTTCATTTTGTGTGTACATGTATAGCTATTAGTCCTCTAGACATCAGTGAAAAATCTAGTTAAAAACCTGTCAACTGAAGTAAAACACTATGCTAAAAAATGATGTAAAGCGACCCATTATTAAAATATGACTTTAGTTGTTTGTGTAAATGCTTGTTTGGAGTAAATGCTTTGAAGTGCTGAACCCATACTTTAGATTGTGTTTTGGTTAGGGCGTTATAATATCCTGAATCTGTTCAGACTGTTCTAATGAAATCTTTTGTAGTATTCTCACTTTTGGAGCAGAATTAATTAACTCCATATCCCATGACTGGTGCCACATACATTGCTTACTTGGAAATGAAGGCAAAAAATAACATGCTGGAATTTTTTAGAATTTAATATCTGGCTTAATCAGAGTTTATAATGTAAGGATGTTATCATCTTGATCAACTTTAAATTGTAAATAATTTTAGTAACTGTTTATTACTTTTAGTCCTAGTATTCTGAAGATGTAAGGTAATTGTCCTCTTCAGTTTGATTTTTAATAAATGATCAAATGTGCAAATCATTGCTTATCATGATTTAATCCAGGTTTTGTATTCAGTTTTAATTACTGAATCTATTTTTAAGTATTTAGAATGCACTTTGACACTTGTATTCACAAGTCATTCTACTAAACACCCTAATTTGGACAGGAAGCTTGTATGTGCTCATAGTTTTGGGTTTAGGGTGTTAACCAGGCACACCCACATTTGGCCTGAGACAAAAGAACAAAGAGGAAGCAGATTTGCGCTCTTTGCTTTAAGAATCCACATCATCACTTCCTGGTTAACTACTTTAGATGAGAGGAGCTCTCACTATAAATAGCTGCACCTCATTTGTCTTTGAAGATTTAAGTAAAGTTTTTTCCAAGAGCTTTCTTTCAAAGCCTGTGTTCTTTTAATAAATGTGGCCTGAGGACAGATGGATTTATAAAATAATGAGTTGAAAGGTTTCAAAATGTTATAAATGCCAGAATAAACATCTTGTTATTTATGACATTTTTAGCCATGTGAATACTTTATCATTTACTTAGCTGATAAACTTTATATTAGCCAGAAAACAACATTTTAATTTTATTGCCTGGCTGTACTTTTGTAATGATACTGCTGTCAACTAAAAACTTTAAAATGCAACAGATATAGTCACAGCCAAAAAGTTTAATTTGTTTATTTTAGCTGTTTCCTAACAAGAACGATAACAAGCATTATGTTGATAAGGAGTCTGGCAATTTATTATCTCCAATTCAACCATCAGTTTGAAATATGCATGGAAACCCATGTTCCTGCATGTAATCCATGCAATCACGGGGAGGACATCAAGAAAACACAGAAACTCAATGAGGCAATGGTGCTAACTGCTGCTTCACCATGCCTTTTCTAAAAAACCTTGGCACCCCACTCTGTATCATTAAACATATTTAATTGCAGCAGTGTCTTGCGAATTTTAAGATTAATTCACGCAGCGCTCCAGAGATGGATGTAAAAAATATTGGCCACAACTTGCATTTGGTAATACACATTTTTGAAAACAACTGAAATCTGTGGCTTTCTGTAGCAGTTGGATATTTTCCCCTGTGTCTTAGATTTTAAGTTCTCTCCATAGTTGTTTTATAAGATTTAATTCTGGATTTCTTGCTAGGCATAGGACTTTGATTTCCTTTTGACTTGTGGGTTCGAAATTGAGTCTTTTTTTGGTTTTTTTTTTTCTTAAATACCTGCAATCTCAGACAGAGACCAAGCTTTCTAACATTTGGCAGACTTTGGATATCAGGATGCAGAGCATGTAGCCAAAGCACCCAGTGCCAGCAAAACAACCCCGATTCACCTTTGAAAGCTATACCATGTTTGATAAAAGGGACTTTTTACTGTTTCTTTAATACTGTATATGGTGCTTCAACAAAGTAATGTGGTGTTTTGTTTAATTGAGAGCATGAAACTCTGAGTTTTCTTTGTTAAACACTAAAAACCTCTTGAAGGATGTATTTATTTAATGTTATTACTGTAAAGTTGGTAGTTATAAGACAAATTTCCTTTTTGGTTTTATTGCAAAAGTTGACAAACTTTTGTCAATTCACCCCACAGATTTAAAACCACATGACCCATTATATCAGTGAGTTTTTAGTATCCTTGGAAATGTATTATTAATCAGAAGTTATTGGGCCCTGCTTACTGATCACACTTGTGTGTTAACATCAGGCTGTCATGTGAACTAAGCCACCTTAGCCACCATGCTATTGGTGCTAACCCAAAGCACCATAACTGATATATGTCCATAAAACATGTTTTCTATGACACAACAATACTTGAAATTGAAATAAGATTAGGTTCTGCATAGGTTTACATCAAAGATGGTTTCTGATGCCCTGTTATTTATTATCTTTAAAAAAAAATCTGGTGCCTGGGTGTAAAGGTTAATACAAGTGTGTTAAATGTGGGTTAAAGGCTAAAAGTGGGTATTGCAAACGTTTGCCACCTAGAAAACAAAATGGACATGATCACGGTTCACTACCGACTTGAATTGAAACAAAACATTTATTTATTCTGAACAATTGCAAATGAAATGAACTTTTTACAGCTAAGAAATACAAAACATCTATATACTGTATATCTATATATAACCTTCTAAGGGAGTATGGTTGACTTACTTGAAATGGGATGCAAATAATTATTGTATCTTTACTTTTATGCTTATAATGGTAATTAAACAGTATAAAGTATAAAAAAAAATCAGTATAACCTGGAATTTGGAAAGCTGGATTGCTTATTTAATGCCAACACAACAATAGAAATTATTTATTTACTGCTGCACATACTGTATAAGGTGCTTGATCTGTGTTAAATTACATGTCTGGATTTAATTTGTGTCCTAATTTGTTTAACCTGTTTTGTAAAGTCACTTTAATGTATTGTAGAAAAGTGTCATGAATAAACTTACAGAATAAGTCTGTTATCAGATGGATTTTCAATATTTGTGATATCGATGGTTAGGAATTCTTGATTTTAACTACTTTTGTACTTGTGCTTTTTCTCATATTTAAAATCTCTCATACTCTCTCTTTCACTCTCACTAAAAGCTGTGCCTTGGAAGACTAGGACCAGGCAGGGCTTTTTAAATGGGTGGTGACTTCCTTTTTGAAAAACATGTCATTAATCCAAAAGAGCACATTCTTTCCCATCAGAAGATAACTGGGAGAAAAAATACTTAATACATAGCCAAATGCTGCAAATTTTCATTAATTATTTTAATAAATTTCCTAGATAGGTCATTAGTTTCACTCTTTATATGATACCTACATAGTGTAGGTGGGACTATAAATTATCATGTCATTCCAGTTTCTCCCTTACTGATGCATATTTGTTTTGTTTACTGTATAACTGCAGTATGTGATGTGGTATTCATTTTTGTAATGTTTATACATTAACATCAGTGATACCTGTGCAACGCAGATGTTCTACAATGCTATTTGTGCAAAAGTTATTTTAGTGTTGGTCTGTGGCTTGTTTTCTTAGCTTGTGAACACACCCTGAACTTGAGGCAACATTTGCTCTGTCATGTCCTTAGTGAAGGCCTATTGAAAACTGCTTGCACGCATCTTGGCATAAGCCTCTGTCCTCTTCCTAACACTTACATAAAGTTCTGGTTCTGTCAGACATGGGGTCTGGATTTTTCAGAGACCTGCCCATGTAGTCCAACTGAAGTTGAACATTTATTTCACACTATAGACAAAGAAAAAATTGCTGGTCTACTGGAACTCTTTCCTTGGCATGTAAAACTCTCATGATACAATATTTTTACACATATTTCTTTTCTATGAACTGTTTAATTACAATAATTAGCTTTCGTAAGTTTGTAATGCAGATTGTGCAGACTACATTAGATGTGAACTGAGGACGCTCAACACAAAAAAAGGCAGCTTGTCCAGACAGTGTGTAAAAGACTGAAGTTCTGTGTTTCTGAGCTGGGAGCTCCTCCACAATGCATCTTCAACTTAAGTCTGCACTTGGGGAGGGTCCCCATGCTATGGAATCCATCATGCCTGGTTCCTGTACCTAAGAAGGGTACAGGAACTGAACCCAACTACTTCAGGCCAGTTGCTCTAACACATCATGAAGACCTTGAACACCTGCTCCTGTACCTTAGACCACAGCTGCAACATTCAATGGGCCCCATGCAGTTCTCATACAGGAAGAAAGTTGGAGTGGACGATGCTTTTTTTTTTTTTTTTCCTCCCCTCGCCTTTAACACCATCCAGCCCCTCCATCTGAAAGACAAGCCAGCATGGATTCAAGTGGATCTGTACGTGGTGAGCTGGCTTATTAATTACCTTACTGGCAGATCTTCAGTACCTTGAAGGACTGTACTTCATAGACTGTGGTCAGCAGCACAGAAGCACCGCAGGGGACTGCTTTCCACTTTCCTCTTCACACTTTACGCGTCAGACTTCAAGAACAATTCTAAGATGTGTCACATGTAGGAGATGACCCTGCCATTGTGACTTGTGTAAGGCAATTGTGGTAGGCCACTGGGACACCTGGTGGAGGACTTTGTGACATGATGCCAGAGGAACAGCCTGCTACTGAACACCTCCAAGACCAAGGAGACGGTAGTTGGCCTTCGCAGGAGTAGGCCACTTACTCAGCCTGTTGATTTAGGGGGCTGATGTGGAAATGAAAGTCCTACAAGGTACCGCGGTCTGCACATGGATGAAAGATTGGACTGGTCAGCCAAAACTGACATCCTTTCCATAAAAGGTCTGAGCCGACTATACTTCTTGAGGAGACTGAGCTCCTTCAACATCTGTAGGAAGCACAAGCTCGTCAGGCAGAACTGGACTCTGTATTTAAGGTGGCAGAGAGGAGGACACTCGTCAAACTGCTCTCCATCATCACTGATGATGGTCACCCACTGCATTGTCATCATTATGGACCAAATGAGCATGTTCAGTGGTGGGCTGCTGTCACTGAACTGCATTATAAAGAGACTCAGGATATCCTTTGTTCATAGAGTCATCAGGCTTTATAATTCTTCTAGTTTGGGCTGGAAGGACAAATAAGCTGAATTAAATATATATATATATATATATATATATATATATATATATATATATATATATATATATATATATATATATATATATATTTATGATCACATTATATTACCTCCACTACAGGGCACTTTAATTTTGACACTGTTGACACTTTTACATACATGTATACATACACAGTAAGGCACATTATATTAAATTAATCTATTATTTATACTTAATTGTCATTGTTGTGTATTGTTTTACCGCCCTCAAACTATGATAGACCTAATTGCATTTATTATTTTTAATATACAGTATGTTATCATTAATATTATAATTTTATCATTATTATCTGTAATATTTGTATTGTGCTACTACTGTGTTTTTTTATTATTTTGTTTATTGCTACTGGCTGCTAAATGGTAAATTAAGTATTCTGTCTGTCAATCTTTCTTGATATTCAAATTCAGTATTTGGCAACAACCTAATATTTTTTATGGATACACTGACATCAAGCATATTTCAATAACTATTAAATGTTATAAAAATATTTTTTTTACACATTCTCTATCTGCATTAATAGGACAAGGATTTGTTGGCTATTCAGAAGAGATCCTGTGGAATAATACTTTGCCAGAATATACAGCTAAAGAGAATTTCTTTACAGTGTTTGGAGTTTTCTTTCCAGCTGCTACAGGTAAGCCTCATTAAATCAGCAATTATATATGAAATGTTTGCATGGTTTTGAAAATGAATTGTGAACATTTAAAAAGTAAAAATTCTCTGTGTCCATTTTTGAGACACATTGCATTAATTACATCCATTTGTCTGTAAAGATTTGCATATCTGTGTTAAGGTACATTTTCTTAGTCTTTATCACAGATTTGTGACAAACCTGTTGACAGGTTGTGAAAAGTATGTTAACATTTTTTTTCAAAGGGAGAAGGAAATGCCAAAACTCCCACAATAAGGAAGTTGATTGTGAATACCCCATAGTGCTTTTATGTCCATAGTTGTGTTTGCACAGGAAGTACCGGGAGCTATGGTTTCCTATACTTTCCCCTTTATTATTGTTGTATACTGCCATGCTTAACCTGATGTATACTGACTCGATTGATGTGTTCTTTAAAGTGATATTTTTTCATGTAATATATATATACCCTTAACTTTATAACTATTATTGTGTTTTTGGCTTAGGTGTAATGGCAGGGTTTAATATGAGTTCAGATCTTCACAAACCTGAACAAAATATCCCAGTGGGGACCCTTGCTGCTGTCTTTACCTCGTATGTAAATAATATTACTTAACCTTACAACTACATATAAACCAAATCAATACAATCCAAAACAATACAATCTCACTAAACCATGTCTGGTTTAAGTCTGGCCGTTACTGTGCTGTAAATGTCACTGCTAAACTCGACACATTTTTGCTCTTTTCATTTTTCATGTTATAAGTAAAATGTTTGGTTAAAAGTATTTGGGGTGTTTGGGGACATGACAAAATTAGTGTCCAATTATGAAATTTATTTTAAAAAATATTTTAAATGAAAATTGTCAGTACAATGGCACACCTATAATTTTTAATGTCTTCCTTCATGAAAATTTCAATCCCTAATTCCGTAATATGTGGGCTTAAATTTTTTTGCCAAAATTAATATATTATTAAAATGGCTAAAAACAAAAAAGTAGTAGATTTCCAAGATGTCCAAAACCGGCCACATCAGCCCATTGTTCTCTAATATCTACTCCAAAAAAAATAAAAAATTATATACATATGTTAGAGAACAATGGGCTGATGTGGCCGGTTTTGGACATTTAAAATTTATAATTTTTTAAAGCTTATAAAGTAAATGTTTCAGCATAATAAGTAATTACCAGACAATTTAATTATTTGTTGGTAAATGAAAGTATATTTTTAATGTTAAAAGTTTTTAACATAAATTTAATATCTGGGTTGCTAGCACATTTGATAATCATTGTAAACTCTTTTTTTTTTTTTTTTTTTTCCCCTGATTCAGTTTTTTTTAACTGATTGTCAATTTGTCCTTTTTAAAAGTTCTTAAAACAGTTTCCTAAACATATAGTAATCCACACATTAGTGGTTCGCCTCTCAGCGCTAGGGATTCCCTGTTCAAATCCCTATCTGGGTGGAGTTTCCATGTTCTCCCCGTGTCCACGTGCATTTCCTCCGGGTTCTCCGGTTTCCTCCCACAGTCCAAAAACATGGATCAAGTCAATTGAGTTCTCCAAATTGCCCCATATAGAGTGTGTCTGTGTGAGTGAGTGTGTGCCTAGCGATGGATTGGCGCCCTGTCCTGGGTGTATCTGCCCAGTGCCCGAGACGCTCTCCCCTGGATGGGTATGGGGAACCCCACCACAACCCTAATATAGGATAAAGTGGAAGATAATAAATGAATATATAACTAATGTTAATACAAAACATACTCTTAACATTTTAAAATCTTTACCACCTTTTTTTCTATGTCATTGCAGATGGTTTCTGTATCTCGTTTTTGTATTTTTACTGGGCGCCATTTGCACAAGAGATGCTCTTCGTTATGATTTCTTAATAGCTGAGAAGGTAAAGTAATTTAACTTTTGTCAGTTTATCTTTATAGTGTGGTAAAGTCACAGGAATGTAGAAAACAATGTTATATGCTTTAATAGAAAAAAATAAAATGCATAACAATACTATAAAATACATCATCAGTTTACAATATATCCAGCATTGATTCACATGTGGACAAGATTTTTGGCACCCCTTGATTAATGAAAGAAAAAAGCACAATGGTCACAAAAATATCTTGAATCTGACAAAAGTAATAGTAAATAAAAATTCTATTAAAATGAAAATTTATAATTATTTAGCAGGTCTGGACAAAAATGAACCCCTGAAAATAATGTGACCAAAGGGACATGTTAAATCAAGGTGTGGCCACTAATTAACACCACAGGTGTCTACATTTTTGTAATCAAACAGTGAGCCTATATATACAATATATGTACAACTGGAGCAGTTTTCTCATGAGGAGTGGGCCGAAATTCCTACTGTGGGAGACACAAGTCTCATTGACAGTTACAGGAATCATTAGATTGCAGTGATTGCCTCATAAGGTTGTGCAACAAATTAGTGAATTAGGGTCATCACCATTTCTGTCCAGGCCTGTTTCATGAGTTTATTTATTAACATAATTATGTTAAATCATGGTTGAAAAGCAATGTCTGACTTTCTTTGGTTAATTTTCATAGCATTCTCATTTATTTTTACTTTTGTCAGACTCAAGTTAGTTCTGTGAACATTCTGGGTTTTATTTTATTAGCCGAGGGATACCAACAATTTTGTCCACATGCGTATGTTTCAGTACAGTACAACTTTATAGCAGGTCTATTGCTAAATGTAAATATTTAAATTTTAAATTTAAAATATAAATTATTTGATCAAAAATCAGTTATTTGATTAATAAAACAATATGAACAAAAGTGTGAGTACACCATATGTTATATCTACAGAAGTTTTTAAGCCCCCCCCCCCCAATTGTAATTCTATTTAGTTTTTTTTTTATTTCAATATATAAATGTTATGAACATAGAGATCATTGTCAAACCTGAAACATACATACTAAAAACAGAACCTGCTTTTTTCAAATTTATTTGCTCTATATATCACTCAATGATGGCAACAGTGCAGATGTCTATTCTTCACATGCTACGAGTTCACATGTTATGGATGCCTTGGCCTTTGATACCAGTTGGTAAGAAAGAGATAGATGAGACTTCCTGGGGTGTGACTTTTCAAAGGCCTTACATTCATTGGCAGCCCCACAAATGCTCAATTTAGGCAGTTACACAGGGGTGAACACCCAGCAAAAGCTTTTCACATAACATTTTAACAGCAAAACCTTTCTATCATGCAAAACTCTTTTACAAACTTGATTTAAACAGTAAGCAGATTTAAATCAGTGTTTCACCTTTTATTTGTATGTGTGTGCGTGTGTGTATGTTTCCATTGAGTATTTTTCCCAGGTCTCTTTAGTAGGTTTCCTGTTCTTGCTTGGCCTTTATGTCTCCTCCCTGGCCTCTTGCATGGGCGGTCTGTATGGAGCACCCAGGGTTCTGCAGTGCATTGCCCAGGAGAGAGTTATTCCAGCACTTGCTTTCTTAGGAAAAGGGGTGTGTACTCACATAGTTTTGGAAGACACTACATTTTTAAAAAGCAGTTTAGAAACAAAAAACATCTTTGGTTGAACAAAGATGAACTATGATGTAGAGCAGGAGCTCATGTTTGTACAGTTAATCCTGTTGTAGTTTAGAGAAAAGAATGGAAAGATTAAGCTATTCTTGTGTTTCTCATGAACTGCTTTCTCTCAAAAATTAGACAAGACAGGAGACCTGGAACTGAGGGTACGCACTTTATGGACGTATTCACGTTAATTTAAGTGTCTTGATTTTTCTTCTAGAGAAACAAATGTGTCTCAGAAAAAGATTAAACTCCTAATTATGGGGTAATAAAGTGTTCAATGAAGTTGTGAATGGGCAAAAATGTTTTAAATATGGCTTTTAAAATACTTGCATATCCTTTCTCCTGCCCTTACCATGTCTGGGCAGCCTGTCTGTTGATTAAATACAGACCTGAGACATCTCACCTCAAATCAAAGCCCCAGAACAAAAGCAGGAAGCAAAGTCAGGGCCAGCCCAAGTTGCCCTGGCTCACAGCCACACAAAACCAGCACTAGAAGCAAGGCAGCAATTACATTGCCTTCATCAGACACAAATACTTATATAATATAGAGAACCAGAGGCCAAAGACAATGTGGTTCAAAAGGTTTAACTTCTGAAGAGTCCAGCTGGGTTAGAGTTCAGAACATACATTTCCTCTCATGCAATATGCAAATAAAATATAAATGAAAATGTAATTTTATAAAATGTGTATTAAATAAAATCTGAAATCACGACATTTTATATTGGTATTATATATGCACATATACAGGACAATTATCAGATCCAAACTGGATTACACCTGCATTGTCTATGGATCGGCACGGAAGTCATATCTCAAAAAGCTAGATACAGTCCACCATCTGGAAATCAAATTTCGTGGGGGCACACGGCACATCCCCGTTCAAAGCCTCTACACAGAATCACAAGAACCACCACTTGGTTAAAACTGGCAGTACAATACACAATTAGAATAATGGGAAGTCCAGGAAATCCAGTATATAATACTGTAATCCCATCACACTCTTCTACTAAAATCAATGGACAAAACATGCTACAGCCTTTTGGAACCCAAATAAATAATAGCCTTTACTACAGTATAACTCCATGGGAATTCAAGGAGCCTGATATCCTTTTCGACCTTGCTGAAGGAAAGAAAAACAGTACACACCCAAATGTATATGCCAACAAAATCCTAAAAATCAGGGAAATACATCCGTCCTACATTTTCACAAACAAATTTGACAGAACAGAAAAACTACATCTGCCTGCCTCCATATGCACAGCAAAACCACATGCCATACAAATAGCAAATACAAATACAAATTTGCCTAGGATACCCAAAAGAGGAAGATAATATGCACTGACTGAAAATCATGAAATCATGCATAACAGACTATCAAACTATTAACAATATACAAAGAACTATCCATAGACTAACTTGGACTACAACATAAAAGTGTGTTGGGTACCGGGACACAGTGGAATAAGTGGAAATGAAAAGGCGGATAAACCAGCCAGAAAAATAATACAAGACACAACAAATGCAAAAAAAAAACCCTGTTACAGATATAAAACCAACAATAAATATATACATCAAGGAAAGATGGCAATTTACATGGAACATGCAGACAACTAAACAAACTACATGAGATGTATCCGAAATTAAGCAGCAAACCAAGGAAAAGGAATAGATCAAGTAATACTGACAAGATGCAGAATAGGCCAAACAAAACTTACTCTCCAGCAGCTAATAAAAGAAGAGAACATACCAATATGTAAAAGATGTCGAACACAGCTGACAATAAAACGTATCTTATTCAAATTCCCCAAATATACCAAAGAGAGACAACAACTGCAAATACCTGGAACCATTACAGGAAACCCTTAACCAAGAAGACACACAAACAATTCTAAACCTCCTGGCTAGAATAAAAATTAAAGCAAAAATATAGAACATAAATAGACAGTAAGGAAAAGAATATGGAACTGTAAATCACTTAATCTGCCATACATAACACCCAAAGTGTATAAAGTGGCATTATAAAAACAAATGAATAAGTAAATAATTAGTATTATATATGTATTTGTGTGGAAGTTGTGCAATTTAAGTGTATTGAATAATAAAGTGGATTTTAATAATAAGTATATTTACTATATTATATCAATCTATACTTTTATTATTACCAAGCAAAAGTATTCTTTTATTTTGATTTAAACAGGTGACTAAAATGCCATTCAAAATGGTATTCAGACCATGTACATTCATTGATTTCTTTATTTGTAATTCTATCTTATTGTAGTCAGGTGCATCCTCTCTGTTTTAAATAGCCTTAAAATATACATGAAACTCCAACTTTAAATTAACTGGACATTGGCATATACCTGGTTTTGTAGGAAAAAATTGTTGCATTAACGGGTCTCAAAAGATATCTAAAGTTTTAATTGTTTGTACAACTACAATATTTTTTAATAGTTGAAAAACTGCTGCCACAACTTCTTGAGTATTTACTTAGCCAGCTGTTGTCCAATTTAACTAGCTGGTCAAATAAAAACAACTGGGGAGGAAGTGCCTTGATCAGTGGGGAATGAAAGAAGCCTACAAACTTTTCTATGCCCTATGCAGTAACCAGAGATTCTAGTTGATCGACAGCCACCTCTGCAGCAATTAAATAATGTATTCTGATAACCAGGTTGTACAAAATCATGCAAACTACAGTTAAATAAAATAGAATTTGCAAGAGAAGCAATATTATTGATGAACTATTCATACCAGTTCAGGCTGGTGAAACAAAAATATGTGCAAATAGACTACAGTTTATAATTGTAAAACTTTGACGGCCAATTATATAACACTATACTAACAGGCTATCTATCTATTCAACAGAAAGGCCCCAACAAAACTCCAGTGGCAGCAATTTGTCTAACAAGCCTGATTTCGATGGCTTTCGTCTTCATTGGGCAGGTCAACATCCTGGCACCAATAGTTACCATTAACTTCATGCTTACCTACAGCGTTATTGATTACTCCTATTTTTGTGTAGCCATGAGCTACAAACTGCAAGTCAAGGAACAGAGACCGCTAATCAAAAGACCCAGCGGAAGGAAACCACTAGTGACATCTTCATACCCATATTATGAAAGCAATGGTACATTAAACAATCCAAGCAAAGGCACGTTGCTTGAGTTCACTAAAGACATGAACCAGATATTTCCATCACCTGACAATGACAATACAGGGGAAGAAAAAGCCTCCAACCCTGTGACCAAAGTTTGGGGAAGGAAATCAAAAATTCCTGCTAAAGAAACACTAAGCAGCAGTTTTGGATTGGATTTGAACAGAAATAACTTTTCTCACATGGCAAAAAATGAAGGGGACTCTGAACAAAACATCTTCCCAGATGATGAGACCAGCAGCCAGACTGAACTGTTCGAGTCAGAGCCAGGATGGGAGAGGAGACTTTCTCTGCCACACCAAAGTTCAATTGAACTCAATCAGTTACCAATGGAGACAACAGATATAAATGGTAATTAATACAACTGTGTTTTATGACTAAAGTCCATTAAGGGGGTCCTGCATTACCACTAGTCCAATTAACATCCAGGTTCCATCTAGTAATGGTCATGGCCACAGTGCTTCATCAGAGCCATGGATTAGTTATGTAATTGGAATTTTGATTGTGTCCAACATCCGTGCCAAATTTTACAAATTATTTTATTCTTTTGATAATGGACACTATTTTTTTCAGATCTTAATTTAATGTTTTGTTAATTTATTAGTTATTCTTTGTTTATTTTTTATTTGATTTTTTTGCAGATTCCAAACCAAGACTGGAAGAATCAGATATTCGTCCAATTCCAGATTCATGTTACGCCAGGTTTTGTAACCACTGGGTTTCATTTATTGGTGTAAGTATGCATTGTAATGCTTGAGCAAATATAAGAAAAATACATTTATGTAAAACTAGCCCCTTCTCTGCCCTGCTCTGCCAGAGCTTGTAATGACATTTCCTGCAAATTGTGTAAATGGTAATTTATGCATAATTGATTGCGTCTACTTTTTTCTTACTGAGAAAAAAATACAAAAATAAACACAAACTTCCACTTTATCTAAATATGTTTATTATGTGCGTAACAGCACTTACCATTCTTGGCCACCAATCATTGCTATTGCTTGAACTATCATTGCTATCGCCGCTTTTTTATAAAGTGGTTGTATATAAACCTCCGCAGGGTCCCATATAGTCAAAATTTCAAATGTTGTAATCGAAGCAACGGTGTGAATTGGTATAGGCATACAAAGCCTTTCACGCTTATTTATATGATGCATTATGTTTCTCTGTAGGCACTGTGCTCTATTTTTATAATGTTCATCATCAAGTGGGAATACGCTTTGGCAAATATCAGTGTTGCCCTCCTTCTGTTTCTCTACATTGGAAACACAAGCCCAGGTCTGCCACCAGGTAAAAAGTAGGATTATTTCATTAGTAGCATTGTAATCTGAATCATAATCATTTAAGATTAATGATTAAGATTCATTAATCATTAATTAATGATTTTTCATTTATGACTTCAATTAGTTTTAATCTTTGTTTATTCTAATATGTATGCAGCTATTCATGTTACAGTATCCTGTTATGTCCAGTAAGAATAGAACATTCTTTTCACAGTCTGTGTGGTTATGTAGAGCATTTGGTTATTCCTAAAGTTCAGTCTGTTGGGCAGCTGGTGGGAATTTGTTTTATAATAGGTTAATGTGAGTTTCTCAACTATGTGATATATTAAGTTATTCCAGTGCCCAGCTCCTACCCCATCATACAGTATATTTAAGAAGAACATGTAGTATTTTATTTGCCTGTAATAAAGTGTTTAGTATTTTTTGTAATGCTGTACATTCAAATATTTTTTTGAACAAATAACTGCTTTAGTGTCTAAATTGAAATATAGCTATAAAATGTTTCTAAAGATTTTTTAAAATCAAAATAGCGGCTTGACATATTGATGAGAAGTATACAGAAAAGTAATGTTCTGACCTGATTAAAAGGCCAAGGTAATGGACAAAATAATTTAGACCACAGGAACTACAGAAAAAAACATAAATAGATGATTGTGTACATTTAGTAAATTAACCTTAAATATTCATATCAAGTCAGTTGCATTAAGCATATTTTAGTTTTGAAAAGTGGAATGTAATTACCTTATTATTTGGTTATGATCAGAATTGTGTATAGGATTTATTTTGCCGACCATATTGTGAAGATGCATAGTGTTGAATTTTGAAGGATATATTGGCAGAAATTAATTAAAGTATTCATTTTTTTCTGTTTATAATTATTTTTAAAACTATTCTTGTTTGTCCCTTACCTTCAAACGAGACATTTATACCTACAGTATTAGTAACTGGGCTGCCTTTCAGGAGGCTGCCATTTTGTGCCTCTATGTTTAAAAAATAATGAAGATTGCCGTAATAGGGGGAGTGGCTTACAATCTGCATCTTTACCATCAGATTTTACAAAATTTAAGATATAGAATGTGTGATGTATTAATTAACCCATTTTTTTTATATCTGAAATAAGATTTATTACTATATTTCTGTAATCATCAATTAAATTATAAGTTAGTAGTACCAGCAAATCAAGTCTGAAAGTTTTAATTCTATTTGACCACTTTAGAATTTATATTTATCATGCAAGTTTTAAATGTAACTATCTAACAACGTACTTAATTGGAAATATTTTTATGCGTCAATTTCAATAATATTCTGTATAGTTAACTTTTTTTTTTTTTTTTAACTTTTTCTTCATTGTTTATTTAATGAATGTATCAAACTAAAAATAAACTAGTGCTTTTTTACATCGTAATTGTTTTTGCTTATTTTTATTACCTTTTCTATTTTATAAATGTACATTTACTGTGTGGTTTCGTTTACAGGTACCGCAGCACGATTTGGCTTTTTTCGATGGTTGAAGAGCACTTTAAGTAACCTGTGCAGGTCTGGACCCAATTCCTTTTTTAATTATTATTGTCATAATATTATTTGGTCTAATTTATTTAAAGATTTTCTTTATTACGTTAAGCCAAAGGGACTAGGAAAATAAAAATATCTGGCTTGGTGACTTGACATTTTCAGTTGTATTGCCTTTAATACCTTATGGTAATAAATGTTTTCTCCTCCAGCAAAAATGGGATTCTGCAAGACCAGATTGTTGTAACACCATCTTTGTCAGCAGTTGGCATGAAAACTAAACAGTTAACAGAGGAAAACTCAGACTTTGCATTCCGAGACCGTTACCACCACTCTTCAGTTATTACTACCACAAATGAATTGGTCAGTCCTCAACTCCACTGACATTCTTCTTCTTAACCTGAGACGAAATCTTATGAAAGCTGGAAACTAAATGTTTCAGTTTCACTTCATACAGAAGCTGTGAAAACCATATTAGAGTGATCTGACTTTAGTGTCCTTTGTACTGTTATTCTTGAGTGATATTTATGTAAATGAGGTTCACAAAATACCATGATATTACTTTGTGACTGTTAAGAAATTTGTTAGCTGTTTATTTTTTTCTGGGTATGCTTCTGAAAATGGAGGAGATCTACTTTCAGGTGAAATCCAGGATCTTGCCATTTATTTTAATACAGTTGCTCTGTTGTGTTTGAGCCACTCGCACCAGTGTAACACACCAACACAACACCACTACATTCGTGTCACTGCAGTGATGAGGATCATTATCAACACAAATAAAACCTGCTCTGTGTGTTCTGTAGGTGTTCTAATCATTACATACAGATTAAATGGGAATAACAAAGTATTCAGCGAAACACATGGACTACAGTATATAGTTGTAAAACTACTACGTGCATCTATTAGATGAAGCTGCGTAGAAACATGGTTATGTATTTAATAAAGTAGCCTGTGTGCTTGTAAACTTACTTATTTCAATATAAAATCAGATGCATGTGTAAAATAATGTTTAAATAATTAGTTTTTTTGTCCTTATACCTTTTTATTAAAGGACAATTTGCCATGAAACTATTAACTACACTGATAACCGCTATTTTTTTTCAAACTGAATATCTGGTTAGAGTGGTCTGACTAACAATTGTCTGGTACTAGGTTGTTCTAAAGTAAAATTTAAATTGGGTTTACAATGGATTAATTTCTATGGATTATTTTTTGTGACTGATTTTGGACAACTGTATACTTCCAATTTGTTTGAAACAGTTTTAAAAAAAATCTTCCAGATTGACTGTGCACAAATGCACATAGCAAGATTAGTGAACACATGGTTCAAGAATGTGACTGGCCCACACAGAGATCTAAGCTAACCCTACTGACTATAAACTAAACAGACCTCCTTGTCCAACATCAGTGTTGGAACCCACAAATGCAAAAACCTTAGGTTGTCATAATAGGTCCTATATGTGTGTTATATAGGTATTCTAATGAATTATATATTTTTACAGACTTGTACAAAAATATGAGTTGAAAGTGAAAGTCCAAGTCTTATAGATATGTGGTAAATAATTTGCTATATCCTCTACAAAAAATAAACATTTTAAATCTCCGTTGTAATTTACTGGCTTTAACATTCTGTGGGTGGGAAAGGGAATTGCAGAAGTAATGTTTTTGTTTTGTTATAATTAGGAAGTCAAGAAATTTTTGAATAAGATTGACTGAATAGCAGTTGTGTTCTATTCCAAGGTCCTTAATTGAAGTTGAGTTTAAAGCTCTGTAGTTTCATTGTGTGCCACTGGATTTCCTTTTCACCAAAGTCATTAAAACCAAATCTTTATAGACATATCTTGACTTGTCTAAATTTGGCAGGATTCAGAAATAATTTGCACAGAACTACTAATATTTATGAAAACATTTACTGTCGTAAATACTGTCGTAAATATGTTTCATAAAGTTCATAATAGCTGTGTTTAAGCAACAGATACAACTAATGATAAAATATCAACCATGAAAAGTCACGAATGAATTTGTAAAGAAAATTAAATGTGAGTGCATCACTTCAGGTCCTGTTCTTAAACATAAAGAGACCATGTTTCATTTTTGATTCACCCAGCACCTTTTGTCTTTTGTGGTGGTATGAGTGCCTCAGCTGCTGCAGCATACATGGACATATTTTGTTTAAATTTATTTAAATATTTTCCTTTTCTTCATGCTTATTTTCTGTTTGTGAGTGACTATAGGATGTGTCAAAATGAGTTTGTGTATACATTTTTGTATAGTGCAATAAATTATGAATAGAATTCTTGCAAAAATATTGTCTAACTTTAAGCAGATTTTTGACTATTAGCAGTAGTATTGGTGGTACATGTTAAACATGTGTTTAGTTTCTGTTATCATCAATATTTTACTTAGATTTTTATTTGATTTTACTATTATTATTATTATTATTATTATTATTATTGGGGGTGACACGGTGGCTTAGTGGTTAGCACGTTCGCCTCTCAGCGCTAGTGATTCCCGGTTCGAATCCCGATCTGGGTGGAGTTTCCATGTTCTCCCCGTGTCTGCGTGGGTTTCCTCTGGGTTCTCCAGTTTCCTCCCACAGTCCAAAAACATGGATCAAGTCAATTGAGTTCTCCAAATTGTCCCATATAGAGTGTGTTTGTCTGTGTGAGTGAGTGTGTGCCCAGCGATGGATTGGCTCCCTGTCCTGGGTCTATCTGCCCAGCGCCCGAGACGTTCTCCCCTGGTTGGGCATGGGGAACCCCACCACGACCCTAATAGAGGATAAAGCGGGAGATAATGAATGAATGAATGAATTATTATTGTGTGAAGGTGTTTGGTAGCTGTTCTTATAACGATTATTATAACGATTAAACGAAAGAATTATGAGTGATTAGGATGGACATAAGCAGGTTATTATTTTAGCTGGTGTCTTGGTTGTAAACGACCCCTACGATCTCCTGGGGGGAGATGGGGGGTGGGGAGTGGGTTGGGAATAATTCCGGCGTGCGGCGGGAGGGGAGGAGTTTTTCTGCAGCCGGGATGTGTGTGGTACGGACTGGTGTTTCGTTCTGAATGTAAAAAAAACCTTTTTTTTCCCAACACACATCCCCAGAATGCGGCTGTAACCACGCACCAGTCGTCAACACGTGTAGGAGCACTGAAACACGCTTTTCGATGCTGACCGGGATCACCTCGACGTGTTTCTTAGCAATTCGAAAATCTCTGAGTACTTGAGTTACTTCATCATGAAAGAGCGCGCTTGGGGTGTGATGTTAATGTTAAAGTTGTTGCTCAGTTTTTCTCTCTCACGACAAGCGAGTGATAGTTTCAACGCAAGTGAGGTTGCATTTGTCAGCATTGCTGATTCAGAAGACTCCACTGGTGTTTCAGCTTCCTCTGCTGCAGGCTTCAGTGAAGAGACGGCGGGATTTGAACCCGGGACCTCAGCCGCTCTGTCAGAACTTCAACCCAGATTTACAGATACGGAAGCACCGACCGGTGAGAATCAGCTGCACAAATGTGCATTTCACCATTGATACTCATAAAGAGTGTTCGATCAGATTAAAACTGATATATCTAAACTTATATGGTGGTTTTGCGACCACACAAACAAATTGGTAAACAAACTTTATAATACATATAATATCTATTATCTTCCGCTTCATCCTATATTAGGATCGCGGGGGGTGGGGTGGTGGGTAGATGCTCATGCCTATTCTGGGAGAGCGTCTCGGGCGCTGGGCAGATACACCCCGGACAGGGCGCCAATCTATCGCTGGGCACACAGTCAAGCACACATACACACTCTATATGGAGTAATTTGGAGAATTCATTTGACTTGATCCATGTTTTTGGACTGTGGGAGGAAACCGGAGGAAACCCACGCTGACACGGAGAGAACGTGGAAACTCCACCCAGATTGGAATTCGAACCGGGAATCCCTAGTGCTGAGAGGCGAACGTGCTAACCACTAAGCCATCCTGCCACCCTAATATAATATATATTATATAATATATAAATAATATAACATTATATAATATGTATAATAAATTATTATAATTATAATATTTATAATAATAATTATAATTATAAATTATATATAATATAACATTTGTATTTAGCTTTTAAATTGATACAGCAAATAACTAATGGACTACAGTAAATTTATGAATGTGTACTTTTCAGCCAATGGCAAATTCAACCGGTCAACAAATATAAATGTTTTTATATTGATTTCATTTACTATTTGAGTGGCCAAAATGGGGAAGGGGTGAATTAGGTGACACAAATTCAGTACTATGCATTACTTTGTGCAATAAATATTCAAATAAGAGATCAACATAATTAAGTTAAGTGATGATATTCAAATGTTGTAAGCATGTGTATTAAGTACTTTGGTCATGTTAACTAAAGTTATTTAATGCTGCACCTGATGCTAGGGTGGTGAAGGTTGTAGTATTTAATATGTGCTTAATATCATTTGAACTGAAAAACTGGGGTGTTTACTCCAAAATTAATTTAAATGTAAGAATATTTAAGCTAACAGCAAATGCTACATTCAACATGCCCTTTAAATCAAATTTTCTGATGTGCTGCTTTCTGAGAGTGCTTTTATAAAGCTCAAACAAAAAATATTCTATAAACTCTTAATTGCAGTCATTAGACATATTTCATATTAATACAAATACTGCTACTTTGTGTTAAAGTCTAGCCTGTAAACTAACACCCTTTGGCTAATTGTATTACTGTAAAGCATAAAGCCCTTAAGATACAGTTCTTCATTAGCTTGTATTTTATTCATAATAGTTTTTAAAATCTTCAATTAAAATTAAATGTAATTGATATTGTGTTATTACCAATGATTATTTATAATTATTTTATGACCTGAATTATTTAGACTCTCAAAATATTTTTAGTTTGTAGGATATATAATAATGGTGTTTCAATTCTGTACTTTTCAATTCTGATTGTTTGGTCTGCATGTAATCATACAATCATACAAAAACTCTTGCTATTGTCCAATAAACACAATGTGTTTTATAAAATTATGCGGTCTGGTCCAGAGTGGTCACAGTTTATATAAAAGTAATACAATTTTTAAAAAATGAACATTTCTTAAACTAAATGGGTAAAGTGACACAAGATTCTTTCTTTCACACATGAAAAAAAAACACGTGTGCATTGGCTATATCCTTGATGATAACATTAATCTCTTGTACACATTGAGGAGTAATTTTAAAATATTTAATATCTACAAGCCATAAAACTTTAAACCATTAGTTGTCCTACTTACAATTACTCAATGTGTAGTAGTAATATAATATTGTTTCCCTTGTGTTTTTTGTATTACAGTAAGCCACAGAAGAAAAGGTTCACTAAGTTTTATGAATGAACAACAAAATCAGAAAAATAGGGAAACACCTGTGAGCTCAAACCACTAGAATTTACAGATATCGCTAACTTTCTGTTAATCTATATGCATTAAAGTGATTTAGAACCTTTTTAGTTTGGAAAATGCCTGTTCATCTATCTGACTACATTGTCACCCCAGAAACAAAAAAAAAGTACAACATGACACACTGATATGGACTTGAGAGTATCTGTATATCAATGGAAGCCCTGATTTAATATAAATTACATGTAATTAAGAAATAAAATGAGCAGCAATATAGTTTCAGGCAAAAAAGCACTTGCTTGCTCTTTGGTATAAAAGTACAAGATGGCAAATTTGCTTAAAATTCTGAAAGTAAACCTGATGAATGAGAGGAGGACCTTGTTTGGTAGGTAGGGATCAAGATCGATTTGTTCGGATAGGATGGGATTTAGGTCAGTTTTAGTTAAGATGGTCAAGACTACCACAATTGACGCACATTTACAACACTGCTGGTGGGTGGATAATAATTTTGGTATGCATATTTTTTTTAGCAGCCCGATACCATTAAAGTCTGTGAAATTACCTAAAAGAAAGCTGGAAAAATATGACTCCTTATCTCCACAGGCTTGGCAAGAATGGAATTTCCAGCATTCCTCGAAAATATAGTAGCATATCATATTTTACTGATTAATGTTGATTTTTTGAGGGTAATCCTTGAGAAGGGTGATTTTTTTTCTTTTTCTTTTCTCAATAATGTTTGGAAAATGCATCTCAATTTGTGACTGTCAGAAATTGTACTACATACTTTTGAGGTTCAGTAATAGCTCCAGAGTGTACATTAATGGTCCTCCATCTTAACCTTGTTTCTGACAAATAATGATATAAAGCACAGTGTCAATTATGCAAGTGTTTTTAAAGAAAAAAAAAAACAAATAGAAAACTATGACCTGATACTTGTCTGTTATGAATCTCTTAGAATATTACAGGTGGGAGCAATTTAGCATCTCCATTCACCTAGTAGCATGTTTTTGGACTGTGGGAGGAAACTCACACAGACACAGGGAGCATTTTGTCCCCCTTAGTCAAAATCAAACCCAAGCTTTTCCTCTGAGCAGAGCATGCTAATCACTACACTAAACTTGGATTTTAGTTTTAAATAAGAACAAATTAACTTCTTATGCACTTACTGTAGGGTGTACTAAATTGTGGTGGGTATTGCATTGTGTATATTACTTGTTTTCAATTCATTTTATGACCTCAATGTTCTTAAAAAAACTTTACCAGTTTAACTGTTATTATATTTGAATAAATTCATTGTGAGTTCTGTTTATATAAATATTTTCCGCATTGTTTTTAGGTAGGCAAGCATTTAATTTATTTCCCGTTCAGTTATTATACAAAAGAGTGATATCCTCTTGATTAGGTCCTTGTGTTATGATTACATTGTTGCTTGTGTATGATACAGCGTATGTTTAGAGTAACTTTTTTGTATTGTAGCGTGGACTTTGCTAGGTCAGCGTAAGGAAGGAAACAGCTATTCCCAAAGGGTCAGGTCACCTCCATTTTTAGGGTTTTAACTTTTGTTAGCTTCGACAGGTTTGGCTGCCAAATGTACTCCACCCACTCTTTACATCCTCTGTTACTTCAGAAAACATCTTTTGTGAAGTTCCTGAGATTTTGAAAGTGGTTAGAGCACGAAGGATGACCACTTAATAATTGAACTCTTGTGCAGCATTAAATTGGTGTTTACATGCATTAAGGCTATGAAAATGTCATACTAAATACAAACTCACTTCTGAAAGATTTATATATTTGAAAAATGTAACTAACACTAATATCTTTTTAAATGAATTAGATTGAACCTGAATTTTAGACAAAAATATATAAAGAATTTTTCATGTATTTACCTTTAGGACCAATGCCCTCTAAATTATTTTAAAACAAGGAACAGAAGAAACAAGTTTCCTTTGAATTATGTTGTTGTTCAAAATGGTTATTATTCTCTCCAAAGGAGAAGTCCCAGCTACATATACCTATACTTATTCTTTTTTAAATTTTTAATAAAATTACAGGTTATTGACTTTATTGTTTGTCTTTTATCCAATCAAATGACTTTATTGACTTTCATTTACTGTTTTAAAATTTTTTGACTTGTTCTTGTTTTAACTTTAATGATTCAATTATTGCATTACTCTCAATCGATGCTTTATATCTATGTTTTTAGCCACTGATCGGAGCACGTTTGGTGTCATCACTGAGAGCTGGACAATGAACATCAGATCTGAACTCCCGAACTCCATCCCAGATATTACTATTAATACAGTGACTGAGTGGGAGAATTCTTCTACAGTAAAAAACATTAGTGATGCCCTTTTGATTTCAACATACGAGCAGCAGACTGCATCTGACTTCAGAACTGACCAAGACCTAACTTTGGCTAATCATAATATGCAGGATAAGGTTACTACAGAGATGAATACTACAGAATCCATTTCACAGGCAGATGGCACCTACATATCCACCACTGTTAACCGTGCTGGTGGGCGCACACTTCTGTCCGTCATTTCTTCTAGTATGTCTCTTTCCACAGAAAAGTATAGGGCCTTAAAGACAGTTCCTGTTACTTTTACTGAGAGTGTAGGAAAAACATTGGGCTACCTAGAGAACAGCGTGTCAACTGAGTCTTACCCGGATAAAGTGACAAATGACTATACAAATTCCACTCAGGAGGAGGTTACAGAGGATTCTCATGTGTCCCAGATTGCCCATTCTCAGTCAAGTATTTCAAGTACGTCCAAAGAATCGGAAGTAGAATTCACACCAGAGACGGTCCACTCCGACTCGACACCTCTGGTCACTGTGACGAATTTTGTGGGTGAGACAAATAGCTCGACTAATTCAACCAACAGTGAGATTTCTTATACTTCATTTGAGGATAATCGCACTAGCTTGTCGCACCAGGAAACTAAGACCACCGATATTCCATTGGTATCTGTCAGTAAAACAATGCAAGAGGAAACTAAGGCATCTGTAATGGAAACCACTACTGTAGACCTGAACACTGCTTCCTCAAAACTCTGGGATGTCACCACTAATAAGGAGGCATCTACAACCAGATTCCTGTCTACCCATGTCAGCTTTGTATCCACTCACATGCCTGTTGTTTCTCAAACCACACATCCTCCAGTGTTTACAGAGATTCACAGCACAACTTCTGGACAAGTCACAAAGAAGCCACGTGTTACAGAGGATGACACAAGTGTCCTTGTTACTGTCACCACAATATCTAGTTCTAGTTCTGTAGCACCACTTACAACAACTAATGTTCAGTCTAAAGTCTCGGAGACTCCCCTTTTAACCAGCACCAGACCTGCAACAGAAACTACTCCAAGAACTGAAACGACCATTACCATACAGTCCCATCTTACTTCTGGACCAACACACCGCTTTTTGTCTTCCAGCTCATTACAAACTGAAGGGGTTACTACAGCTGTAACCACACCTCACTTAGAGACGAGCACTACTTCAACAAATAATAATGTGACACAAACAACACAAGACGGATGGACCAGTGGCTTGTACCGGAAGAGCACCCCTACCACGAGTACCACAGTTGTAACCACAGAAAAGTACAGCAATACAGAGGTCACAACCACACAGAGGCCTATCAAGTCAACGTTAATGCCTGGTAGGAATTATAAACTATTTTTTTACTTTGTTTTAATGGAGTTCTCCACGGTGATTTATTCAGATGTGTAGTTAATACAGACTTTATACATGCTGCCCTATTATTTTGACTTGTTTTCCACTGTTCAAATACCTGTTGAATTGAGTAATTGTATTCATATATACATTACTTTTATTCCAACTCAATGTAATTTAATCTGAATAAAAATAAATAAAATGTAATATAATTAATATTTAGTCCTTAACTCTACTGACTGTTCCTACATCATTTGGTTCACTTCACACAACTGTGTTTCAACAGCATAAGAATAGAACTGAAGTCATCTTTACAGATGATTGACCTATGTGGAAGCATGTAATCAGAGAAAAACATGGCTCACAACACTGAATCCTATGAAACCAAATTTTACTTATTTACAATCAGAACATACATTGAATGTAAACCAGACTTTTTATTAAGAAAGATGGTATGATTGCATAGTGTCAAATGCTGAAATGAGATACCACATAACATATAAAACATAATATCTTTAAAATCATTAGACAATTACAAAGATGTCTTTATTTGAATTTATCAACACTCCTTATTAAAATAACTAGAAAAAGTTGCTAAATTGAAGATTTAAAGTACGAGTTTTTCTAAAAAAAAAGAAAAAATGAAAATTTAAATATTGTTCTGTAATTAACCAATACTATTTGCATACACATAGTTTGACATTTGATTATGTCCCTGAAATGTGCCAGGAGATATTGGATGTGTGTATATATATATATATATATATATATATATATATATATATATATATATATATATATATATATATATATATATATATATTATTTTTTTTTTATGTTTTTTTTTGTTTTCTTCTTTTTTCTGATTGTGACAAACACTACATATTAAAGAAAAAAACGAAAATTCTGTAAACTTTTTATCTATATGTCACATTAATATTTAGTTAAATCATAATTCAATTGCACTTTTTGTATATTGCATTTTTTTATGAATGTACATTAAATTACACTACTGTTTGACTTGTTTTTATTTCAGTGTTTTTGCTGTATTCAGTCTTAAACCTGAGTCCCCATTAAATGTAGCTTGATAAACATAATACAATTATGGTATTTTGAACTTACTTATCATTCACAGTTATGGGACAAACCTTAACTGTATTAATAATCAAAATACTGTTAGAATCTTACTCCTGATGAGCAATACTAGGATCTTTTTATTATGTTGTGCTCTTTCTATCTTAAGGTCACATTTGTGAGTCTCAGCCTTGTGCTAATGGAGGCAGGTGTGTGTTGACTTCAGACAGCTACAGATGTGAGTGTTCAAACTCATGGACAGGAAAGACCTGCACTGATGGTGAGAATCTACATGCAATGCCTCATGTGCTTTGAATAGTTCTCCACGTGGGGGCAGCAGTGTCTGTCATTATCCAGTCACATCAGGTTTAACTTACATGATCAAGTGTAAAAAGTAAATGCCAGTATATATTACTTTCTGTGTTATTGAATTAAATGGATGGCTTATATGCTCTCTCTCTCTCTCTCTCTCTCTCTCTCTCTCTCTCTCTCTCTCTCTCTCTATATATATATATATATATATATATATATATATATATATATGGAGGGTTCATATATATATCGATTATAAGCCCTCCATCTCACCTCAAACCCTACAGTCATTAAACTTCAGTTGTATTACTGTCTGCTTTATATCCATAAGAATAAAAACAAGAATGCAGAAACATGTTCCAATTGTTATGTTATTACTTTTTTTTAACCATATTTTCTCTATAAATCTGTACAATGTTAAAATTCTCAGTTGGTTTGTTTTAAACACTTATTTACTTGAGTCTGTTTGGCTTTGCAGATGTCGATGAGTGTGTCGTCGGTAGCCCATGTCCTCCAGTCTTAGTGTGTGTAAACACCAGAGGCTCATTCAGCTGTGAGTGTCCACTGGGCTACGATTTACATGATGGCCATATCTGTTCACAAGGTAGGTGAATAGACTCCTCACAGTAAGCTGACAGAGTAGTACCCATTAAAAAATATGGGACTGCTAAACTATATTACTATCATAATTCATATTTTTCATTTCATTTTGAAATTCAAAATTTTCTGATGTAATACACTGGGAAAGGAAAAGACAAGTGATACAAAAACAACCCCAGACTGTGCTCCATGAAGAGCCCACCTTAAACACAGCACATATATAACAACATAGATCTCTCCATTGGCTCCCTGTAGCTGCTCAAATTCAGTACAAGTCACTCACTCTGGCCTACAGGACCATTTCTGGATCTGCCCCCTCTTACCATCACTCTATCTTTTTAAAGTACACTCTGGCTCGTTCACTTCGCTCTACTGATGATTGTCGCCTGGTGATTTCCCCTCACCGTGGAGCTAATTCTCACTCCGTGGCGTTCACCACTGCAAAATGGTGGAACGATCTTCCCAACTCTGTTCGGAAGGCAGAGTCACTTGGCATTTTTAAGAAACTAAAGACGCATCTTTTTAACAAACACCTGTTGTAGAAAAACTGATGGCTAAGTTCTGATAACATGGAGCTGAAACAGCAATAAGACTTGGGCAGCTTGAAAGGATGCTGCACAGATGACCAAACACTTCTAATTTCTCGATATACCAGGGCAACACCTTATCCAATCAGCAGAAACCCTGTAATACTAAATTCAAATGTCTATAAATCCTCAATCGCGTCCATCGTATATCCAGCTGCAAATGTTCCATCTGGACAGGTGGGTTCCCCTCAACCCTGGTTTCTCATTGAGATAGTGTCTATAGCATTACAAGACTGTTTAATCAATCCCATGATTTTCTTGGTTCAAAGAGCAGTTGCTAAGAAAATCCTTGCAAATGGAACAAGTCAGAGAATCCAAGCAGGGTTTTGATAAAGGATGGAGAGGGAAAGAAAATACGACCGCCTTCCACAAGAGCAAAAGAGAAGCTGTAGTTTTATTGATGCAGGGTTAAACAAAGACAATAAACATATTTGTATTTCCTGACACAACCCATAGATCTTCATTTGTTCATCATCAGAGTAAGTGAACCACATTCTAAACCTGTACATTAGAGACCATTCACCAACTGTGACATTGACTATAAGTTTGAACAGCAGAGCATACTTACCAGTCATTGTTTTTATGTGTAGGTGCTATATGGCAAAATTTTCCATACACTATTTTATACCCGGTGTAAGTAACATCGCTATGCTCAATATTTTTCACGCTTTCCGCTAGAGACACTTAAATAGCAACAAAGCTTCCATGTATATCTACAGCAATAGGCATAATGATTCAGTTAATTAACATGTACTCCCCCCTTGCCCCATTATGCACAAAAAGAGACCCAGCAGGTTGTGCAAAATGGGCTTTTATATTTTAAAAGGACTTTTAATTATTACATTTGCTATTCACCCAGAGGAGAATGAGGTTTCTGATTTTCTGCCAGGTCCCTCTCAAGCTTATTTCTTCACTTGGGAAACTAGGTCAGCATTTTTGTTAGGTTAAATTTTTACAACATTGATTTTAAATATATAAAATACACATTTAACATTGCCATTACTCAAAGGCATTAAAAATTTTATTAACCTCTTATATCATTCTACAGTAAGGACATTCTTGGGGACATTCAGTGTAAACAGCTCTGTCAATCTGAGAAAGAATAACCTCGATGAGCTCCACAGAGAAATCCTCAATTTGGTACGTATGAATAAAAAAGCCTTACATAGCAATTTTAACTACACATTGATGACCATATACATACATGTTAAGAAATAAAGTCTTGGTACCTTCTTCCTTTTTAATAATTAATTAGGTCTGCAAAACAATTTTTAACTGCTCTAAATTGTACCTTACTTTTCCCAGTCTTTGTGTTCCACTCTGTCTTCTAAATGTAAACCCAGCATATACAATATAAAATAAAATTGGGACACATACAGTACACATTAGTAGTGTATCATCAATTTGCTGGTGTCTGACCCTACTCTATATGCCAGGGTACAAAGATTTTTATTGTGAAGGTTTTCTTGAGGTAGATAACCAAGACGGCGGCACGGTGGCTTAGTGGTTAGCACGTTCGCCTCTCAGCGCTAGGGATTCCCGGTTCGAATCCCCATCTGGGTGGAGTTTCCATGTTCTCCCCGCCCGTGTCTGCGTGGGTTTCCTCCGGGTTCTCCGGTTTCCTCCCACAGTCCAAAAACATGGATCAAGTTAATTGAATTCTCAAAATTGGCCCATATAGAGTGTGTCTGTGTGAGTGAGTGTGTGCCCAGCGATGGATTGGCGCCCTGTCCTGGGTCTATCTGCCGAGCGCCCGAGACGTTCTCCCCTGGATGGGCATTGGGAACCCCACCGCGACCCTAATAGAGGATAAGCGGGAGATAATGAATGAATGAATGAGATCACCAACACTTTTCTCAACCATAGGTTACAAATACAAATAGGATACAAAGAGGGGGCAATTAGTATCACCAATTCATCTTCCTGTCTTTGGAATGTGGGAGGAAACCAGACTATAGATACCCATTCAGTCAGTGGTAGCAAATTCTTTTGCTTATTTACACACTTACTGTCCCTCATTTAATGTACTCATTTTCTCTGTTGGGTAATTGGTTTATTTTGTGCACTTGACTGGGTGTTTTTCGTATTTAGTTTCCGTCTTTCAGTTTCCCCCTTGCACGTCTTTGTTTGTGGTACATACCCAGGTGTTAGTCTTGGTCGTTTGTTCCCCCTTTCCGTTGGTGTCCCTACACCATTTTTAATAATAAACCCGTTTTGTTTTTATCCCGGTGTCTCCGAACTCTCCTTCAGCGCTCAACCACAGTACAACGCTGCGCAATTTCCCCATGCAGGTTATATCCGTGGGAGTGTTTCATCCCGACGGACCGGCGTACGCAATCTTCTCCGCGTAGTCAATTCCCAGGAAACGCTCACCAGGCGCAAGCGGCATACGCATTCCCTCTCGCGTATCCGATCTCCCGGGGAAGAACGAGCGGTTTCTAACACTTAGAAACTTAGAATCAAACTCATGACCCTCTTGTGTCACCACTTATTACACCTAGAGTAGCTTAAACGATGTTCCATATAAAACTTTACATGTGTGTCTGTGTAAAAAAAATGCAGAAAGTTATTCCGAACAAAACTACCCAACCATGTGTTAATGAACAATGTGAAGCATCTTTTGTGAATCAGTGCACAAAAGAAACACAATTGCTTGTTACGAACACAGACCTCAAATTAGCACATAGAGTTCAGATCATCTTACTTTCCCTTATATTTATTTTATTAGACTGTGGTGGTATGGTTATAGGGAGGCATTTTGTTGATAATCATGAAAATCTCCCTCTTTTTCAAAACCTAATTTTGACAGTTGTTGTTTCACTACTTTATTATTAAATAACTCTCTAATAAAGTCATATCTAATCAATTGTATGCCCTTTACTGATAAAAAATATTTCTAGAGAATTTGTACTGCCCCTGTTTTATTGCCCACGTTGTGTATTTTACAGCTGAATTCTTCTCTATCCATTCTACATGGTTATCGCCAATCCGCTGTGCGGTAAATATATTCCAATCATTATTGTAATTTTATATTAACTAATTTAATTTTAAACATTCTTAATATTAAGATTCTTTTTGTCTGCAGAGTCCAGGATGGGCTACACATTATAGCTGTGAACACGTTTGCAATGAATGCTAACATGACCAGCACTGACATTCACCGCCTTATCCAAATGTCTCTCAGAAACTGTACCAAATCACACTGTCCCCTTCGATATCAGCTTGCATATATTGGTACATCTTGTCACGTTCCTTGTTTATAGCCTACAATAAGAATGTCCTGTATGTCTGTTTTAAATGACCCAGCTCATTTTTTTTTCCATTTTATTGCTTATAAATATTGCCTTCATTTAGTACTTAACCAGACTGTAGTGGGTGAGAAAGTAAAAATTGCCTTATCTCTTTTCACCCTAGGGAATAGTCTTTGCTCAATGCAGAAAAACAAATGTGACACCCAGTATTCTGTGTGCAATGATACCAGTGGGATTCCATATTGCCAGTGCCATGAAGGCTACTTCAAAAAGAACCCAGAGGACACAACTTGCAGAGGTAGGAGCTACAGATGAAAAAGGATAAAGCTTAATTAAGTTTAACACTGTGCCATGGGTTAGTAACCTGTCCTTGCCTTTCTCCATAACAATGCTGGTACCATCTGAAACCCTATTTAAAAGAAGTGACTTGCACTATGAATTAAATAATGAACAATGTAACTAGTATCGACCATCTTGTTACATCTGTAATTAAACAAAGCTTTTGTTTTGCATTTACCAGATTTCGAAATTTGTTATTGCTTATAATTTCAGGTGTATTCCTGGATTACAATGTCAGTAATTCACTTGGCAAAAAAACATGCTTTATTTTATTGATTAGTGGTTTAGTTCATAACCTTTGCTTCATAATTGACTTACATCATAAAGTATCGGATCAGGTCACTAAAACTGCCCGTTCCTTCAGATTCTTTCTGTACAACACCAAGAAGCTCAGACGTTTAGATAAACACACACACACACATCTCTCAAGTGTTTTGTGGAGGAGATGTGTTTTGAGTTGTTCCTTGAAGATGCTCAATGACTTAGCCTTATGGATGAAGTTAAGGATTGATTTAGCAGTGGTGAATGATACGGAGTGAGAATTAGCACCAGGGAGAGTTGAATCACTAGGCCACACTAATCCCTTGTGCAAAGTGTACGAGTTGGAGTATATTTTGGAAATATAGATTGAAGGTAAGTTTGTAGGTATAGATTGTCCTGTAGGCCAGTCAGTGCCTTACTGCAGTAAGTGCAGTACTGAATGCGAGCAGCTATTGGAAGCCAATGGAGAGAAATGAGGAATGGAGTGAGTAGTAAGTAGTAAGTATTTACCAAACATTTACATTTAGCAGACACTTTTTTGATAAAAGTGTCAGCTAAATGCAAATGTTTGGTAAATACTCATTACATATTAAAATGTTCAGTGGAACTAAACTACTGGTTCAATAATTCTTTTTCTGTTGTACAGACTGCGGCGATGGCTCTAAACTTGTTAATGGAAACTGTGTAAAGTAAGTATTTGACTATTTCATTGGTTTTGTCATTTAACAGTTTTATATCAAGTTTAATAATATTAATTTTGGAATTAACATATATTAACAACAGATTCTTTGATCAGTGAATCATTTTTGTGGTGGTTTTAAGGAGTACTATCGATTCAGTTAATGAATTTTGTAGTAACATGTATCCAAACATAAATGATTGAACAGACCTTACAATAACAGATCTATCTGAAATGTTCTCAGTTGAATTATACATTGTGTCTTTTTCAAATACTGCTCTGGTGTCTATTGACAAAACATTCATGTATGATATTACATTATCATTAAATGCAATTGCCCAAACAATCATTAATTAATGTCTGGTAAATGGTAGATTATTAAATTTGTTGGGCCTTTACTCCATAAATTACGGTATTTATTCCAAACAATTTACAGACAAAAGTCTGTAATCCCTGTTATATCAAGAATTGTTATTCTGTTGTTTTTAAGCAAGTTTTGCATGAGGACTGCCAGAGCTATGAAATATTACAGCTCTACCTGTTGGCTATATAAATACATTCTGTATGTTGCAGATGTGCATTTGGATTTGGAGGATTTAATTGCAACAACTGTGAGTTTTCTTTATTTAACTGATGTAAATTTGATGTGTCAATTTAATGTATAAACACCATCTGGTGTTAAAGTTTATTTGTTTTATTTTATTTAAGCAGAACCGGACAAAATTTGTGCATTATGATTGCTGAAATCTACATATTGTCATGTTTTGACCCTTTTTAAAGTGTAGTGCAGTGCCGTTGCTACTCAAACATTATGTAAAGCATTGCTTTTTCATTTTATTTTTAATATAGTTTATGGTCTAATAGCAATGGTGGTGTCCCCTGCTGCTGGAGGATTACTCATCATTGTCATCATTGCTCAAATAGTTACCTGTTGCAGGTAATCATGCAAATCTTTATACAATAACAAATCACATTTTTAATCAAAACATCTGTCATTTTGGATAACACACACCTACCTACCTAGATACATTAGTGATTTTGCAAACTTCTCACTGTTAGTTAATCTAAAGGTCTGATTTAGAGGGTTTGCCTGATAACGGAATTTCTATTTTATGTTTCCTTTTGACACAGAAAAGACAAGAATGATATCAACAAAATAATTTTTAAAAGTGGTGAGCTTCAAATGGCTCCTTACTCAGAGTTTCCCAAGAGCAGCCGGGTGTCTATGGAATGGGGCAGGGAGACGATAGAGATGCAAGAAAATGGCAGCACCAAAAATCTCTTACAGATGACGGACATCTATTACCCTGTATGTTCTCTCTTTAAATTTCATAGCCATACAGCAATAAAACTACACTGTAAATTATATTACTCAGTTACAGTAGACCTACATGTTCTTTTAGCCTGTTCTTCGGAATGCTGATCTGGAGAGGAACGGGCTTTATCCTTTTTCTGGTCTGCCTGGCTCACGACACTCCTGTATTTACCCAGCACAGTGGAACCCATCATTTATCAGTGATGATACACGAAGGAGAGACTATTTCTGATCACACACTACCTCAAGCTAAGACGAGCGTATTTAATGAAGAATGAATGTATCAGAAGGTTCAGATGGAGCTGATCGTGAATAAAGACTAAACCGATCACTGAAAAGCCGTCAGGTTTGAAAGCAGTCTGTTGCATTTACGAAGCATTGTGCTTCACTGAGACTTTAGATTGTGGTTGTATGTGCTGTACTTTAAAAAATGTATCATGCTTTGGAACTGTGAATTAATAACAAGGAAAAATGCACATAACGTTTGTCATCAAAGTACAATTTCTTTAGAGCTTTTCTAAACATAGATAAAGCAAAGTTTGTGTTTATGCCCCTGTGAATGTGTGCGGATGTCATTGAGTGTGTGGGGATGTCCATACGTGTGTCTCCTTATTTTTTTGTTCATTTGTCTGCTTGTATGTGTGTCCACATTTGTGAATGTGATTGTGTGCATGTGTGTGTGTCCTCCTTTGTGTGTGTGTGTGTGTGTCCTCGTTTGTGTGTGTCGTCGCGTGTGTGTGTGTCGTCGTGTGTGTGTGCCTTCTTTTGTGTTTTTTGTGTGTCCTCGTGTGTGTGTGGGTGTGTCCTCGTTTGTGTGGGTGTGTGTGTGTGTGGCGTCGTGTGTGTGTCTTAAGTTCGTGTGCATGTGTGTGTGTGTGTCTAATTTCGTGTGCATGTGTGTCGTGTGTGTGTCTTAATTCGTGTGCATGTATCCTTGTTTGTGTGTGTCTATGTGTGTGTCTTTGTGTTTGTGTCATCGTGTGTGTGTGCTGTCGTTTGTGTGTGTCCTTGTTTGTGTGCATGTGTGTTTGTGTGGGTGTGATTGTGTGTGTGTGTGTCATTGTGTGCTGGGTGCCATCGTGTGTGTGTGTGCCGTTCTTTGTGTGTGTGTGCCGTCGTTTGTGTTTCCTCGTTTGTGTGTCCTCATTTCTGTGTGTGTATTATGTGTCATTGTTTGGGTGTGTGTGTGGCCTCATTTGTGTGTGCATGTGTGGCGTCGTTTGTGTGTGTGTGTGTGGCGTCATTTGTGTGCGTGTGTTCTCATTTGTGTGCATGTGTGTCGTCGCGTGTGTGTGTCTTAGTTCATGTGCATGTGTGTCTTAGTTCATGTGCATGTGTGCGTGTCCTCGTTTGTGTACATGTGTGTCTTAGTTTGTGTGCATGTGTGTGTGTCCTCGTTTGTGTGGGTGTCCGCGTTTGTGTGTGTGTGGTTGTTTGTGTCATTATTTGTGTGCGTGCGTGTGTGTGTCGTCGTTTGTGTGTGTGTCTGCTTTCTTGTGTGTACAAGGATCCAATAAATTATCATGTCTTGCACAGATTCTTGTTTTTAAGTGCCATAAACCTAAAACGGTATTAATATTTTCAGAAGAATATTTGCATCTAATAATTACTTAATGTTGTATTTTATTCATGCCACATTATTTTTAGCTGTAGCAGGTCAAATGTAAAACTTTCAAGAAACACTGCTTTGGAATCCAGTACAAGATTTGCACTTGGTGCTATTTCTTCACACCCTGAAGAACATGCTGTCTTATTTATTCATTTAACTTAATATAAGTTTTAAAATAAAAAATACACATCATTTATATGATGTTTTATAAAATAAGATTACAGCTATGAAACGAGTATCTCTATTAACATTACAAATTGTCTGTGTGTGTATGTTTAATTAAGAGTGGGACAAGGTAAATATATGAGAAAACTTCCCATTTTATAATTTATAAAATTATAAATTAAGTGTAGCTTAATTTCTTCCAAGCTAACTTCTTTCATTGTATCTGGTAACCTGGCGTTTTAGTCAGATGTATTTAATAGACATTTAAATAAAGCAGCAGGAACACTAAGTGTCTTCATTTTTAGTTGTCTAATTGCACACTTATTATAAACATTAAATTTTTTTCACATTGTTAAGTGTTCTTGTTCCTAAGTCCATCATTGGAACAACAATGGTGTGCCATTGAACAACATACATGTGCATTGAAAAATTGTTTCGTGAGTCGATGGGATTTTTTTGAGTTATATATTAAAAAAAAAACCACTGCATTACATAATTAAACTCTCATGCCACCTGTAAAACATGGTGGTGGTATTTTGTACACAATTTTAGTCTGTTTCCTGCACCTGGATCAAATTCTAAAGTAGAATATCATGACATGTACACATGTTTTAACAAAAATTGGTTAAAAAAAGAACTATGTTTTGGAATGGCCAAGTAGTGTAATGAAGCTATTGTATGAAAAAATTGCTAATCAACAGTAATTGGCAACGTTAAGTTGAAGTTAATAAGGATGACACCATGTATTTAAAACATACTTTTACTACTTACAGATATTAAGCTCATTACATACATACAGTTATTTTTTATGTATTCTTTTGATATGTCTTTTAGAAATAAAAGCTACACAATAGCTACTGGTTTCTGCAGTCCATCCCACTGCCTTACAAATTACTGACAGATGTTAGTAGTACAAATTAGCTGAAAAAATACTTTTGTAAACTGTAAACACTACACAAGTAATCAGTACCTTGCTGAATTTAACTAGTACATTGTTTTAAAGGGGTGGCACGGTGGCTTAGTGGTTAGCACGTTCGCCTCTCAGCACTAGGGATCCCGGTTCGAATCCCGATCTGGGTGGAGTTTCCATGTTCTTCCCGTGTACATGTTCTTCCCGTGGGTTTTCTCCGGGTTCTCCGGTTTCCTCCCACAGTCCAAAAACATGGATCAAGTCAATTGAGTTCTCCAAATTGCCCCATAGAGTGTGTTTGTGTGTGTGAGTGTGTGCCCAGTGATAGATTGGCGCCCTGTCCTGGGTATATCTGCCCAGCGCCCGAAACGTTCTCCCCTGGATGGGCATGGGGAATCCCCCCGCAACCCTAATATAGGATAAAGCGGAAGATAATGAATGAATGAATTAATTGTTTTAAAGATTAAAAGGGCATTTCTTACTGAGAGGCGTCAACAGTATTAAGGGTTTCATCTGTGTGGAGTTTAATTGTTCTGTGTTGTTCTGTGTGTTTTTTTTTCGCCTCAGGAGCTGCAGGCAACTTTCAAAGTCAAAACAACACATGTAAGTGAGGTGAAATTGCCTTTTAAATATTTCTGAATATAAAGGTGATCTTTTCAGTGTTTCTTTAATTTTTACTCTATAAGTGACAACTCGTGTTTTTTTTTTAACTTAAAAAAAAAGCTGATTACTTTTAATATTTTTTTAAATATTTGTGGTACCTTCATTTGGTCAACTTTGTTAATTATTTTTGTGACATTGCCACAGAACGCACCCTTGTAAAAAGTATTTGAACTTTATATACTGACAGTTAAACTTCAAAAAAGGTGTTATTTTATCTATTCACCACTGATTTGAACCACAGTTGTGGTTTACTGTTAACAATTTTACATTACAACTAGACACAGGACCATACATGAAATTAATATTCATTCATTCATTCATTCATTATTACCCGCTTTATCCTCTTTTAGGGTCACTGTGGGGTTTCCCATGCAGACACACCCAGGACAGGCCGCCAATCCATCGCTGGGCACACACTCATTCACTCGAACACACTCTATATGGGGCAATTTGGAGAACTCAATTAACTTGATCCATGTTTTTGGACTGTGGGAGGAAACCGGAGAACCCGGAGGAAACCCACACGGACACGGGGAGAACATGGAAACTCCACCCAGATGTGGATTCGAACCGGGAATCCGACAACTCTATAGACATTTACACTTACTTTTGGTCATTTAGCAGATGCTTTTATCCAGAGCGACTTACAAGGTGAGCACAGGGTTCATCACAACGTCCCTGGAGGGTCTTGCTCAAGGACCCACATTGATAACTTCAGTGGACCTGGGATTTGAACCACCAACCTTCAGATTGTTAGCCCAACATCCTAACCACTGAGCTACCTTACCCTACAGAACATTATACCTCACCTGTAGGGTTGACCAGCAAAGACAAGGAATAGTTTGTGAGGACTTGAAGAAGCCCGTCTGCAGTTTGCTAATTATCACATTTGTAAGCCAGAATGCTGTTTTGTGGACAGATTCAACTGTCGTTTCCTGCAATAGTTTTTGTGTAATCTTTACAACTGTTTTGAAAACATTGCTATGTTGCAAGCATGGTTTTAGTTCTTGGTAAAAATTATAGTAATATTTTTTGTTACTGTTGTATGGAAAACAGTACTGTCAGATTATCATTACACTGTTACAAATAAAAATATGAAAATGAAACAATTATTTCTATATTTTTTATAAAATCAGTCCATTCAGAAAATGTTTTCTTCAAGTAACCTTTGCCAGACTCTAATTTCACCACATCTTTTTATCTATTCTTTTGTTTCATGTCGAAACATCGAAAAATATAAAGAAAGTCTGCACATGAACTGTAGATTCTTTTTAATTTAGATTGCAACTTGTCCGTTATAACCAAGACAGTACCTCAAATATGTGCCTGAGCACTCCAACTTTTCATTCATTCATTATCTCCCGCTTATCCTCTATTAGGGTCGCGGTGGGGTTCCCCATGCCCATCCAGGGGAGAACGTCTCGGGCGCTGGGCAGATAGACCCAGGACAGGGCGCCAATCCATCGCTGGGCACTCCAACTTGTTGTGGAAATATTTACAAAAAGACTGTAGCTTTAAAAAAAAGAGTACACTTATACTTAACCATACACTTTGAGTAATGAATTTATTCACTTAATCATTGTAAATCATTACCTCTGGTAACATCCATCCATCTATCCATTATCTTCTGCTTTATCCTATACTAGGGTCGCGGGGGGGAGAACGTTTCGGGCGCTGGGCAGACACACCCACGACAGGGCGCCAATCCATCGCTGGGCACACACCCCCCCCGCGAACACAGGGAGAACATGGAAACTCCACCCATATGGGGATTCGTTATAAGACATCCAAGACAATTAAAATTCAATACTAATAATCGCCTATTTAGAAAATGTCACAGAAATTGAAATTTGAATTGATCCCAAGAAGCAGAAACATCCAAAGTTAAATCATTATTTTTTATTTTGCTTATAATGTTTGAGGCTTTGGAGTACTGTTAAATGTGCTTATGTGTTTTAATATTATAGTGTTGAACTTTAAGTGTTGATTTATTTATTATCCTAAGAGATAAGCTTAGAGCGGCAATATGATGCAAGTTTTATGATTATCCCTAGGTGTATCTAGCTGTAGGTGTACCATATCAGTGCTGATTAAAAACTGATAATGAAAGAGGCTTAAGTTCATGCATATACAAAAATGGAATCTAGGTAATACATTTTAGTAATTTTGAAACAAGGCTTATCTTGTTAAAATTAATATTTTATTCTTGATTATTTTTATTATATTGTTATTTGATGTTATTTGTATGCTGAATCAAAAAAAGTGAGCAGCAACATTGTTAAGAATTATACCGTGTATCCATTTCTATGTTGGAACAACAGCTGATCGAACTTCTTATTAAGCACTATTATTGAGGAGATGAGTCATAAAATGAGTTGAATGACCTCAAGAGCATTAGTCCTAGTTCACTGCTATAGAGTAATATTTATTATCTTCTTTATAATAAATAACCATTACAGAATTACAAAACATTATTGTTTTATGTTGTGTTCACTACTTCGCATACCTTTTATTTTTAAAAATTCTCTTCTAATTTCATACTGTATGTTTAATAGAAGTACAATTAGTCTTACAATTTAACTAGTGGGCTGGATCAATGCAGACAGGACACTGATTACATGAACTACTTCAAGGAGTTTTACTGATACAACTGATATTGATTCCACTCTAAACGTATACTGCAAATTGCTGTAAAGTTATACAGGTATGTACAATTTTTATTTAAAATGCTTTATTTATTCATTATATTTTTTAGACTACAAATCTATCTAATTTCTATATTTTGTATATTAAATTATGAATTTACTTTTGTAGTTCATTATCATTAAAGACAACAGTGAACTTTTTTTTTTTTTTTGGCGCACAGCAAAGATTTGTTGTATATGGAAACCCATTTCCACCTATAGGCAGAAAAGTATCTTAGAATTCTTACTATATATCAGTTCGGGCTGTGGATGAGTTTACATGCTCGTAACATAGTTACTCACAGGCTCACAGTGGTGTGCAATTGTTTGGATACCCCTGATACATTTAATGATTTTCCTTGAAAAATCATTAGTTGCTTGGATCAGCAATTTCAGTTAAACATCATATAGCAAATGAAAACATTGATATTTGGAAAATGAAATGAAGCTTATAGGATTAACAGAAAATATACAATGAAAATTAGACAGATGCATATATATTGGGCACCCCAAAAGAAAAATTACATCGATATTTAGTAGATCTTCTTTTTGCAGAAATGACTGTCTCTAACCTCTTCCTATAGCTTCTAATATGCTTCCTATAGCTTCTAATAACACACACGTGTTTGTGTGTATGTATGTATATATATATATATATATATATATATATATATATATATATATATATATATATATACATACACTGGCCGGTGGTGAAAACTGCCCAAAACTATCAGTAACATATATGTGTGTGGGTATATATTTATATGTATATTTAGAATATAACACTGTTCATGCATTTCAAATGTGTTTTCTTTTTTCCATTTATTTCTGTATTTCTAATAGTATAGGAATAAATACATAACATCTTGTCAGTCTACAAACTATATAACTCTACAATTACTTTCCCTATGCTTTCCAATAAATATTTTGATTAGACTCATCTGACTAATCATGAAGGAAACCAATTTAAACAGAGATGAACAATTAACTAAAACAAGTCTTGATGATAAAGGTAAGGATTAAGTGGTTTGTTTAAAACCACTTAATTTTACTTTAATTTTACTTCGTAATCATATGTACAGATCATGTATAAAAAAGTGTTAATATGTTAAATCATTTAATACAGTTACATTTTGTACCTTATTTCACAGGCACTGAAAAAAGGTGAGAAAAGAATTTAAATAAATTCTACATTTTATTAGTAATACAAAGGGAAAGAAAATAAGTTACATAACAATTTATTTTGAAGGACTAAATATAAAGAAAATGAAGACAAACACACAGGAGTTAGTTTTTTTCAATTGTTTCGATTTGCAACATGGACAGACATTGTGATGATGGCCATAGGAGGTTTCTGTGCACTAATCCATGGTGCTGCCTCTCCTCTGATGCTCCTCGTATACGGCATGATGACAAACACTTTTGTAGCCTATGAGTTAGAGATTCAGGAACTGACTAATCCCAACAAAACCTGCATCAATAACACTGTCAGCTGGTTTAATGGGACTGTGGTAGAGCTGGCAGATAACAGCACTGTGCACTGTGGGCAAGTAACTTTATTTTTATGTTGATTTTAGGGGGTATTTATTGGTATTTAGTGGGATGGTTGCAATATTAAATCTTAATTTAAACTCTTTTTTACAGAGTTGATGTGGAAGCACAGATGACATTATTTGCATACTACTACATTGGCATTGGAGTAGCAGTGCTAATTGTTAGTTATTTCCAGGTCAGTCAAAAATATGCCTATGTCTTTTCAATTAAGTTTTTTCAAATATTGTTCATTTGTCTAGTATTAATGTCAAAGTATTCTCTGTATGAAAAATGTATTTTATTATTTTTCATCAATGCACATTCTCTGCATCTTTTTTCAGATTGCTCTCTGGGTTTCAGCAGCTGCAAGACAGACACAAAGAATTCGAAAAACCTACTTCAGGAAAATTATGAGTATGGAAATGGGCTGGTTTGACATCAATTCTGTTGGGGAACTAAACACAAGAATATCAGAGTAATGATCCAATCTTTATTTTTATAGTATTTTATACATATTATTATATTACATTACATTACATTACATATATTATATATTTTATATTATACCATATTATATTATTTTATATTATATTATTTTATATTATCAATTCTGGCTATATTTAATTTTATTCATTACATGTATTTAAATTGATTTTAAATAAATAACAGCTACAATATACCTTAAAGACATATACACATGATTTCATATGAAATAAAACTTTTTAATTTGTTTAAATATATACTGGCTAAACTAGATTTAAAATTTAATTAGGGGGAAAAATTTATGAAACAAATGACACATAAACATGCCACTGATTATAGCAATACATAATTATTTGGCATAATTTGTTAGTACTTCCTTATCTTTTTCAGTAAAGGCCTTTAAACTACCAGACCACCAAATTATTGAGACGTAACCTGTATGGATTTTACTTCTAAAAATACAACCTTTTGTACTTTAAACACAGTTGCCTGCTTTGTATATCGTGTCATTTTTGTGGAAATATTTTGTGGAAATTGTTAAATTATGCAAACGTACATACTCCTGAGTATCCTCATCCTATACATATAAACAGTTTGTGTTTATTATTTCTTTTACTGCTAAAGACACCTTCAGATGCAGCATAATGCATGGACAAATAAGACTCATCTAGTCATTATTCTGTCATTATATGCCACTCATTGAAATAGTTTGACTTATGTAATTGATACAATGCTGCATATTATTGTGCAATTACAGTATATATATATGTTTTTTTGTTTGTTTGTTTGTTTTTTTGTAAATAGTGATGTTAACAAGATCAACAGTGCAATAGCAGATCAAGTGGCTATCTTCACTGAGCGAATTTCTACTTTTATCTTTGGTTTTTTGGTTGGCTTTGTCGGAGGATGGAAACTGACACTGGTGGTGATTGCAGTCAGCCCACTGATTGGATTGGCAGCTGGACTTATGGCCATGGTCAGAAATTGGTCTTTTAATCATTCTCTTTATATATAAAACACTTATTGGTTATTTGGTTACTATTTATTTTGTACAATGACATATTGAATAAACTACTTTTAAGTCCCTTTCTTAGGTATATTTGGGAATAACAGACTTTATATTGTAGGCTGTTTCAAAGCTGACAGGCCGTGAACTGCAGGCATATGCCAAAGCAGGAGCCATAGCTGATGAAGTTCTCTCTTCCATAAGAACAGTGGCAGCATTTGGAGGAGAGGCTAAAGAAACCGAGAGGTGTGTATAAATGTGCATTTATTCAAAACCCAAAGCAAAGAAAGCTTGCTGTTTACACATTAATAAGAAAGAACAGAAAATGACTGAACAATTTCAGGAAATACAATCACATTCACCTCAATCAACCTGTGGAGAATAAAATGGTTGTTTTGCCTAGTTTTTAAATTAAGCTAGAACACCACTCTTTTAATATTCAGTGTCTCTTTTCCCAGTTGAACCTATTAAAGTTCTGGCGTTGCCTCAACTGGTCAGAAATGTTTTGTGGCAATAAAATCAAGTACGTTTAGCTGAATGAGCTGGAATGAGCCCTTGAATATTTTTTACACTTGTGAGTCAGTAATAATATAGAGTGACATTGCAAAGATTCAGTGAGACCATGACATGCTGTAGAAAACCTAAAATTTGACTACATTTGTAAATACAAGATTTTGACTAAAATAGAAGACTGGACAAATTCTGTGACATTGTCTAAGGTTGTTAAAACAATGGCATGGTAAATGCACACAATAATCAGATTCTTTCACAAAGCATTAGACTGTGTGACTATTTTCTGGTATATTCTATCAGGCAGGTTTTTTATGATGGTGGTCAGAAAAGAGGTCTAAACTACATCACAACAAAATCTCATATTAGTCAACAGCTGGATTCTGACTCTGAGACTGTAAAAGCCTTTGTTTATAGCAAACATTACTGAAATACTTACCAAAATATTCTTATAAAAGTGTTATTATAAACTATTTTGTAGTGGAAATTAATGTTAAAATACTCATCAACTTCTCTTTTTAAAAAATAAAAACAATGTTTATTTATAAGCAGTGTTCTCAGGTTTGTTAAAAATACTGACTGTTTTTGTCATTTCCAGATATGATAAGAACTTAGAGGAGGCTCAGAGCTGGGGAGTAAAAAAGGGAGCAACCATTGGTATATTTCAGGGTTTCTTGTGGTGTATAATTTTTCTTTGTTATGGTCTTGCCTTCTGGTATGGTTCAAAGCTTGTTATTGAGACCAAGGAGCTCACACCAGGAACGCTTATTCAGGTATGATGTATTAAATCTAAAAAGATAAAATGGTAATGATTTATCTGTGTATTGAACATCAACATTGTTAATTATTGAACTTACAAAATATGTAAGGATTATGCAAGGTTAATAATTTGCCTGTCTATATATCCCATTAGCTTAGTCACTAGAAACCAAAAAAATTTGTAAGCAAGGTTTATTTTTCTCTTTAATATATAATCCTATGTAATTATGTTCACTATTTGCCATATCCTTTATACATACCTCAACCACCTGCTCATCTTCACTTCCTGCATCCACAAACCTCCTTTGTGGACTGCCCTTCGGTCCTGTTTCCATCTTCAGCTTTATATCCACATCAGTTGAGCCTGCACTCTCCTTCTATTGGACTTTATTATAATCTTGTCCATCCTCATCACTCCTTATAAGAATTGAAATATCTTCATACTTTCTCTTCTTACTTGCCTTCCTGTCTTTTGGTCATGGCCATTTCTAAGTCACACAGCAAGCCACTCTATCCTGCTTGCACTCTTTTATTAACCTCACTACTACATTCTCCACTATTCTGTACACTTGGCCTCAAGTAATTAAATCCATACACTTACATCCCCTAAACCCCTTTCAATGTATCCTTTCTGCCATCATCGCTTTTATTAATGCAAATATGCTTATGTCACACCTGCCATTCTACTTATTGCAAAATATATCTCTATCTCTCCAGGCTGTGACCAATCTGTGCCCTACTCTTAAAACAGATCACAATGTTTCTGACTTTTCATATCATTTGCTCTTATTTATATTGGTTTACACCTCAATAAGCTAGATAGGATGTCTCGTTTAAGCAGTTACTTTTTAAAGAATTAGATACTTAACATTTATATAACTCTAGGTGTTCTTTGGTGTCCTCATGGGAGCTATGAACCTGGGTCAAGCTTCTCCATGTCTAGAGGCCTTTGCTTCTGGCCGTGCTGCAGCGAAGAGTATTTTTGACACTATTGACAGGGTAGGGCTGTTTTACTCATTAATAAAAAAACAATTAATGACAATCATCTTGGTCAGAGTTATATAACCACAATTCTTTCCTACCAGGTACCAAAAATTAATTGTTTTTCAGAAGAAGGTCACAGGTTAGACAAAGTGAAAGGCGACATTGAATTCCACAGTGTTGAGTTTAACTATCCATCAAGACCTGAAGTCAAGGTTAGTCACCTATTTTATAAATAAAACAGTATTTCATTTGTAAGTGCAGCTTAGCTTTTATTTGAACAACTTTACATTGCCATTGATCTCTCTCTCTCTAGATTCTGAATGACTTGGACTTGCTAGTAAGAGCAGGAGAGACGACAGCATTTGTTGGACCAAGTGGATCTGGAAAAAGTACTGCAGTACAGCTTATTCAGAGATTTTATGACCCTCAAAAAGGATTGGTAATTAAAATTTTTTACAATGGCATATGTTTTAATTCTTAAAATACATTTTATTTATTTTACATTTTAAATTCGAATGTGTGTTAATAATAGATATGATTATTTATTGTCACTTCTTTCAGGTAACACTGGATGGACATGACATTAGAAGCTTAAATATCCAGTGGCTTCGTTCAGTGATAGGCATTGTAGAACAGGAACCAGTTCTTTTTGCCACAACCATTGCAGAAAACATTCGCTATGGCAGAACAGGAGTCACCATGGAAGAGATCATAAAAGCTTCAAAAGAGGCCAATGCCTATAATTTTATCATGAATCTCCCACTGGTAAATATCAACATGCTATATAAAATAGACATTATTAATTATGGCTTCTAATCTAAACTATAAATAAATATATATTCCAAAATATAGTCAAATTATGTATTAGCAACTGAAATGTTATTAAAATAATATCATCATTATAAAAACTTTAAATCTAAATGTAAAATGCTCATGTTTCTTTTCATTAGACCCTCGACAATTAGTAAAGGTTAAAGATAAATGGGATACTGCAAAGTGGGGGAGGGCTTTCCATGACTGATTCTGTACTATGACCCAAAGTTAACATGTTGGGATATATTTGTACTGTACACCTTGTAAAACTGTGATTTATGCAGAAATTTGACACATTGGTTGGAGAAGGTGGAGGTCAGATGAGTGGTGGACAGAAACAGAGGATTGCAATTGCTCGTGCACTGGTCAGAAACCCCAAAATACTCCTGCTAGACATGGCCACTTCAGCCCTGGACAACCAGAGTGAAGCTGTAGTGCAAGAGGCATTGGACAAGGTCAATGGAGAGTGTAGGGTTGCAGTGATTCTTTTTTTGGTACCAATTTGTTTAATTGTAATATTTATTTATTTAGGCTCGAATAGGCCGAACCACCATCACTATTGCTCATCGACTTTCTACAATCCGTAATGCTGATGTGATTGTGGGCTTTGATCATGGTCATGCTGTGGAAAGAGGAGTGCATAATGAACTTATGGAAAGAAAAGGTGTCTACTTTACTCTTGCTATACTTCAGGAGCAAGCAAGTGTTGCATCTAATCACCAAACAAGTACAGGTAAAGGCAAAATAATACTTTGTCTTTAAAATCTAAAAACCTAAACACATAAATAACATTTAGCCATTATTAAAAAGCAATTTACAATTATTGTGATATATATTTTATTTCTATTTTCATTATTGTTTTTGCTTTACTGTCTCTCAAAAAGTATTCGCCACTGAGACACATATTGCTGAGCAGGATAGGCCTGAAAAAAATAGTTTAAATAGAGGAAGCTCTGAATCTAGTATAAGGTAAAGTACAAGACTAAAAGCTATATCATTTACATATAAAAGCTAAATGTTTTTGTTCAATTACAAAATACTCAAAACTTTTAAATGTCTGCAGGCGATCAGCACGGGTCAAGTTATATAGTTCAGGTGCAATATCTGGAGAACATAATGCTGATTCTGAAGATTTTACTATGAAAACATTTAATGAAGCAGAGGTTATGCTTTTAATTGCACATTTTCTATTGATTTTACAAATTAGTAAAACATATTTTACTATATAGTAGTACCTATAGTATATTAACGTAGACTTTAGTATAAAATGTATTGATTCTGGTTTTTATCGTCAGTTACTATACATTGTGTTTTCTATATCATTACTTTTTTTGTTTGTAGCAGGAAACTAATGATGATGATGATGATGATGATATGCAGGAGCCAACTGTATCTGCTCCAGTGTCTCGAATACTAAAGTACAACAAGCCTGAGTGGCCATATATATTTATTGGTTCTATTGCTGCAGCCATAAATGGATCAGTCAGTCCTATTTATGCCCTTTTATTCAGTCAAATTCTGGGAGTAAGGAACACATATTTAAGTCAGAGATTTTTCACTTAAACAAATAAATGAAGTAGTAACATTACTGCGTTTGTTGTCTAGACATTTGGTATCACTGACCTGGATATGCAAAGAAAGCAAATTAATGCTGTTTGTGTTTTGTTTGTCACTGTGGGTCTTTTAAGTTTCTTCTCACAATTTATCCAAGTAAGCATTTTGAAGTATGTTACTATGTGTTATATTTACTTCAATTTATAATTTTGCTCACATTGTTATTAATCAGAATGTTCCTATATATATATGTGTGTGTATACGTATACATTTGTATGTGTGTGTGTGCACCATACCTTATCTTACAGGGATATGCATTTGCTAAATCCGGAGAGTTATTAACTCGAAGACTTAGAAAAACTGGTTTTCATGCCATGCTACAACAAAATATTGCCTGGTTTGATGATCCTATTAACAGCCCTGGAGCTCTTACAACCAGATTGGCTACAGATGCAACTATGGTGCAAGGGGTTAGTATGTGTGCTACATATACAGTAACAAATGCAATGGAGTAATAATAATAAGACTGATGTTTATAGACCTTCTTTCTACATAACTACACATCTGTTCAGTTAAGTTTTGCATTTTTCAGGCATCAATTTTGAACTGTGATCTTACTGCTTTCATTTTTATTAAAAGAAATCCTTTTTATGTTTCAGGCTACTGGCTCTCAGATTGGAATGATTGTGAACTCTTTGACAAACATTGGTGCAGCTTTAATTGTTGCATACTATTTTAGCTGGAAACTGAGTCTTGTGGTAACATGCTTTCTCCCTCTAATTGCTCTCTCTGGGGTTTTTCAAGCTAAAATGCTAACTGGATTTGCTAACGAGGACAAAAAAGCAATGGAGGTTGCTGGACAGGTACAGAATGTATTATATTTTTATCAGACACATAATCAAATGTGTATCCAATTTTATATTGAAAACTGCTTATCATTAATATCCATCCATCCATTATCTTCCGCTTTATCCTATATTAGGGACGCGGGGGGGTTCCCCATGCCCATCCAGGGGAGAACATTTCGGGCACTGGGCAGATACACCCAGGACAGGGTGCCAATCTATCGCTGGGCACACACTCACTCACTCACTCACTCACTCACTCACTCACTCACTCACACAGACATACACACGCTATATGGGGCAATTTTGAGAACTCAATTGACTTGATCCATGTTTTTTTGAACCCGGAGGAAACCGGAGAACGCGGAGGAAACCCACGCAGACTCGGGGAAAACATGGAAACTACATCCAGATGGGGATTCGAACTGGGAATCCCTAGCGCTGAGAGGCGAACGTGCTAACCACTAAGCCACCGTGCCACCTATCCTTAATATTATAGTGTTAAATATAAACTTTAACATTGTGAAATCAAAATACTCTCATGCATTCAGATAAGGTTATACATTATACATATAAAGCTGAGTAAATAATATATAATATATCAGGGGTGTCAAAAGTTTTTGCAAAGAGGGCCAAAATTCGATAAAGTGAAGATGTCCAGGTGCCAATAGTTTCTTCTGATATTTTTTTTTCAACACAGAAGATACATACTGTTATAAAACAGTACTCATTGTCACAATTACCTTAATTTTTCAAATGGCAATGTAACCGAATACAAGCAATTCAGGCGTGAACAACTCTAAAGAAACAATTTCTTCATATCTGGAGAATTACAGAATATTAACAAACTGTATAGAAAACAGAGGAAGCAGACAACGAAATTATTAGAATGGTGTGCTGTCATCGTGTGGTTAAAGGCGGAATTACATTTCAAACTGTTTATTTCTTTGGACTTTGGACATGCCTGTCATATATACATACATTTTATGTGGATAGGAGTTGTAGGCTTTGGTAATCCTTAATGTATTTTTACAGGTATCAAGTGAGGCAATGGCAAATATAAGGACCATTGCAGGTTTAGCAAAAGAAAAGGAGTTTGTGGCGCTATATGAGCAGCAGTTAGAGGTCCCCTTCAAAGCAGCCAAGAAAAAAGCTAATGTATATGCCATTTGCTTTGGTTTTGCCCAGTGTGTTATTTTTATGGCATATGCAGCCTCTTTTAGATATGGTGGCTATCTAGTGAACTTTGAAGGACTTCACTATGTAATTGTTTTCAGGTAAGTTTTCTAATAGCTCTTTGATTAACAGTCCCCAGAAAAGTTGGAATGAAAAAATGTAGTTTGTTCTTAAAAAAGAAACTATGACTGAGAAGCCAATAGTGATGCTGTTCTAGAAATAACTTTAACTGGTAACATATGAGGTCTTAAAAAGAGTTTACAAAAAGATTTTGTCTTTGCAGGAATGGGTTTTATAATTTTATAGTCATGATTTTATACATTTAAACTGCATTAAATAATTATCAGTCAGTTTAAAGAGTATAGATATTTCATGTTTGATAAAAATAAGTCTACAGCTCATAACAAAATTATTTATTCAAAGAATATATCTAATTCATATTTAAATATAATTAATTTAATGGTTTATTATTAAAAGTTATTAAAAGTTTATTGCAATTTTTAAAGAAAATGTTTCAACCTCTCTGGATACAGGGTTTGTAAGCTAATAAAATAAACAAGGTATTTGGTATATATTTAATTACAAGTATTTGCAATGACTACAATGTTCGTTTTTAATTGTTTTACTTCATTATGCCATTTTCTTTACTAATTATCATGTATATGTTTAATGCCACAGAGTTATTTCTGCCCTGGTGATCAGTGGAACAGCCCTAGGAAGAGCTTCATCTTTTACTCCAGACTATGCAAAAGCCAAAACTGCTGCTGCACAGCTCTTTAAATTGCTGGACAGAATTCCAAAAATTAGCATTAGTCCAATCGAAGGACAGAAATCGGTAAGAATAGCTGACCCTTTTTTTTTGTGAAATGACTAGATTTTATTTTAAAATTATACTGTAAAAACACTGTGATTAATGATAAATGATTAATTCATTATTTTAGGAAATTACTGTATGGTAATAAACAGTAATCTCAATTCTCAGTTTTTGAATACACATCACTGTGTAACAGGGCTTTTGTTCAGTAACAGATCAAAACAAAACAATTTAACTCTTAACAATTTAATTAAAAAGGTGCATAGAAGATCTATTAAAGACCAATAAATCAGAGCAGTTTTCATGTTCACTGAAGTAAATACAAAATGTATGTTTTTTTTTTTTTTTTAAACGAGTCTAGTAAAAAAAAAAAAAAAAACATAATAAGTAATAATGCAGAATACATAACATGGTCATGATAAATCATGTGTCTCTCATTTTTTCATATACCACATGTTACGTTAATGACAATTAAGTCTACCTGAATCCTTTCAATGTAATGATTAACTCCAGTTATATTCAATGTTATGTCGTATTATTAATTATTTATATTTGGTTTAAAATTGGTGTACTCTTTTACTCCATGCCTTACTTATGTTTCTTTTATTGCAGGCTACATTTAGAGGCAATATTGAATTTAAGGACTGTATGTTTACATACCCTAGTCGTCCAGATGTACAGGTGCTGAAAGGACTGAAGGTACAAGTAGATCCTGGACAAACCCTTGCTTTTGTAGGCAGCAGTGGATGTGGCAAGAGCACAAGTGTTCAATTGCTGGAAAGGTTTTATGACCCAGACCAAGGACAAGTGGTAAGAGACATCAACAAATAATATTTTTAAAGCAACTTATAAAATACATAAATACATTTTATAACATTCATTCATAATCAACATGTATGCAGATGATGCTTTAATTAATAATTTTTAACCTTGAAACAACAAAGGAAAAATAATCTTTTAATTAATTCTGTTACATGACAATGGTTTTCAAAGGTAGCTCCAGCCTATGTGACTTTTCTTATTACTTTTGCCTGACAGTTTCTTATGTAATAACATCTTACCACAAAGCTCAAAATCAACAGTGATTTCTGTATATACATGTGGTACATAGTATATAAAATATACTATTCATATCATTATTAATGTAAAAATATTAGTAATCATTCGTATAATTATTACAATTTTAAGACCGGACTTGATATTCTTTACATTTTAAATGAATTTTAAATAATTTACTTAAATTATTAACTCACAGATTACCATTAGTTTGATTTTTACAATATGTAACGATTTAACTTTTTAAAATAAAAAAATAAAGAAAAAAAATCAAGAAATAAAAGACTTTATAAAAGGATGAGATAATTACATTTATTTGCCTTTCATTGCAGCTGATTGATGGACATCCATTACAACATTTTAATGTACCATTTTTGAGATCTCAGATAGGGATTGTATCCCAGGAACCAGTCCTTTTCAACTGTACAATTGCTGAAAATATCCAATATGGAAATAACTCACGGTCAGTTACCGTGGACGAAGTTATTGATGCCTCCAAGAAAGCTTATCTACATGATTTTGTGATGGGTCTACCCAATGTAAGAACACTCTGATTCCACCTAATATTAGGCATTTTTATGAGCTTATGTTAAATAATTTAACTTATAGTTATTATAAATGAAGACAAAATGTTATGATAATAAGTAAATAAATAAATAAATAAATGTGTTCCTTCTAATGAAAAGGCATAACATATACAGTATAATATATTTTTACAAACCAGTGAAAGTAACACAGATCCATAAGTTATCAATGTTTACTTTAATTTTCAGAAATATGATACTCAGGTTGGAGCTCAAGGTTCCCAGCTATCTAGAGGGCAGAAGCAGCGGGTAGCCATTGCTCGAGCTATTATCAGAAACCCTAAAATTCTACTTTTAGATGAGGCTACATCTGCTCTGGATACAGAAAGTGAAACGGTAACTTCTGCAATATGTTATATGGCTTGTGTGTTGTCATGAAATGGAGCTTTACAAATGCTTTACATTATACTAAAATATATGATATTCTTTTATTGTTTTGTAAGCCTAAACCTATGTTCCCATCTTTTGGGGTTAAAAGTTTGTTAGGATTTTAAAACATTAACAATACATTTTATTTATTTAGAAAATTAATTAAAAATAGAAAGGAATGCTAAAATAGTTTAACCAGTTGTTTTTGACACTAATAGAGTAATAATGCTACTTTAATAATGTTAAATTACTTTTAATTATATCTTTAAAACATTATAGTTCTTCACAGACAAAAGCTACATCCTTCACAAATTAAATTAGCTTCATAGATTACCTTATTATTATACGTGTTCCCAGCGATAGATTGGCGCTCTGTCCTGGGTGTATCTGCCCAGCGCCCGAAACGTTCTCCAATGGATGGGCATGGGGAACACCCCCGCAACCCTAGTAGAGTATATAAAGTGGAAGATAGTTATTATACAAATTTAAAATATAGAGCTTCTATAGGTTCGTTTGAATTAAATGGCTTTATTCTAATATAAATTACTTAAATTTAATAAATCGTATAAGGCTGTCTATTGAGACACAACTGATATAGACAGGTGGTGTAAAATTTTTATTGTCCAGCAGGTGTAGACTATGTGTGTCAGAACTCTGATTGTTCAGGTTATTTTTGCTTCCAAAGGCTTATTAGTGCATTAAATGCTTTGTTTGCAAATCATTTAATATGATCATAAGATCATGGGAATGTGATGGTTATTCAGTTAATTCACAATTTTTACACACAGATGGTGCAGGCAGCACTGGATAAAGCTCGACGTGGACGCACATGTATTGTTATTGCTCACAGACTCTCCACCATTCAGAATGCTGATATTATTGCAGTCATGTCAAATGGTGTTGTTATAGAGAAGGGAACACATGAGGAGCTTATGACCAAAAATGGTGCCTACTACAAACTGGTGACTACGGGTGCACCAATAACTTAAATACCGAGCACTTTTGTACAGATGTGGTAGAAGAGTTATGGGGATGGGGTAATTATTAACACCCATATAAACATAGATTTATAATCTTATATGTATTTCCTGTAAAATTCCATATGTTGTAAATGTTCAATACTAAAAATAATTGCAAGACATTAAAACCATCTCTTTCCTCCTATTTGGCCTATTTTTGCAAACTGTAGTTCATTTGAATTGCAATGTACTTTGTTGCCTTTGTTTTTAGTCCTAAGGATCACAAAAGATGTTTTAGTTGTTTTAAATTTTCCATACTTTAGGTATTGGTGCTGGTTTGTTAGTGTGTTGTGCTGCAAATCGAACACCAAGGTAATTCTGGAGATTTTAACACAGTGTCTACTCGGCATGTCCATTTATATATACTGTATCTTGCATAGTATATGTATAGAGTATATATCTAGCTCATTTGCTACAGTTGTTTATCTTGATGTGATTCATATCTGTTACCTGTTATTTTTTTTTAACATGCTATTATTCATTCATTCATTCATTCATTATCCTCTGCTTAATTTAGAGCATTCAATTTACCTTGAATCCATGTTTTTGGACAGTAGGAGGAAACCGGAGAACCCGGAGGAAACCCACGCGGATACGGGTAAAACATTCAAACTTCAACCAGATTGTGATTCAAACCTGTAATCCCCAGCTCTGAGAGGCGAACATGCTAACCACTAAGCCACCAAAAACAACAGACTAACAACGCGTGCAAAACACTGCTTACTCGCTTACGAAATATTTTCTAGCCAACACACAAATTTATAGTTGGTGCAAAAGAGTACAAACAAAGAACTGTACAACAAATATGACCATTAAAATCAAGGCTTACACTGCATTCATGAACAAGTATTTATTTTATTATCAACCAGGATAAGCAAAGAAATTAAGCAGTCTGTATTATTCTTATGATTGTAACCCTCAACTGTCTCTTGAGACGAGGACATGAGCACTTCTTCATGCTAGTTGTTTCTACTATGACGACATAAGCCATATCAAATATGTTCAATGTGCATATGCCAAAGATAACAATACACGCTTAAAGAGTGATGTTGCACCCAAGTAGGGTTCCTAGCAGAACATTTAAAGGTTGCTGCAGGTGCTATGTTCCTTGTGGTGGAAACAACATAAAGAAGACTAACAAAAGATATACTGGTATACTGGTACTGGAAGTGTACTGGTACCAGAAACAGGAATGTTTAACAAATCAAATGTCACAGAATTCAGCTGAATATTACTTTGTAGTAACATTTTTGTTGATATCACTTTTTGCAGACCTGATATTAGCAAAAATAATAAGCTCTATAAAACTCCAGTTTCATATTCAAAACACAAGTTCAACTGTTTAGGTCCACTACTTACTCTGGCAGTATTAGGCAAGCATGACATAATATAAGCATTGCACTATCAAGTGCAGGTGTATAATTTACCTTTCTATCCATGTTTACAATGCAAATGACATGCTCCATTAAAACTCTTATTTCCATGTTATGGTTAACCACAGGGGAGGCACGGTGGCTTAGTGGTTAGCACGTTCGCCTCTCAGCACTAGGGATTCCCGGTTCGAATCCCCATCTGGGTAGAGTTTCCATGTTCTCCCCATGTCTGAGTGTGTTTCCTCTGGGTTCTCCGGTTTCCTCCCACAGTCAAAAAACATGGATCAAGTCATTTTAGTTCTCCAAATTGCCCCATATAGAGTGTGTCTGTGTGAGCGTGTGTGTGCCCAGCGATAGATTGCCGCCCTGTCCTGGGTGTATCTGCCCAGCCCCTGAAATGTTCTCCCCTGGATGGGCATGGGGAACCCCCCTGCGGCCCTAATATAGGATAAAGCGGAAGATAACAGATGGATGGATGGGTTAACCACAGTTTAAAATGATAATAAATTTGTCTTTCATACTTGAGTTAATTTGTTCTGTAGGTTTTAATTACCGGTTACTTTCTGTGTATCACTAAGAGATCCATAGAGAAAAATCACAATCACAAAACTTTTTATTGTATGTATTGTAATACAACTAAACCTTTTAACATAAATGTTATAGAGTAAATATGTCTAAAAACATCCAAAAAATGTTGTTGAATGTGTATAATAGGCAAGCATATTTACTGCTGATCTTACAGGTACATTGGCGTAATTGATTCTCCCAGAGTCCACATGATTTTCTATCACAGTCCAAAAACATGGATTCAAGGTGAATTAGCTACGCTAACTGTGACATTCTTAGTGATGATAGCTTTTATATATATATTTATATTTATATATATATATATATTTTTATCTATATCTATCTATCCATCCATTTATCGAACCACCCACCCACCTTTCATATACTTTGACAACATTTAATTAAGATTTAGATCAAATAATAAAAAATATCTACTAGATAACATACTACACAAACAAAATAATTAAAAATAAAATAAAACATGGTGCATCTTCCAGCAGCTTGTAAAGTATGTATAAAGGGGGACATGCAGACTTTACACAACTCGGAATTAAACCCAAGGCTTTCTTACTGTAAGAGAAAAGCATTAAATATAGCACCACTATACAACATGATGGTGAGCCACAGAATTGCAGTAAAACTGACAAAAAGGTAATGTGTTAATGTGTATTGTGCTTGTTGGTGTAGATCAGACACTGAAATGCTACTACACTGAGAAATGTGAATTTGTTTTATTGAAATCAGCATAACCCACAAAAGCAAACTACTACAACAATAGTGTTCCAAATCAAAATGAAAAAGACACTTTAAGACACCAAGACTCAACATGGACTCATCCTTCTTGGGTGGCCTGACAGTGATAACTGTTAAACAGTTGTGTGTGTTTTACTGCATGGAGTGTTAAATGTGGGGAACAAATTCCTCTGTGCACAGTAAGCCAAATAGAACAGTTTATCACTTTATCATAATGTGTGTACAATGTGAGCTCAATAATACATTTATTTGTACATTTGTATATTTAACATGAGTTGAAAACGTTTTCATTTATCATTTATTTATCATAGCCTTGTATATAATTTAGTCCTAAAATGTCAACTTAAATTTGTCAAGTTACAACCATTTTTAATTTGTTTTAAATAAGTTAAGTTATAAAACTATAAACAATTTCTACTTACAGTATGTCTTCTAAAGGTAAAGAAGAAAACCTCTATACACTAGTTCTACATGAATTTCCAGAATATTTACTTTCTTTTTAAATTAATGAAAAATAGTAAATTTGTCGACAAACTTTTAGCTTATATTGTAATTTACAAATCTATAAAGTATTTTTTCTTCAATGTCAGTCTTCTCTCTCTCACACACTTTTTTTCTGTCTCACTTTCTTTCTGTCTGTTTCTTTTTCTTAATTAACTATTAGTGTAAGATTATTTCAATTACAAATTAAGTTTGACCACATCTTTGACAAATTTGACGTCGAAATATTGTCTGGCCAAAACACAAGTTTATGGTTGTTCCAAAGGTGTACAAACAGACAACTGTGTAACATATAAAAAAATTTATATCAACGTGTACATCACATACATACAAAAGTAAATCTCTTATTATCATCAAGGATAAACAAAAAAAGTAAAGGTGAGTCTGTATAATGCCAGTGATGGTAATTCTCATTTGTTTCTGAAGATTAGAAAAAAAAGAACTACTGCTTCCCTTCATGTTTTTCATGTGTCTGTGCAGGTAAAGAATAGTTGCACCACTTGACATAAACATTACACACAAGCAAAGCAAAGAATAAGAAATTCTCAACCATACATCTGTTAAAAACAAAAAAAACATTGTATTAAGTTTTGGCAACAAATGTCCTGACCCTGTTTCAGTTGTATTATGGTCTACTCTATTTAGTTCATCATAGATGTCACTGCTGGAAACACCTACAACAAAACCAAATAGAAAGAATATTTTCTCTGTTATCAAAGCAGAGTATATGAAGAATCTGATGTTTCTTTTAAAAAAAGTTAAGATAAACAGTTTTGCTGGAACAATCTGGCAGAAGTAGAATACATTTAGCCAAAGGCAAGAGGTCACATTGGTTCTCATTGTAAGCAACATAAATTCTAATATAAAAGCGAAACCACTCCGATTTATCAGAATCAAATGAAATTCTGTGACAATGAAGATTAAGATACATATTTGAAAAATTATGTTGCAAGCGACTAGTGTTCCCAGTAAAACATTAAGCGGCTGTTTTGGCCGCTCTGTGCTCTTCTGTGGAAAAAGTAGGCAAGAGGATAAAAAAATGTTTATTAGTAAGGTAATGGTAGAAACTGGAATGTTCACACAAGCAAAATGTGTAAGTTCCATCATGATCTCCATGGTGAGAAAGAAAACTATTTGGTTTGGTAGAAAACTATTTGGTTGGTTAGATGTCCGCCAAAATATGCTTACTGCAGTTTAGAGCATCTGTCTTTGGAACATGCAGCCCGGGTTAAGCTTTTACCTTTTAAAAAATAAGAAAGTTGGTAATTTTAGTATTTTAATAATAATGTTAAATCTAATCTTAATCTTGTTAATTATTGACCAAGTAATAGCCTTATAGGAATATATTTCTTCATTGGAAGTTTTACAAGTTTGCTCAGCACATGCAAATACACATCACAAAAAATCATAATGTTTAAAATTATATAATCATTAGCGGTTTCTATGAAACCCACAAGGTACTTACCTTTAAAAAAATAAAGTTTATTCTATGTAGTTTAAAGCTTACGACAGGCCTATGTGGTATTCTTTGCAAGACAATAAATCTGCAACATGTCAGAGCGTTTAAAATTGCTCATTGTACAGTCCTTCCTTTAAGGTAAAACTTATGAGTTATTACCCTGTTTTACCCTATTTTACTGAACTCATTTTCTTATGTATCATTTTCTACTCCAATCGCATTTACAATGCAAATTTACCACACTTTGAGACTCATTGGAAATTCTATCACATCTTCAACATTATGGTGACCACAGATAAACCTGGTCAAACATCATTTACATTTAAGTTGTGTAATGCAGTTTTTGATGTTTAAAAGAAACAAAGACATGTATTAAGTGTAACTTCCCTCTGTTTGAATGTCATGCTTCAGGTTTGGACAACGACATTAGATCTGCTTGTATGAGAATGTTAAACAGACTAATCTGAGAAATACATCAGGTGAGAACACAACAAACTACTTGGTTTGAAGACAATATACTTTATTCTCCACAAAACAAAATCATTTTACAGACCCTGAGTTGTAATCATTTTGTTTCTACTTGTAATTACTCACAGTCCTGTCAAAAATCTAAAAATTAAGCTTTTTATTTAATCATTGGTCAAACATTTGAAGGAATCTTAAGAAATCTAAAAAGTAAATAAATCTAAAAGTAACCTGTCTGGAATTTTACATTTTTAAAAATATCTTAGTTTTTAATTCCTTTGTTTTGTGGATACTCATTTGGTAATTCACATGTTTGCTTAGTTTTCAGATTTAACCACAGGAGTAAAACGTTTATGGAAATAAAGGAAAATATATTCTATTGTACGTTTTACTAGTAAGTAGTAATAGTAGTGCTTATGATCAGTATAAACACTTAATATTGCTCAGAAATGCATAATTTTTTTTCATTATTAAGCAGACAGCATTGTTCCAATGTTCAACTTTGATCAATTATTAACTAGGATGCTCACAAATAGTTTTTAAAACAACAGGCCAAGTCTTCGGTTTTTGGTCACAAGTCAGTTGTTGGAAAGTTGTATGTGTTGTATGAAGCCATCTGGTCATTTGGAATAGCAGCTTGCAATAGCTTAGAATTTAAATTATGTACTCATATTAAATGTTTCCAAAGTTTTAGGACTGATCATTTATTTTTATATAAAATCATAAAATTACTTTGAGTAACAGAAAAATGTTGCCTATATTATTAGGCATGCAATTATATTTTTAATTACATCTTAATGTGTGCTGTATAAATAAATGGGGCATCCAACTGCTCATAGGTGTAATCCTTTAGAAACTAACCCATCCTAGTGCCAAATTACATCTCAAGTCACTGTGTGTGCATTTCAAGATTATAACAAGGCTAAATCATAAAAATGTCATAATTTATTTATTACACACTGATCAGCCACAACATTTAAACTTTTGTCAGATGCATTATTAGGAGCCTTATATATAAACAACTATCATCTAACAACTATTTTACATGTACAAGATCATTTATTCAACATTTTCTTTAAAATACATTATTTTTTTCTTACACATAGAATTTAATCAACACTGATTGTTTTTAAATGACTAAACAAAAATATATCTTTTAAATATATTCTGATCAGATGTGTTTTACATGTATGTGATATTATATTTACATTTAATACATGTGGTAATAAAGAGAAGATTTATTTATTTTTATCAATTATTATTTGATTGAATGCTTGCTGAAAATATTTTTTTGCTGTAAACAAATTTAACATTTTTGCTGTAATGTGAAGCCTTGGCATAACTAAATTCAAAAAAAGTGGTTAATGACCACAGACTTTAAAGCATTGAGACCTTGGTTTTACATTACAGCCATAATCACAAAGCCATCTGCAAAAAAAATGAGAGTTGCTGAATTGAGATTTAAACTCAATGACCTAAGAAACATATGTTTTAAACATGTTATTCTTTGTGACTTGCTACTATATCTTCATCACACTTAAGAATAATGTAATTTATTACATTTGTTTTATTTTACAATTCAGTCATTATGTTATGCTGTGGGTATTGCCAATATTAAGTCCTCCATTGTAACTTTTTTCAGATCTTTTGTTTGTTGTTGATTGCAAACAGAGTTTGTTGTGCTAAACAAACTAACTAAAAAAACTGATCATGAATTTTTTTTATGTAATTCTACAGACATTGATGCTTAAAAGCATGTGAAAACCACACACATTGTCCATATAGTATCTGAACTAACATAAATATTGTATGATTGTTGAATCTGATTGTCAAATCTCCGTCATGTCCACACATTGACCAGCAGATGTCGCTCATCAAACTTTTCTTTTTTATCGTGATCAACGTTTGTTTAGGTTGTAAAATCGTAAACACGAATCTCATGGCTTTATCTTTTTCCTTTTTACTCTACAGTATTAGAGGGCTTAAAAAAGGCTAATTATTTTTCTTCAGACACTGTTGCGTAGGTAATGATGACGCGTCCTGTGCATGTATTTTTGGAATTTGTGATATTTAAAGTTTATAGTTATAGACTTCAGACGCTAAAACCAATCCAAATTCACAGATTGCACTTTTTGTTCACTTTTTATCACACTTGGAATTTCACTCCATTTCTATGGGAGAATTGATGTAATCACCACTCTAACTTAGAGCTAATTCAGTTTTCTCAGAACAAACCTCACCTAGAAACTACATTTTACTTTTAAATGGTAGGAATTTTGGGCGGCACGGTGGCTTAGTGGTTAGCACGTTAGCCTCTAAGCACTTGGAATTCCCGGTTCGAATCCCCATCTGGGTGGAGTTTCCATGTTCTCCCTGTGTCTGTGTGGGTTTCCTCCGGCTTCTCCGGTTTCCTCCCACAGTCCAAAAACATGGATCAAGTCAATTGAGTTCCGCATATAGAGTGTGTCTGTTTGAGTGAGTGTGTGCCCAGCGATGGATTGGCGCTCTGTCCTGGGTGTATCTGCACAGCGCCCAAAATGCTCTCCCCTGAATAGGCATGGGGAACCCTCCCCCCCCCCCCGACCCCAATATAGGATAAAGCGGAAGATAATAAATGAATGGTAGGGATTTTTGTCCTTTCCAACGTGACAAAAGCTCAAAACAATTGTGGCATGTATGAATGGAACTGCTCCATAGCCTCCAGGGTTATTTTTTTGTCACCTTTTCCTCATTTTCAAATAGTCATAACTCGGTTATTTAGGACTCAATCCACATCATTATGCACCAAAAGGTATACATTGTCTTAGTTGAAACACCTATTAGGACATAGGTGGCAGATTTTCTGAGTTATTAGTGTTTGTTTGGAGTGTAGAAATAGGTGGACATTTTTTTTTCCACATAGAAGGAGATATTAACAGAAAACAAGGGTGGGGGGGGGTTCTCTGAGACACACACCCACCCACCCACACACACACACAACATTCAATCAGAATTAGGGCCATGGCCAAGTGACGTCCCCAGCGCAGTCTGCTATAAATATTTCAGCTCACACAGTTCACATAGATTCTGGGGCATCAGGGCAATTGTTACTGCCATCTTCTCAGCATTTTAACACCTTCATGGGCACAGCAATCTAATTCTTCTGTGTAGTTTCTTCAGGAAATACAAATCAAGTTATTATTATGTGCATATTAAGGTAATTTAATAATGAATAATATTTGTCATCATGAAGGTAGAATGATTACCCTTTCCAACATAGTACAAAAAATTCCTAACATTATATTAATAATTACATAATATTTTTATTTTCAAATACATTTTTTGTTGTATGTTTTAATTATACATACTTGCCTTTATGTTGTTTTTACATATTCAAGTACTTTATGTTGATAAATACATGCCTTTATTTTGTCTTATAGATTTTAAAACTGAACCTCATTTACAAAAAAATCTGTTTAAACCTGTTGATCAACAAGTTCGAATAGCGATGTTGTCTTGTGAATACATACTCACTGTGGGTGCAGTAACCAACCATCATACTGATGAAATTTGGAAAATATTTGTCAATTTCATGCATTTAAAGAGATTTGTAATTTTTTCCCTAAGCTACTTATTCTAACACAATTGTGAGGTCACCTACTTTATTATGAGATAACACCTGCCTATTGCTGGACAGCTACACATTAATGCCAGAGGTTTTTTTATTCACCCTATTCACCCACTTTTTCCCCCCACAAATCACAAGACTCTGGGAGGAAACCAAAACGCTCAGATGAACGTCAACAGCCATTGAGAGAACATGTATCCTTGATTTTTGTATCAAATTTGTAATATTTATTTAGTACAGCCATTCAATTGTATTATGTAAAGTGTGTCAAATGCTACCACAATTCAGTTCATGTTTCGAAAACTGTATTGATTAGCCAAAGCATAAAGTGAACTAGATGAAATAAAAGGCCATATTTAAGATTTTTTCAGCTCCACTGGAATGGAATTTGACATCCTCATCTAGGAGAACCAGATCCATCTTCATATTGGATAATGCCTTTGCTGGTACATCAAGTAAAGGCAGCTTTGAGGAGACAAAGTACTGCAAATTGGGGATAGTGGAGAAATGGGCCAATGGTTGAGGGGTGAAGGGGGAATATAGGGAGGGAGAGTGCCAGCTTGAGTCAAGCACTACAAAAGATAACATGAAGATATGGTTGAGCTCTGACCACCACACGACCCTAACACTACCATGCCATAAATCCACATGATTAACCTGTTTAGAGAGGATACATTATATAGAATCAGTGAAGAGGTTGGTTTCAAACATCAGTTGAGCCATGAGAATTGTTGAATCCATGTTTTTTGGACCGTTAGATGAAACCTGAGAACCCGGATGAAACCTACATGTACACAGGGAGAACGTGGAATTGGGATTCTAGTTCATCCCAAAGGTGTGTGAAACTCTATCTAGGCCGTTTATTTGACACCAAACTTTCCAAAACTTCTGGACACATACAGTGCAAAATGCAGGGCAAGGTTCTTGACACCCAGCAGTGGAAATGGGACTTAATGAAACACCCAGATTAATTAATTAAGGTGTGTGCCTGAAAGCCTTTGTTCATACATTTAATGATAAGCTAAATGAATATGCAGACAGTTTTAACGGTCTTTTACTGTCTAGCAGTTAATATTTTTCTTTAAAAGTAACCCATTTATTATGTTCCCTTTTAAATAAGGGAAAAAACAAAACAAAATTTGGACTGAAGAAATCTCAGCATTTTAATTTTGAATGACAAAACAAGATTTAATAAGAATATTTTATATTGACATTTAACAGATTAAAAATGTGGTGTTAGATGCATTGCCATTGCAATCTTAAAAAAAAAAAACCAAAACTGTTATACTTCAAACTCAACTGGCCTATTTTACCTGATGGCCAACTGTACCTGAATTCACCATATGAACTGTAAAATGTGTATTAAAATATAAAACAATACATTTATTAGATTAATCATTCTCAGCAGAATTTGACTAATTTCTTCCCTATTTCCTTTAACTTAACTAAATGCCATTAGAAAGTAAGAGTCTGAACTGTACCTGCTTCAACTGTACTACTACTAAGTCACTGAATTATTTTCGGTTCAATTAAGTGCAAAAAAGATTGCACTATATTGAAAATTGTAAAATAATTTTGTTGCTAACTACGAGTAAAAATATGTTAAAAATAATTATTTATTACTGCATTCACTGAAGCATTTATTCCTCTGCCCTGTATAATAGACAAAGATTAAAATTTTTAGATTGGTCCCTTTTCCCTATAAAACAGGTCCAAATGCTACATGAGAGCTAGTCTATTTTTACTACTAATTATTAACTGTAACAAAATTACAAGTGATTGGTTGACCTGTGCAATATGTTTTAGATGATTAAGAAACTCGTTAATATGAATCACCTTGAAAAAGAGAAAAAAATATTATAATGCGTGTTATTATACTGTTTGTAAAACAGTCAAAAATGCTATTAAATCCTACAAATATTTTCTTATATCATATCGGATGTTTGATGTGAAATTATTGTATGCTGAGACATTTATTGTGAAAAGAAGTCAGAAAAGGTTAAGTAGTATCACTGTGTTGGTCATACCTACATTCATGCATAATGAATTGCATCTTTATTACTCTGGCCAGTACTGATTAAGCTTTGTGTTGGAAAAGCAGCAAATTACTGCTGGGTGTGGATTACTTATGTGATTCTAAATTTACCTATTTCTGTATTTATAGCTAATTTTACAAATAAAAATAATCTATACTTAATTATTAACAAAAACCTTTTTTCAAATTTACAAATGTACAATATATTTAAAACAGTTTATCATCAGTGCAAAGATATACATATAGTACATCATAGTAAAAAAAAAGAAATCACAGAACAAAATATGGCAGAGTAAAAGAGCAGAAGGCATTGTCTTCATAGACATTTTCTTGGTATGTAATACAAACATTTGTCTAGTCTTAAAATAATCTTACACAGGCTGCATATAAAAATATATTCTGTGCAAAGAGAGTTAGTGTGTCTTTTCCCCTCTTGCATGTGATAAAATATATCGCCCAGTTATATATCACTGTCCTCTTTGACCAGGTTGGCTGTATCCTGGAAGGTGTCCTCTGTGGGAGTGTACATGTTGGTTTTGTCTCGCTTTAAATGTTTTGGAGATAAAGTAAACGAGGAAGGTTGACTGGCTGAGTTTTCATCTGTACTTGCAACAGGCCGCTCATCCTGCATCTAAAATCATCAATAATATTACATCAAAGCTATTTTTCAAGAAGAGCACATAGATTGAAGAGTGTTAAAGGTAATTTAGGAGTTATATGATGCAAAATTCAAATGAAGAGATTATATGTTCCTAAAAATAATGCTTACACCAAACACAGCAAATTTTTTTTATCATTAATTAATTATTATTTTGACAAATTTTCTGTCCAATAGAATATAGCAAATGTAATTTAATATAAGCTTAATACTTTTTATTAACACTGTGGTCACGTACATATAAAGGGAAATTTTACCTTTTACCTGGAAACAGAATGAGCAGTTATATGTAATTGTAAATATTTAAGTGCTATTGGAAAATGTTTTACCTCAGAGTATGTTGGGTTTTCAAACGTTGAACCAGCTTTTAATTTTTTTTTGAAGAAGCTCCACTTGGATTCCTTAACCATAACATGAGAAATACTAATGTAAGAGTGGACATTTTAAAAGAAATATTAATAAAGCCTATACAATGTTTCATTCTTTACCTGTGTCATCTTGGACTCTACTGGAATACTTTTAACCTCTACTGCTTGCTGTTGTGCATTGTAGACAGGATTTGAAAAATTGTTCTCTGTTGAATCACCACTTACATTGACAGTAACCTGCTTGCAGAAGCACAAGTATTTCGTTTAACAATGTCAGTAAGAGGTAATTAAGCTGTAAACATCGCTTAACCTCTCGTAATTTACCTGTGTGGCATGTATGACAGCGGGGGGGGGGGGGGGGGGGGGGGGGGGGGGGGGGGGGGGGGGGGGGGGGGGGGGGGGGGGGGGGGGGGGGGGGGGGGGGGGGGGGGGGGGGGGGGGGGGGGGTATATATATATATATATATATATATATATATATATATATATATATATATATATATATTAGTACACTTTCTTCATTTCTGCATTATCTTGTGTGTGTGTCTGTCTGAATATATATGAGATATTTACAAGTTCAGAACGTCAGAGAACAATGCTGTTATTTTATATATACAGTTCACAATTTAAAATTCATCACACACATATTAATAGTGCACACAAATTTTGAAGTGGCACTAATAAGTGAAAATTAGGTTACTTTGTGAGATTTACCTGCTGCATGGCTCTGTCAATAAAAGACACCCCAAGATTTTGGGGTTCCAGGTCCATGGTGACATTGTCCCCTGAACGAAAAGATACTCCATTTTGGGTGTCACTTGACTTGGTCAGGCTGCTGAGACTAAACATAAGTGGTGAAGTATATTTCATTTATACAAACATACATGCTGGTTATTTGTTTAGGTAATAAAAAGAAACAATTATATAATTCTTGCAGACATACATAAATCCCATTTTCTCTTACCCCCTTATTGTGATTATTTTTACCCATTACAATAGAATATTGTTCTATTTACAAACATAGTTCTGTTTGTAAAATAGCTTTGTTAACAGGCAAGTAAGAAAAGGTAAAGAATAGTGCATGTATTATTATTTGAGCCATCTGTTCTTTTTAATTATCATATAAAAGTTATAAAAGGTAGAGGATTTGGCTGTTTTAATAAACGTTATGATGTACCTGGGTAGTTTGGGCATTGATGGAATTATTGAGCCTGTGCGTCTGTAGTTAAGAAAGAGCCCAATGGCCAGGGCTCCAGATAGAAGAATTACAATCACTGTAAGTAAAACAGCAATGGCTAAAAAAGAGAATAAAAAAGAAAGGAGGTACATGAAAATTATTGTTCTGTTATTGTTCTTATTTTGTTGGTAAAAACATGGGAGATGGTCAGATGCACAGGGTTACAAGTAATAAAGATAATTAGCAAATTTTGATGGTGATGAATAACAAATTATGTGTATTTTATATAAATATTTTCACTTTATTAATATGTAAACACAAAATATATTACCTGTTCCAGCAGGGGAACCCCTGGATTGTCCAAACTCACAATACATTCCGGAATAGCCATATGGACACCTGTAGAGTAAATTATAATCATATACTGTAAGTGTTTTTTTTTTGCATCTAGTATTTTTTATTGTCAGTTAAATCATATACATTTGTGTGCTGTACACAGGAAAATAAAACACTCCCCAGGACCAAAGTACTATATAGAATATAGTACTTTGTAATATTCAGTGTTTACTGAATTATGTTTTCATGGATTTACTAAAGCAAAGATTGATTGCCCAATTCTTAATTTTTCTTGTCAGACTCACTTGCAATTTGGAAGACCATCTTCATCAGTGTAACAAGTACCACCATTCCTGCATCTGCATGCAAGAGGCATTACCACTGGGGCCTCTTGAGCTGCAAGAGCAAAAGCCATGCGCAACCTTAAATAAGCACTTCAACTTGAACATAAAAGCAGAATCCATGCAGCTAAATATAACTTAAATAACATGCAGTCACACAGATATTTAATTATGCATCAACTCAGTGCTGGAAGTAGCCTGTATTAAACATGAACACCTAACATGAAATGCATATGATGAACAAACTTTTTTAGTACAGCAAGAAGAACGGTTAATTTGTCTCATACCTGCATCACATTCATTCTGGTTAAAGCTAAGCAGGGAAGAACCTTGAGGACATGCACAGGTGTATCCACCGGGTCGCAGCAGACACAAGTGACTACATACATCCTTACATGGGTTCACCACTGAGAACAGAATTAATGTAAGTGTTTAATTACAAAATGAATTAAATTTGTATATGTGCAGGCAAAATATAGTTAGATATCAACTTCCCTTTTTGTATTGTTACATTTGTGAGATTAAATATAGTGTATAAACACCATAATTATATGATAACATAAGATGACAATTAAATTAAATTTACATTGAGTCTGCAATGTAAAGCTATCTTTGCAAAACAAATATTTGTAAAATATATTAGAGTCATGGGAAAGGTCTTGGGTTTACAGATGTTTGTTTTTAAAAAGTAGCACATTCTCAACAGGGAGCATGCTTTGGCAACACATTTTAAACCCAGTTTATTGTTTAGTTAAAAGTATTAAATTTAATCTGTTGGTCTAAAAAATAAATAGGCTGCTGCTTTATACCTTGGAAATATAGATGAATGCAAATGTTTTAGGCACATATTAAGCTTGTGCATTAAGATGTATTTAATTTGACAAAATCTAAATTGAGTATTAGTTAAATAACACACATTAGTTAGAATGATCACTATTTATTACAAATTTCTTATTTTAGTTTCTCTAAATAATTGGTCATGCACTAGCTATAAAATACAGTTATATGCATAAAATTACCATACAGAATATGACTTAAACAGGAGGAAAGAACAAAGTCACTAGGTTAAGCGATAAACAGTTGAACCGCAGTATTGTCTATCCCGATCATTTGTTAGTCTGGTTTTAATGCACGTTCTTCTGTTTACAGTAATTACTCAGAGTAGTTTAGAGCAAAAAGAAGTTATCATCGTAGTGTTGGCTTCTCACCTGAGCGGTTGTATCTGTGCTCTTGATAGATGCGGACCTGTGTCAGCCAAGGGTTAATAGTGAGCACTTTTACTTTATCCCCTTTTCCAAACTTGTCTGTCTTCCACACCTCACCCCTGGCCTTTGTTGTCCAGTACACATGGCCCTCAAACAAATCCAGACTATAAGGGTTTCCAATATCTGTAAGAATTAAGAGGTGTGAACATTTAACAAATACTAAATTTTTTGTCTGAATTGATGTGGAGATTGGGCTAAAAATGATAGACTTACATCAAAAAAGTTATATAGAGTAGTTAAAAAGACCTACAGTTGTATTTTAGACATTCATGTCACACTATTTATTATCTAACCTCCTAACACGATGATCTTTCTGTCTGTTCCATCTGCATTCATCGATTCAATTATATTTTCTTTGGAGTCACACCAATAAATTCTGTTGCCATTAAGGTAGTCTATAGTAAGTCCAGTTGGCCAACCCAGATCTTGATTCAGCAAGACTTGTCTATGCTGGCCATCCATCCACGCTGCCTCAATCTTAGGAATTCTGCCCCAGTCAGTCCAATATATCATACTGAATGACGAAATGGAAACAAAAAATGAATTATAATATGCAACAATGATTATTGATTATCCCACTGTTTGTTTAAAATGTTGAGTGTATTACCCAAGTGCCGGGTTGACAACTATTGCAGCCGGTTGGTCCAGATCTGATTCAACAAGCCACTTCCTGTAACGTCCATCCAATTTGGCAACTTCGATACGATTTGAGCCTGCATCTGTCCAGTAAATGTGTCTAAACGTAAAAACAATGAAATGGTAATTGAGGTACCAAGTAAAACACTTCAAATAACATCAGTTAAAAAAATCAGTACTTTTTAAATAAAAATAAGGCAAAACATATAGCATTACATACTGTCCCACCCAATCCACAGCAATTCCATCAGGGCTGGAAATGTATCTTAGATTTAGATCCATATCCTTTACTGGGTTGCTACCGTGGTCATCAAATGTCGTCATGTATGCTCTTTTTATAGAGCCAAACTGTGTGCCACGACCCAGGACAGTCCAGTACACAACACCTAAAGATGAATACAGAACAACATGAAAAGGCTAAGGTTTAAGTTCTAAGTAGAGTAGTAGACAAGGTCCTTTTTGTTTAAAGTATGAATGTCTTTCCAGTGTTTGTGTGACTTCTAGAAGCACCAGTATGCATCAACAATTCAAAAACTCGAGGACATTAAAATAATGGTACTAATTTGACCTAATTTGAATGAGTAACTACATCTATTCATCTACATGTTTGTCCTGTAATGGACAACAAATTTTGCTCTCCATGGCTACAAACTTACTCAGTCCCTGGTTCTCTGGGTCCCACAGGTAATCCAGAGCCTGGATATGTTCAGCCTCATCCACATAATCTGAGTACTGCTCTGATGACAGGTTATAGCGGCGAATGCGCACATTGTCAGGCAAAAGCAGCACTGGAGGATTGCCTAAAAAGATTTTACCATAGTACTTAACTTATAACAATAAAAATTACTAGAAGAATATTTAATGTCTATTATTTACCTTCTGCAGCACATTCAATCCCATGTTGTAGTCCTACAGACCGGAACCCTTGAGCACAGAGACACTCATAACTGCCCTTAGTGTTTTTGCACAACTGAGGACAGGTTCCATAGATCTCACACTCATTCACATCTACAAAGACATAATAATAAAAAAACACACACAATAAATAATGGTTCTGTCTGTTGTGAATAACAAAAGTTATCTTCTTATTCATTCATTAATTTAGCATTAGGCGTTGACACATAGGAGTGATAGTAGTAAAATAATAATAATAATAATAATAATAATAATAATAATAATAAGGTGGCACGGTGGCTTAGTGGTTAGCACATTCGCCTCTCAGCCTCTTCCCGGTTCGAATCCCCATCTGGGTGGAGTTTCCATGTTCTCCCCGTGTCTGCGTGGGTTTTCTCCGGGTTCTCCGGTTTCCTCCCACAGTCCAAAAACATGGATCAAGTTAATTGAATTCTCAAAATTGCCCCGTTTAGAGTGTGTCTGTGTGAGTGAGTGTGTGCCCAGCGATGGATTGGCACCCTGTCCAGGGTCTATCTGCCCAGCGCCCGAGATGTTCTCCCCTGGATGGGCATGGGGAACCCCACCGTGACCCTAATAGAGGATAAGCGGGAGATAATGAATGAATGAAAGAATAATAATAATAATAATAATAATAATAATAATAATAATAATAATAATAATAATAATAATAATAATAATAATAATAATAATTAGATAAATTCACTTTAATAAAGAAGCACTATAAGTAGTGCAGTGCAACAACAATTCAAGAACAATAGTTATCTTAATTATCTTTTATTATCTAAAAACTAGATTTGCTATGTCTACAGGACAAGATTCAGAGAAAATTTGATACAATGATAAAAATTAAAAATTGCAGATTTACAATATTTATTGTGTTTTGTTAACATTTACCATCTTTTTAAAGAAGTCCAACATGCAATAACTATTATTACAACTAACTATTATACTGGAATAAAATTCTAAATCAGAATAAACCTTAAAATAGATTCAAATAAAATGTTTTAAACACACACACACAAATATACTGTATATATATATATTTTTTTATTATACATTACCAGTTTTACATTAACAATTTTAGCAACCAGTTTATGCTCATACAGCTACGATAATTAGTAAAGTAATTAATTAAAGCTCTGCACAACACGCACAAACAACATACAAACAGCACTGATTATTTAGGGGGTTGATTTCTTAACTTACCCTCACATGAGTTCCTGTTTTCTTCTTTTGGTTTGTAGCCCGGTTTGCAAGAGCAGATAAATCCTCCTGCCGTTAAATCGGTGCAATTGTGGTCACACAAATTTTCACTGCAAGCACGACCACTGCCACTGTCTAACATAGAAAAATCATTAAAAAAAAATCAAAAAAGGAATACAAAATAAGTGAATCTAAAGCACATTAAGTGGTGGTCAGTGTGTCGTTTAGTAAATGTTACTTACTGCATCCCAACTCATCAGTTTGATCTCCACAATCATCATAATCATCACAGACATACTGCAGAGGAATACACTGTTTGTTTCCACACTTATACTCATCAACTGAGCAGGGACCATGTGTGGAAGTTACACCTGTAAGGAATATAATGAAATCCAGACTACCATCTAACTTGTAGAACAACTGTTTAAGTATTTATTTAATGAAATATTGTGTTTGATGTGATAAGTACTTCAAAACTACATTTTATTTTTGGCATTCAAATGTTACATGACAAATGTATGTAGGCAACTAATATCATTAAGTTAATTGCTATTATGGTTTTCTCTCTGTTTTCTCCATTATGATTCAATGTCTTATTGAAGTTAAGAAAATAGCTATTTAGCCAAAAAAGCAAAAACTGACAATGATGAATAATACCTGGTTTGGAGTCAATATTCTAGTTAATTTATAGATGATATAATATGTACATTACAAACAGATGTAGTAAATAAATCTACAGATATTTAAATATATATGTTTGTGGATTAACTGCACTTACATTGCTCCTGCTGTTCATCTGTTTCATCTCCACAGTCATCCACTGAGTTGCACAGTTCATGACTGTAGATGCAGCGATTGTTGCCACAGCGGAATCGGAATGGGGGTTCACATGAAATATCCACTAGCAAGATAAAAAAATTATAAAGTGTATATCTCATTATTAAAATGCTTTTTTTTTTTAAATAAGAAACAGCAATTATTTATATTTCTATATGACATTCTTACAGCAGAGATGAAGTTCTTCATCTGATCCATCACCACAATCATTATCACCATCACATCTCCAGTGTTGTTGAACACAAATATGGTTCCTACACTCAAAGAGGAATGGAGGACAGTAGGTACCATTTGGATACCTGGTTGCTGCAAAAAAAAAACAGACCACAGAAACTTTTTCAATACTTTTTCATGAAATTTATTATAGTATGATTCACTCATTTTCTATATATTCTATATATATCTTGTTCTTCTGCCGTCTGCTAAATGACTAAATGTAAATGTATATGTAAACACCTGGAACATCTTTTTCAATGCTATGCTCTAGTCTATGTTGAATGATTTTCAGGATAACTTTAATGAAGTGTTGTATTAGGGAAATTGTTTTGGAAGTTTATACATTTTTATTATCCTCTTTATTTGGCATTAGGATATAAACTGACAACTATTGAGTCATTTTGATTATTTGTTTGTATTATAACGTACTTTAAATAAACACATTCTCAGAATCTTGGGTTAGGGTTATTTGTAAATGTATTTGTAAATGTTGTACTTGTGGCATTATATATTTTTATATATCTTTGCTGTATTATGTATTTTTTTTCTTTAACACAGTTGAACTGATTACCATTGACATCTCATTCCCCAGTGACATCGTTCTGTATTGCCGCAGTATTGGTTTAGTCTAGCACATCTGCTAAGAAATTTTTGCCTAAATAAAAACTAAATAAAGTTTCAGGAAGTTTAGATCTCTGCTTTACTGACACACACACAATCCTTCTAACCTTGAGTAAACTGTGAAAAGGACTTTGTATTTAGGAACAGAATAAGGAAAGGTTAAAAAAATAGCATTTTAACACATTTCATTATAACACATCTCATTATAAATATAAATCATACAATTACTGCTTAGGATGACTCGTAAAAAATTAACAAGCAACTGCTTGTGATACATAACAACAATAATAATAATGTGGGTTCGCACATCCGCCGTTTAAATTCTAAGCTTAGTGGAGTTTCCATGTTCTCCCCATGTCTGTGTGGGGTTTTTTCTGGGTTTTCTGGTTTCCTCCCACAGTCCAAAAACATGGATTCAAGGTGAAATAGATGCTCTAAATTATCCGACATATTGTGTGTTAGTTTGTGTCTGCGCAAGTGAGTGTGTGCCCAGTGATGAATTGGCGCCCAATACATTCTTCCCTGGATGGACACCCCCTAAGGGAGCCTAATATAGGATTGAGCAGAAGATAATGAATGAATTAACTATTTATAAATATTTATTTATCAAAGAAAGCGCTTAAGTAATTTCATGATTTTATGCATAAAGAGACAAGGACAAAAACTTACGGCAAGATGTCTCATCGGTGAAGTCTATGCAGTCTGCATTGCCATCACATTTGAAGCGCTCAGCAACACAATGGCCACTATCGCACTGAAAATACCCAGGATGGCAGGTCCTCATCTCTAAAAATTGATAATGCATAAAAATGTGTGTGTATAATATTGCAGAGAGAGAGAGAGAGAGAGAGAGAGAGAGAGAGAGAGAGAAAGAGAGAGAGAGAGAGAGAGAGAGAGAGAAAGATAGAGAGCGAGAAAGAGAGAGAGAGATTCGTCTAAACATTATAATTAAACATAAATTATTTAGCATTAAATAACTAAATATAAAATTTTGAAATTTAGAATTTCTAACTCTAGAAATTGACTAAAGTTATTTGTAAATCAGTGAAAATTTAGGGATTTTTTGCATGAGGCCTTTATACCCCTGGTGCATGCAGTTTCTATTCAAACACAAAGACTGCTTACCACAGTCCCTTTCATCTGAGTTATCCTCACAGTCGTTGTCATGGTCACACACCCAGCGGCCAGGAATGCAGTGCAGGTTGTCACAACGAAACTCACTTTCTGAGCATGGTCGAGGGCCTGCAGACACATAACAGCATGTCAATTTCTTTTTCTTTATATGCTTCAGTTAAGCTAAAAAGGACAGATGGCGTGTAACAAATTGACATAAAGTAGACAGTACCCTATTCATTAATTTTTCAATGTCTTATTCTCTGTTTCGCTATTAGCTGTTTTTGCTCTTTCTTTCATTATTTATTTTATATTTTAGTCAAATTTTTTAAAATTATTATATGATTACACATTTAAGGAAGATAAACATCTTAAATGCATTTGTATACACAAAATATTAATGTTGAGTATTAGAGAGTTGAGTATATGAGCTTTTCATGGGCATAAAGCTTTTCAAAGGCAAAAAAGTTTGGCATAATGCTGTAATGATTTTGAAGTGATGTTATTCACTGATCTATAGTTTCCTGATCTAGAGTTTCCATGTTCTCCCCGTGTCCGTGTGTGTTTCCTCCGGGTTCTCCGGTTTCCTCCCACAGTCCAAAAACATGGATCAAGGTGAATTCTCAAAAATTGCCCCATATAGTGTGCATATAGTGAGTGTGTGCCCAGCGACGGGTTGGCGCCCTGTCCTGGGTGTATCTTCCCAGCGTCTGAAACGTTCTCCCCGGATGGGCATGGGGAACCCCCCCCCATGACCCTAGCTAAAGGATAAAGCGGAAGATAATGGATGAATGGATAGTAAAAAGACAATTAAGGGGCTTTGGCTGAATATTAACACAACAAGTGCAACTTTATTTGAAGTTCTAGCTACTGGCATAATACGCATTTTTCTTATTTCTTATGTCATCATGACGATGATGAGGCGCTCTAGTGATTAATTAATTGTGACCTTTTAAATTGTGATAAATTGCAAAAAACAATTAATCGTCTGATCCCTACTGTCAAAGCACCGCCCCTAATTGTTGTAATAAATCAATACAAACACAACCTAGCTGATAACTAAGTCTGATGTGTGGTGTATCACTGTGTTACAGGAGTAAATTGTTATCTGATAAGGCTGTGCTTGTTTTTCACAGCTACAGTGAATCGCTTTGTAGGCCATTTTTCTTAGGTGAGTTCATAGATGAATTCATTAAAGGGAGTAAAACTATGCAAGGCATCATAGCAACACTTACGTGGAGGGGGAGGCAAGTGGTGAAAAAAACAGTGTAAAATTTTGTGATTTAGCACAGGCACCTATCATCTCTTTACTCCCAGCCCTGATCCCAGAATTGCTTGTTATCATTGAGCAGCATGGAAAAGCAGAAGCTGAAGATCTTACTTACTCTTCCTTTTGCATGCTCTCTCTCTTCCTGCAACTCTCTACTTGTCAATTGTTTACACACCTTTTACTCCTCAATCTTTAGCTTCTAAAACATGGCTTTTTTCTATTGATAGTTTTACAGATATAACTATTAAATGTTTTTAGTAATATATATTGGTTCCCATAGGATATCTAGAACAAATTTATCAAATAACTCACATATCAATCTAATCTAATATGGCAGTAGTGTCAGAAATGCCGTTGACCTGCATTTCTGCATTTGAGCCAAGATTGCAGAAGCTTGTGAAAACAATGTCACAGCGAACACATGCAATAATTAAAGCTAAACGCATACAACTATTATTAAATATTGATAATTAATATTAATGTGTTACTTTTTTTTGGCCAGGCAGTGTATATGAATATCAATATGATATTCCCATTATTAACTTCATGTTATCTCAATTGCAGGTTTTCTTAGATCTTTTGTATACATTATCTATATACTGTATATCTTTTGTATATCTTTTATATATTTTTATATATTTTATATATATTTATATACAACATACAAGTCATTTTAACTTTTAACCTTAGGTTATGTATTAGTGATAACCACTACTTAATATTACCAGTTTATTTCAGCTACATCTCGCTTCTGATAAAAAAATAAAATAAAATAAAATAAATAAAAAAAAACGTACAAAAAGTCGAACATAGTTTGAGCAATAATTGTAAAATGTGTTGTATTAAAGGTCATTACTTATACAAACTTTAACAACATTACCTATGTTAAACTTATAGGCCCCTGTAAGAGTTTGCAATATATTCTAAAATGACTCATTACGGTTTTGGTTGTTAAATGAATCTTTGCATGAAGACAAGAAAAAAAATCCTAGGTTCTAGGACCCAGCTACATACTGCAGTTGCGTTCATCTGAGCCATCCCCGCAGTCACTGTCTCCATCACACTTCCATCGCAAAGGGATACAAAGGTGGTTATCACAACGGAAATCTCCAGTGGGGTCACAGGTCAATTCCTCTAAAACACAACACAGAGGTCGTGATTAATCTGAAATTTTTTTCAAAAACGCTTCTTATTGACTAAGGAATAAAACTAAATTATTTTATATTAAAATGCTTTAAACATTTCCCAACTGTTGTAAATATTGTCACTGATTTTATTCATAAAATTCTGCAAAAAAAAAAAAAAAAATGATTACATCACAACAAATTTAATTATTAAAAAACCTATTGTTCAACCAATGATTAATATGACAACTATATGCAAAATGACTAAATGTAAATGACAACTGATTATGCTTTTGATTTTGTTATGATTTGCTTGCCACATGTCAATTTGTGGTTAAAAATATATAAGCAAATATAACAAATCAATGACTAGAAAAACAGCATTTCTTTATAAAATGTTAAAGTTACGTTACAATTACAGCATACAATTAAGCTTACAGGCAGCAGGGATAAATATACCATTCTTTAGCACCTGATGGCATACTGTTTAAGGATGACATGTTGATAATGATGATAGTGCTGGACTTTGAAGAGAGCCTTGAACACTGGATTTAATTACAGCTAGGACAAAAGTACTAAAGGGAGTCTAGACCTCCCTCATACTCTTACACAGACCAGTGAGTCATAACAGATACAGCAGAGAAGTAGAGAGATGCATGGACATGGTTATAAACAGAACGATGCAGACACACTCGCAGACAGACACCGTCCTAGTGGTGCCCCACCTGGCTCGAGTGGTGCATTCTTAACTCAGATTAGGGAGATCTCTCCTCTCTGTGCAGGATGGCACTAATGGAGCAAGGGGAACTGATAACATATGGGAGGACTGACTTTGTGAATGTGTGTGAGAACAATTTGTTCTGATAAGTTACATTTGTACTTCCATTTGAAATTGGAATTTGAAATGGTTGATATTATTATAAATATATATTACTGTTTAAAACCACAAGTATGTGAATGCATATCGGTCACTTATGCAAAACAGGAAGTTCCAGTATGTGTATGTGAACACATATAACTGACCAACTTCTTAAATAATGTACTTTTAATTATTTATTAATTCTTTGTTGTCCCTTAATTTTTTATTTTGCAAATTTGTTATTCCTTCTCTTGTCTTCTCCTTCTGTTTATGGCTTCACTAAAGTTTTTCACAGAATGCAAACTGAAGCATTTTGTTGTGCTAGTTGTGCTATCAGATTTATACAATAATTTAATATCATAATTCATTTTTAACTACATACAGTATTAATTACTCAAATTATAAAATACAAATTACCGAATTACAAATATCTGTTGAAGATTTATAAAAAAGGTTTAAAGTGCACACCTTCTCATTGATAATGATATGAATGAATAAATATAATAAATGAATGAATAAATGAATATACCAAAAATATAAGCAGTTGACTATGTAATTCTCAGACTCTTATTACCACTCTTATTAAATTTCACTATATCAGTTAAAAATAGTTGAACTCACCACAGTTTTGTTCATCACTGTTGTCCCTGCAGTCATTGTGTCCATTACACACTGCCCACAGGGGAACACAGCGATAGTTGGTAACACAGTCAAAGTCCGTGTGGTTATCACACCGATATGCTGGACCCACTGCAAACAGAGTCAGTAACATGTAAGTGTAATTATAAACATGAAGACAAAGCATAATACGAACAACAGTGTACTATCATATAATGTATGAAAAAATTACTTAAATGTGATATTTTACATAATTTTTATCCTTTTCTAAAGTAAAATAAAAACATAACAAAGTTACAACACAATTGGATGCCATAAATTACAAGCTATTGTGTTCTGTATATCTGTTTATTCTCTTGATCTATAGTGCCTCCAAGTATTATTTAACCCCCTGCAGATTTTGCAAATTTAACAAGTTTCAAATAAGTTAGTTAACTTAATTAACAGATACCTAAATATTACAATCCAAAAATATAAGTTGCTTAGTTATATTATATATATTATACATTTTAAACAGATTTTAAATTAGGGTCAATTGTTATTCAACCCCTAGGTTTAATATTTTGTGAAAAAGCCCTTGTTTGCAATTACAGCTATTAATCGGATTTTATAAGACCTGATCACAGGTCTTTTGAGTAATCTTGGCCCACTACTCCATGCGGATCTTCTCCAAGTTGACTAGGTTATCTGAGCATTTCATGTGGACTTGATTACTTTCTCTGTGAATACCAAACAAAGCAAACAGTTGGTCCACTTACTGCACTCCTCAATCGGTTCATCCGAGTTGTCTCCGCAGTCATCATCTACGTCACATTTCCAGCTATGTGGTATACACCGGCCATTTCTGCACTTGAACTGGCCTGGACGACATGTCCTGCTGGAGCAGTGAGAAGGCTCTTCATCTGAACCATCCCCACAATCATTTTCCCCATCACATTGCCACGCCTCTGGGATGCAGCGCTTATTAACGCATTGCCACTGGTGTGTTTCACACTGATGTGTAGCTGAGAGGAAAACAAATACAGTTTTAGGGTAAACATTTAATCTAATTGCAGAATTTAATATGGTGAAACTATGATGGACTAGTCTTTGCTTTCATACACTTTTCCCCCTAAGTATATACATTTTTTATTTTATTTTAAATTAGCAGCAGTAAACTAAAAATAAAGTATAAAATATGAAGAGATAACTTTTACAAGCATTAGCGGACAGCAGAAGCTTAAAGCAAGTTGTAACTTGAATAAGTATGTTCCTACCACACAGCACAGTGTCCTCATCAGATCCATCATGACAGTCTGGGTTTGAGTTGCAGAGTAAATGAGGACTAGTGCAGTTACCATCCCTACACTGGAACTGGCCCAGCCTGCAATGACGCAGAGGACACGTGGATGGTTCATCAGAACCATCTCTGCAATCACTCTGACCATCACACTTCCACCAAATTGGGATGCAGCTACACAGGACACATAGATACAAATTTTTAAGAGTAGACCTTTGGGATTCCAAATGATACAACATGCACACTGTATTCCATAATGAACAATATTGATGCCATATATATTAATATAGTGGCCAAACAAAAACACTCTATTCCACTTTCATCAAAGCCTTCCTGCATTCCTTTAAACCAATCATGGTCCTAAACAATTATGTCAAAATTTAAATAGTATACAACTAGTGTATAAACTCACTTCTTAGACCAGACCCTGAAGAAATCTGAAGATATACATGCTACAACTTCGTTAAACATTTTTCAAAATATATAATAAAATAATAAAAAAACTTTCTTGCCAAGTCATTTTCAAGTCAAACAGTGCTAGAGGCCTTACCGTTCATTGTCAGCACATCTGTACTGTGTGCTTGAACACATGGGCAGGCAGCGGGCAATGCCACCTATCTGCATTGTCAGAAAGTTATCTGGACATTCACAGCTGTATTCGTGGCCACCAGCTTTCAGCAGACAGAGGTGAGAGCAGCCTCCATTGTTTAGTCCACAGGGATTGGTTACTAAATCAAACATAAAACTTGTTGAACTCCTTAAAAAAAAACCCTTAAAGTTAACACCAAAATAAAGTTATATTAAATTCAAGGTTATGTTAATTTATATATACATACATACAAATATACATACATATACATATATGCACCAAATCATCTCATTTTCCTCCAAAGTTGGTTTAAAGCTAGCCCCTTATCAATAGGAACTCAAGCAGCCCACAAGCATTTATAATAGTTATCTTAACCATGGGCATGTCTACAACAAACTAGCCACATTGATGAATGCAAACAATTCCTACATTGCATCCAGTTACCACAGAGACACAAAGGCTGCCCTACTTCCTACTACAGACACATAGCTTTTTGATAAGAAAGACAGGCATATCTATAGACCAGTCTTGGCAACAGTCAATACTGATAACAAGGTTAGTCTTTCCTCACTGGCCAAAAAAGAGGGAAAAAACACTTGGTGCATTGCTTTTGTAAATAGTGGCACATACTCTACAATGGTTTCAGTAGGAGCTTAAAGGAAGAGATAATGATCAGAGATAGTAGGTATAATGGCTCCAAGAGGATGTGAGCCGACAGGAGGGCTTGTGATTACACCACAGCTTAGTTTCTTTCTTCCAGACTCACCTATTGGCTGGCGGTAAGGATGACACACGTGGATATCAAACGGTCTGTGAGTGGTGTTCACCAGAGCTTGGCGCCCGGACCCATTGTACTTATTACCCTTTTCCACTGTCCTTGTGTTCCAATCTGTCCAGTACACAGTTTCTTCAAACACAGTTAATGCGAATGGGTGAGGAAGAACACCATCATACACAGTGTGGCGGTGATGGCCATCGAGATCCGTGTATCTGAAGAAGAATCAGAAGACTTTAGATGAATAGCTAAATTTGTCTTACTTCAACTCTGTAGTTTCCTATTAATTACAACATTAAACGATAGTCTACTAAAAAATGGTGCAAGAAAATTTTAACTTACTCAATATAGTTAAGATGAGCATCAGCCCAGTAGAGCATATCATTAGTGTAGTCAATAGTAAGACCATTGGGCCACTCAATCTTAGTGGTTATAATTGCAGACTTGTTATTGCCATCCATCCCCACACGACCTATAAAAGCCTTAACACCCCAATCGGTCCAGTACACATATCTGCGAATTAACACAGCATTCACTAATAAAGTCATGTGTATACATTTAACACTATTATGAACTGTATGTTGATCTATTGATATCAATGTAAAACATCAAATTGATTTTATTATAAAATTATTATATAATTTATGATAATTAATTTTGTGTAATTTTAATTAGTAGTTTTGTTCCACATATTCATGTTTTTTTTTCAAAATGGTCTATTATGTTTTATTGCAAGTAAAAAATGTTGCTAAATTCAAGATATAAAATCACAAACTAGGTTGAGTTGACTTAAAATGTTATGATAGGATTACAAATATTTGATCATTCTGTCAAATCTATGCTAATCCATGAATAATAAATAACCTCTGCAATTATTCAGTTTGCTTATATAATTTATATATAATTATATGAATACATTTAAACATCTTAAAGCCCCAAATGAATCCAGTCACTTACAAAAAACAGACACTTACCCAAATTTTGGATGTACTACGATGGCTCTGGGATTCTCCATGCAGTAGGTGTTGTTAGCATCTACACAGTGTTCAGCCAGCTTTCGGACAAAACGTCCGTCCAACTCTGACACTTTAATGCAATCCAAAACACTATCTGTCCAGTACAGCTTGCGCCCCACCCAGTCAACGGCAAGGCCTTCGCCATGGAGGATGCCATTTAGCACCACTTCTCTCGCTGTACCATTGAAGAACATCCTCTCCACCACACGGCGGCTCACATCAATCCAGTAGAGACGCTTATCGACACGATCGAAATCCAGTGCCACGACGCTGCTAAGGCCCTGCAGGATTAGTGAGTAGGCTTCTCCATCTGTAGATAGGTTGCGCAGGTAATAACGGTTGCTAAAGATGAGGTAAGGGCTGATGTTACTGTTCTGCCTGCAGCTACGCCCATCCGGCTCTCGCAAGAAGCCTGGAGCGCACTTGCACACATAGGAACCCACAGTGTTTTCACAAATTTGGCTGCACACACTGGGAGTCTCTGAACATTCATTAACATCATCACAGCTTTTCCTGTCTGACATAAGGTGGTAGCCAGGGCGACATGTGCACTCAAAACTGGTAGGAGTGTCAGTGCATTCATGGTCACAGTGGTGGATGGATGAATCGATGCATTCGTTAATGCCTGAAAACAATGTGCATATTAATCAATTTCTCAGTAGCTGAGAAATGTATAATTATTACTTTTTTAAGAGGCTTTAACAATTTTTTAAATATTGCTTGCGCTTATAAACCATAGAAACATTTAACCACTTTCTCTCCCACCTCCTCCTTTCAAACCCTAAATTTAAATCAACTGCACATCTTTGATATTAATTGGAAGGTTTAAAACCTGATTTAACATCAGTGCCTGACAGTTGAAAGCAGGTAAAAGGGGACAATAATGGGACATTCCGGGTCATACAATAGAAAAATTATTAAATATAAATGTACTCACCACAGCCTTTTTCATCACTGTTGTCATTACAGTCATCACTGTGGTCACACACTTGGCTGCTGGGCAGACATCTTCCATTATCACACCTAAAGTTTCCAGAAGGACAGGTAGGGGCAGGAGTGTGACACAGTTGGAGGAGTTCATCTGATAAATCACCGCAGTCATTGTCTCCATCACATTGAAAGTCTCGGGAGATGCAACGCCCATTCTGACAAGTAAATTGGTGCTGCTGACATGGCTGATATGAACATCCTTGCTCATCACTGCTGTCACCACAGTCGTTGCGTCGGTCACATCTGTCAAGAAAAAAGATACAGCATTGTCTCTAATTGTCTTTTGAATTGAAACATGTTTATTTACAACAGATGATGAAAAATATATTTTCATGTGCTTTGGAACAGAATTAAAGCAATCATTTTTGAGAAATGAATTGCTTAAATTTTAGTCTTTTACTAAGATTTTTAGTAGGGCATTGTCTTAAAGAAGCTTTTGACCCTAATAAGAGCAATCCAAAGGTGTTGTTAAGACCAAGGCACATTGGGAGAACCAACTTCCTTAAGCAGATGATTAGTGTATTGCAGATTTAGTAATCACAGTTGACATCAATAAAATATTTTTGGAAATTTGGGTGGGAAAAAAATTACAAACAATTCACCAATGGAATTGGAAATTAGCTTTTTATGTTGCGAGACCCACTATGACACCATGCCATCATTTTGTTTTTGTTTTTAGTTAAAATCTAGATAAAAAACAAAAATGCTAATATTTAAATACTAATATACATACTTATACCATTTGCCTGTCTTTCTTGCCGAGTGCCTTTTAGAGATTATTATAAATTTTGTGTCTCCTGTAATCACTAACACAGAGCAGCACAGGCCCTGTGTTTATGTATCAACATCACAAAGCTTAAAACAAGTTCAATGAAGCTGGGTATCAACAACAATAATTGCTTTTTCTAATTCTTAGGTTAAAATTAGTTATTTGTTTTTTAGTTTTATGCTCATTTTATGTTGTTAAACTTTATTTAAAATGAACAAATAATGTTTCTGACCTGTATGCAGTGCGGATGCAGAGGCCGTTACTGCAGGTGAACTCTAAAGTGGAGCAAGATCTACGTGTGCAGTTCTGGTGCTCATCATATGCATCTGAGCAGTCAGCATCTCCATCACACACCCAGCCCCGTGGAATACACTTTCTCTGTGGGGGCTGGTTATTTACACAGGTAAATTCCAGGGGGGAGCAGGTTCGGTTAGCTAAGCAGTACAGAAAAACAGGAAATGCTTTTAGGGAAAATAGTTCAGCTAAAAATATAGTAGAAACAAGCATTTCATAACAACAAAATATACATTTACACCAGTATTTACATTAATTTTGCATTTAACAACAAGACTCAAAATACTTTTTTTCTGAATGGAACTGGCCCAACCTCTTCAACTTGCCATTCCTTTGTGTTATTGTTGTTTTTTTTTAAGCTTGATATTCTATAGAGACATGTTGAATAGAGAATAGGTGGCAGTTGGGATTCAGATAAAGGCAGCCAGTAAACAGAACCACAAAGCATTGAATCAGGCAGGGATAATTCAGGAATGCAACTTCCTTACTCCATAGCATTCATTCCCAGGCACAGGCCAGTCTCTCCTCCACACAAGTAAAGTGATAACAACAGATGTGAAAACAAAAAAATATTAAGTAAAGAGAGGACACAACAAGCCAGGACATTATGTTAGGAAAATAATTAAATGAGGACATTAATGAAACGTAGAATTGCATTGAAAGTATTCTGTCTTCATGCTTTACCAATACCCCTATTTCCAGTCTCTACAAAATACTCACCTATTGCCTCTAACCTTGTTTGTAACTCTATCTGTCACAATACATCTACATCTACTCTTCAACATCCACACCCTTCACTCTACTCTATATTTCTCTGCTGGTTATTTTCTCATTTGCTTTACCGTTTCCATGCATTTCAGGTTCCACTCTATTGTCTGTCGGCTATTAGCTGCTACATCTCCCTCTGCTGGCAATTGTGACTTTGCTGTAAAGTTTCCTGTTTTGATAGAGTTTACAGCATCAGATTCATTCAACATTAAGCTGACCATCACTTCCTTCTTTAGTCTAGTCATCTCCCGTGGATATTACTTTCAAACCAGACTAATCTTAATATGTAGGTAACATATGGTTTCTTTCAGGTAGATTGTGTGTCTCTATTTTATATGAAACAATATACGGTAGGAAATGCACACAAAAATTGCAAAAACAAGAGTGAACAATATACAACATATGCATAATGCACATTGGAGGGGGGAAACATATTATATACAATACAATAAATAAACAGTACAGTATTTCTCTAAAATATCTCTTACAAACCATTTCAGTGCTGCTAGGAATCCACCTCTAATCATTTCCTGAGCCCAATTTGTGCTCTACATAGGTCAATTTGGGATCACTCCCCACTTTCCATGAATTACATCTAAATACTGGTGGAATGTGCATGTCTTTATGTTATCTTGGTCTCTTTCTGTAGCATGTAATGTTCCACACTGTATGCCAGCTAATAAACTAATACCCCTTTTTTATGTGTCGCATTGCAATAAATTTTTTGTAGACAGTGATTTCTGTATATACCTGATAAATCCCAATAATGGGGTAGGTTTCTAAGAGGATGTATCAGCTTGTCCTTCCTATTAAGCAGGAGATTTTGTTTGGTTTTCGACTCATAAAATGCACTGCAGCCAGAGTATTTGCATGCTATTCACTCACTACATTCACTTATACAAATTTGTTAAATGGATCAATAAAGTTTCCTATCAGCTCCAGTAACATCAGATGCATCTCGCCAGCAATTTTCATATATACTTTTTAAAACACTTAACTTCAATAATCACCTTCCACCCACTAATACAAATGACATTTCTTATTCCAATATTTAAATGTCACACTTGTTAGACTTAAGATGTAGAGGCAGCCAGAAAAAGTGAGAGAAAATTGGTTGGTCGAGAATAGAGTGTGGGTGCCAGCTATAAATAACCTCATCCAAGAATTCCATCAATTCTTTGTGGATCAGCCCACTCCACCCAAGGCTGTCCTCTGCTCTGTAGATCTGATAAAGTGCTTTTCTTCATTTTTTTCACCCACTTATTGGGTCTTCTTTTTTCACACTTGGTGAGTTCCTCACAGGGGTTGCACTCAGTATTTCAGCATCACTTTCCTTTTCTGACAATACATATCTTATACATATAAGGCTAATTTGTTTTAATATGGTGTCTAATATGCTTTCACTTACCTTGTATGTAACCTTACCATTCAATCTATAATTTTCCTCAATTAAAACCTCTGTGCTCTTCACTTTGTACTTCGGATTGATACACTCACCATAGTTCCTGTATACATCATTGCATTCCTATCTCCCCCCTTGTTCTCCGCTAGTGCTTAGGTTGTTTCCCCTTATTTTTTGCATATCTGTGACCCTGTTCTTAGATTTAAAACCTCTGCTGGTGATGGACCTTAAAAGATCTTGCTTTACCGGAAGCACCGGATTGATACAGTGTAAGTGCCTACAGTAGCCCTCACTTTTAAGCCAGATAGGTTGATGAACAACAAAAAAATACAAGGTCTCTCACCAAAACTTCACCAGTGTCAGAATCAAAAAGACAATAATTGCACTCACCACAATTGTGCCGCTCGTCCTCATCACTCATGTCTCCACAGTCATTGTCTCCATCACAAATCCATGACGAGGCAATGCACCTGCCATCGTCACATCGGAACTGGTTTGAGCTACAGGTCCTCACCAGTGTGGCTGCAGGATTGACATACAAATTGAAACACAAAATTGCTAATTAAAATTAGCCATGGCTTCGCTTGTATTTCAAATTGTAATGTATAGAAATATAAACCACATTTACATTACATTTACATTTAGTCATTTAGCGGATGTTTTTATCCAAATTGACTTACAAATGAGAGAACAACACAAGTCAGTAGTTAGGTGGAACCAGTTACATGCTAGTATTATCAAACCTGATTATAATCCAATCTTGTTTTAAGTCTAAACTCATCCTACTTTAATAAAACTGTATCAAGTCCAACTGGAAGAGATGTGTTAATAGTTGTTTCTTGAAAATGCTGAATGTCTCAGCATTACGGAGTTCGGAAGACCATTCCAGCATTAGCAGAGGTGAATGATATGGAGTAAGATTAAGCACCACTGTAAGGTTGAATAACCAACTTTTGTCACTGGAGCGTAGTAAACAATGGAGGGTGGGTGCAAATAAGAAAAGTACTAAATGCAGGCAACTACAGGGAGCCAATAGAGAGAGATGAGTAATGAATTTGTTTGTGTTGGTTGAACACAAGTTGAACACAAGACATGATAGGACGAGGGCTGGGACTAACCATTGAGTAGCCTGTTCAGTCAAGTAGCATCTGATCTTTCTGATGTTGTACAAAATGAATCTGCAGGAACTGGCAGTTTTAGTGCCCTGTTCAGATCATTTAAGATGTGTGTCAATTGTAAGGCCAAGGTTACGGACAGAGCCGGTTAAAGAGATTGTGGCGACATCAATTTGGAAGGTAAGGTTATGATTAATTGAGGGTTTTACTGGAGTTATGTGTTGCTCTGTTTTTACCAAATTTAAATTGTCAGGCCTTCATCCAAACATATATGTCAGTGAGACAGGCAGATATGCAATTTGAGTTAGAGGTGTCCTCAGGGGCAAGATACAGGTGAAACTGAGTGTCATCAGCTATGGCAAGAAAAGAGTCATTTTAGAGAAGCCTAGTTTGGTATAGAGTGGCGAGTAGAATCTGATTATTGACTGTATTAAAAGCTGCAGAGAGGTCCAGCAGAAGGAGAGAGGATTGAGAGTTTTTTGGGATAAAAAATAGATATAAGAGAGTTGGACTAACTTAATAATACACAATTCGCTGTATTTAATTATTTAATTTTACTTTATTTAAGTAAGTTTTTAAAATACAAAATATGTCTTTAATGTAATTTTTTTTCAAATACAATTCTGGTATTAGAGTTAACTGTTAGGACAACGCTATAGTACTACTGCACCATCAATTTAACTAAAAATGACATACTTTACTCTACCTAACTTTATTGTAACAGTCAGTAGATCAAACATGTATCTATTTGTTTTCATCCACCATGGTTAATTTATAATTTCTAGTAAAAATATAACTTTATTTTAATGTAAGTAATGTTTTAAATTTACAAACAGTTTATGTTTTGTCAATCTTCTACAAAACTAACTGATTTTAAAGACAATAAAACTTAATGTGTTTTACTTACTGCAGGAGGAGGGCTCATCAGAATTATCTGCACAATCAGTTCCCCCATCACAATACCAGTGTCCTGGAATACAGCGGCCGCTAGAGCATCGGAACTCATTTTGAGTACATGTAGATGTAGCTGTGAGACAGAAAAGGCAGAGATCTGATTTTTTTTTTAAGAACAAGGCTGGGCTATCTAAGATGTTAACAACAATTAAAGTAATTGCATTGTTCATTAACATCCAGTATGGATCAGTGATAAATTTAAGGAACAATATGACTAACAATTCATGCTTACGTAATGTTGGAAAATTAATCTTTTATAAAATTCTGATGAGAGAAGCCTATGACTATGATTTAATGTCTGAAGCACAGATTCCCTGCTATTGTTGTTAAAGGATACAATAGTTAAGGCTGTCGGCTAGTAGCTACTTTTCATGCTGCCACAAATCACACAAATGTAATAAAAATATACCTAAAAACTTACAAAACAGGACAAAGGATGTAATGTTTTACCACAATGTGTTGGACTTTCATCACTCATGTCTCCACAGTCATTGTCTCCATCACACAGATATGAACGGGGAATGCAGATGTTGGTGGACTGACATTTTGTGTGCCCAGATTGGCAAGTCCTTTCCGCTAGAAATATAGAGAGAAAACAGATTAAACCAGCAAAAGACTGAAGTAAATCAAATAATATTTAAGCAATGGACCACAAATAAAATCACAGCCATTGTATGTGTTAAAGCCATACCGCAATTGCGCTCATCCGAGGTGCCATTGTCATAGCAGTTATTAATTCCATTGCAAACATACTCCCGAGCAATGCAGCGACCATTATTGCAGGCAAACTCTGTGTTGACATTACATGGCCGAAACAGGCAGCCTGTCTCATCACTGTTATCCCCACAGTCATTATAGTGATCACAGCGGTAGTGGTATGGCACACATCGCCCATTTCCACAGGTGAACATGGTGGGCTCACAAGTGTGAAAGGCTGTCAAAAACAAAGTCATTACAAAATCAACAGTCGGTCATTAAAACAGTAAGTCACTAAAAGATCATCTCACATGTACCTAAACGGAGACTACATATGGAGATTTTAAAGGAAGGGTAAGAGAGCTACAAGTTGATTTGGGTGTTAAATGTTAGGTATTTTACCTGAAAGGGAAATAAATGCTGCCATTTGTGAGACTGCATGCAAAAAAGCAATGCATTTTTATGAAAAAAGGTTAGTTAATGCAAGTTAATGCTCCTATTAAACTGATGATTTAAAAATCTGATTTAAATAATACACACCTAAAGAAAAATCACTTCCGCTTCCTGGTTAGAGATTATGTGAGAAGTGAACAAAAGGTTCATGTTAGTGAGCAGATAAAGAAAAGAAAGATAGTATCAACAGGATTAGTATATTAAATTATTAAGCAGGTGAATCAAATTCTTTGAGATATTAGACAGACACACAACATGGTAAAACAAATGCCAACACATTTGTCTTCTAACTGGATGAGCCCAGTAGAGCCCATACAAATATTTGGATTAATCAGGCTAAATATGTTGGTAGGAGTATCATAGTTTGGGCCTGAGTTTTTATAGGTGGCCCAAAATGGCATGCAATCATTCATTCATTCATTATCTCCCGCTTTTATCCTCTAGTAGGGTCGCGGTGGGGTTCCCCATGCCCATCCAGGGGAGAACATCTCAGGCACTGGGCAGATAGACCCAGGACAGGGCGCCAATCCATTGCTGGGCACACACTCACACACACACACACACACACACACACTCTATATGGGGCAATTTGGAGAATTCAATTGACTTGATCCATGTTTTTGGACTGTGGGAGGAAACCGGAGAACTCAGAGTAAACCCACGCGGACACGGGGAGAACATGGAAACTCCACCCAGATGGGGATTCGAACCGGGAATCCCCAGCGCTGAGAGGCGAATGTGCTAACCACTAAACCACAGTGCCGCCCTCGGCATGCAATCATTGAAAGAAAAATAAATAAATCAATTACACTTTCATACCTTAATACATGCAGCAGCACTATCACAATAAATAGTTATATTAAATGAAAGTTTAAGAAAATCCAACTTATAAAATTCAGTTTTTTTATTTTTTATTTCAGAAGTCATATTTTATTAAGGCGGCACGGTGGCTTAGTGGTTAGCACGTTCGCCTCTCAGCGCTAGGGATTCCCGGTTCGAATCCCCATCTGGGTGAAGTTTCCATGTTCTCCCCGTGTCTGCGTGGGTTTCCTCCGGGTTCTTCGGTTTCCTCCCACAGTCCAAAAACATGGATCAAGTTAATTGAAATTTCAAAATTGCCGCATATAGAGTGTGTCTGTGTGAGTGAGTGTGTGCCCAGCGATGGATTGCCGCCCTGTCCTGGGTCTATTTGCCCAGCGCCCGAGACGTTCTCCCCTGGATGGGCATGGGGAACCCCACCGCGACCCTGATAGAGGATAAGCGGGAGATAATGAATGAATGTTTTATTAAGTGAGTTGTCTTTATCTACTTGTAGAATTTTTTAATGCAGATTTTAAAAAAGTTCTAAAATATAAAAAAAATTCCAACCAGCACAACACAGTTGCCACCAACACAGTTTCAATAAAAAAAAAATAATAATAATAGAAACGTATGTGATAAAGCAGATTAAAAATAACACATTTTGAAATATCTGTGCTCTATCAAAGTAGCCAATCTTACCACACACTCGTTCCACTTCGTCACTGCCATCACCGCAGTCATCATCATTATCGCATTTCCATTGTGTGCGAATGCAGCGACCATTCATACAAGTAAACTGACCAGGTTGGCAGCGAGTGCCATTATCTTGTATGCAGTGTTTGTAATCAGCCAGGTACCAGCGGCCCTCAGATGGACATTGGCACTCTGAACCGTGAGGACCTAAAAACAGCAAATATTCTGTGATTAGCTGAACTAAACTTTATACAACATCTGTTAATATTAAACTATTACTTTCCTGACAGTCAGTTTATATTTTAATGATCAAAAGCAAACCTAAACATTACTTGCTGTCACCAATGGGACTGACATTCAAAATAAGTTTGTTTATAGTAATTAAGCTGTATATTTGTACTTGTACTTAACAATTTTTGTTAAAAACCTTCCTACTGTATCTTTATTTAATTCCAGTTCAACCAAATAATGTAGAGATCGGGCTTTAAGGTTGAAGTTAAATCTCTGTCTTTTTTTGTTTTACATTTAACCGAGTATATGTTTTTGTAACTTTGTATGTTATAAATAACACACCTTCTCACTCTGTTCTCTCCCCAGCTTTGGGATATTATTTATTCATATTTTTTTCTGGTCCTCTTCTGCTTTACATTGGATTACAGTTTTGTATTACCTTCACTAAATCACCTTATATCTTAATTTTTATCTTCTGCTCTCACTCTCATTTTTATTCAGAGTGAATCATCTATCACTTACTTATTTATTCAGAGTTTACTTAATAATTGCCAGTTATTAGTCACTGCCCATGCACTTATTTTCTCAACTCCTATGTGACATAATAATAGTATTACATATACCTAAAAAGAAACACAGCACATTTACTTATACACTTGATCATTAAGCAGAGGCTTTTATCTAAAGCAACTTCAAGTATCACAACTAGATTGTTGGGGTCAGAGCACATAGTTGGTCACAGCAAGCAAGTTAAGGGCCTTGTTTAAGAACCATCATTGGTAACTTTAGTAAATCTGGAAATCTGGAACTTACAACCTTTAGATTGATAGCCTAACACACTGAGCTATCACACCCTACTAACAGGTTATAAACCATTCCAACAATTCCAAGAGACACCAAGGCTGTATGAAAAAGTCAAATCTTTTATTCAGAGGACTTAGTCATCTCCTCAAGACAGATGGGAAAACAATCAAGACATAGCCATTTGTCTGATACAATAGAAAAGGTTTGTGACCAGAATAATGATATCCCCATGACGCAAAATTTGTCAATCTTGGCTATATACTCTGTATCACAGACTCACAGAAATAACTAGAATGGTACAGAGTGAGAACAAACAACACAAAATACGAAAAACACAAAATAAGCAACTGTCTATTTTTAGGTTAGGTGTTTATACTGTGGTAAAATTATATTTAATCTATATAAATGTATAAATGTACAATGTATAAATAAATCTATAAAAAATAAGTTTTTCCCTACCTGGAGCACATATATGACTGCAGCCTCCATTGAACTGAAGACAGGGGCTGCTGCACTGCTGCTGTTTGCTATCGGATAACACATGGATATCCATGGGTCGAGTGGGAAGGTTCTGAATCATGACCCTCTGGTCTGAGCCATCATGTTTGTTGGCTCTGTAGATACTTCGTGTGTTCCAATCTGTCCAAAAGATGTGCTCTCCATACACTGTCATGGCAAATGGGTAGATGGCTGTGCTCACTATGACCTCACGATTTGTGCCTGTTAAGGTGCAACGCTCAATCTTCTGTCTGATTAGACGTAAATAAAAATATTTCAGCATGTTTATTTCAAAAACATTACTGAGTTAAAAATGTTCTACATAAAAAAAAATTAAAGCATAATTTTTAAAGATAAAAGGAGGCAATCTTACAGACTGGCATCAGCCCAGTAAAGTCTTTGTTCATCATAGTCCAAGGTAAGACCATTAGGCCATACCAAGCTAGTGTTGACTATTTCAGTACGAAAATTTCCACCAAGAGTTGCACGCTCAATCTTAGCATTGGTTCCCCAGTCTGTCCAGTACATATATCTAAATCACACGAGACAGAAGAAATTCCTTAAACAAAGATAACAATTTTAATTTAATTACATGAAATTAATTGTATATATTTAACTTTTTTAATAAAGATATTTTTTTGTTGTTAGTCTTAATTGATACTTAATTGACAAGGGGAGTGGGAGAGCTGTGAGGTGTACACTGAAATCATAGTTTTCATTCATTAATTATCTCCCGCTTATCCTCTATTAGGGTCGCGGTGGGGTTCCCCATGCCCATCCAGGGGAGAACGTCTCGGGCGCTGGGCAGATAGACCCAGGACAGGAAGCCAATCCATCGCTGGGCACACACTCACTCACACAGACACACTCTAAATGGGGCAATTTTTGAGAATTCAATTAACTTGATCCATGTTTTTGGACTGTGGGAGGAAACCAGAGAACCCAGAGGAAACCCACGCAGACACGGGGAGAACATGGTAACTCCACCCAGATGGGGATTCGAACCGGGAATCCCTAGTGCTGAACGCTAACCACTAAGCCACCGTGCCGCCCAATCATAGTTTTATTCACATAATTAATTTGTAATTTGCTTATTGTTGTTGTTTTAAACGTGGTATCCCAAATTCCCCTTACATGAATTTGGGAAAAATGAGTAGCTCCTAAAGATATCATGAGAACATGTAAACTCCACACAGAATTTATTCTACCAGCCCAAATACCAATCAAATTCTGGATCTTCCTGTTGTTATTATACCTTTTTACAAGGCAATTGAAATAGTAACTAGCTTTAAGCATATGACAAAAATGAGATTAGCATGGTAATAAACATGTTGAACATAATGTTCATATTTAACATATTAAAAAGCTAAGGGAAGGGAAGGCTTACCCACTGCAAGGATCCAACATAATGGCCCGTGGCCTGTGTACATGAGCAATAAGAGCCCGCTGTGTCCCATCCACAGCCATTGAGTTAATGGTCTGATTAACATAATCACTGTAATAGATCCTCTTGTTGATCCAGTCATAGGCAATTCCATCAGGAGCACCTAGATCTACATATATATATAAACAGTGTATCAGTTCCACGTTATATATGAGGTATATACTGTATTTGTAGTACAGTATATACAGTATAATAATTAATTTTTTTATTCAATTAGTTTAAATTAAAAAATATCTAAGGAAT